>BSBK01009649.1:0-355000 GCA_027943335.1 Chamaecyparis obtusa
AAGATATCTCTCTCTATATATATAATATGCCATGCATATATATGTACATGGACATATTATATATCTATATATAGATAGATATATATATTATGTCATATATATATTATATATAGATATATAATATGTCATGTACATATATATACATGACACACACACACACACACATGACATATATATCTCTATATATATGACATGTATACATGTCATACATACATGTACATGTGTACATGTCATATTATATATGTACATGTGTATATATATGCATGTGTATTTATATATGTAGGTACACATGTACATGTATATATATGCACCTGTACATGTGTGGTGTACATATGTATAGTAGACATTTATTTACATTTAAATGTAATTCATGTAATTGATTTTACTTTGAAATAATGTAGCGAAATGTGCATACTTTAATTTTATTTTTAATTAAATTAGGAAAATGTACATATATGTAGATTTCATTTTATAGTAAATAAAATCTTTCAGGTATACATATTCTAGATCTATCAAACATATTATTGCACATCACACATGGTAGATGCACCGATTCCCCTGCAGAACTACTTGCATGTACTAATGGAGATATTGAACGGTTGCAAGAATCTATAAATAATCCATCTAGCTCTAGTGTCTATAAGAGCACATGTCAATCCATCCTTACTAGCTTGATTAGTATTAGGGATGACATTTATGGTCCCACTCCCAATGCCCTAGATGTTATAGAGGTCATACTTGAGAGGAAGAGACAAGAGGTTGGCTCTGGTCTTTTTCTTTAGGAGGTACAGCCTCTAGTGCCTAAAGTGACCCCTGAAAAGGGAAGCTTTCCCATCTTATAGAGGTTTTAAATTATGTGAAGGGGTATCAGGTTACTAGGTGTCAAGATCCTACTATATCAGCATTGATATACCACAATTTCTAGCTGCCCATGGTAGTTATCCAAATAATGACCAGATTCCATTGTACTTTGTACAATAGATTTTTGCTGAGGTTCATTTAGGGTTGTTAATTACATTGATTTTCCAGCACATCTAAGATAGGGGCATGGTAGACTTGCTGATAGAGATTCTTTCATCGAGATGATCGACATAGGCCAGTACACAGGGCCATTATATGTTAGAGGGCACCTACTATAGCTCCTTCATTGGGTCATGTTGCAGATGATATTATTTGTAGCACCCAACTTTGAGTTGCGATTGATAGTGCGGGGGACATTGCAGCAGCTTCCACATCTATATCTAGTGATTAGGTTTTGAGATACAAAATGAGAGATACAATTCATGTTGTGTGGTGTACAACCAATGTTTTGTGTGCTGGAAATATTCCTTAGGCCCAGTCCTCTTCTTGATAATGTCTCTTGTATTTGGTGAAGGATGATTATGATCAGTCCAAAATGACGTAACTAAGTTCTTAACTATTTCATTAATCCTATCAGACCTAGGAGCTCTGCACATTAGTGCCCAATTACCTTCCAATGTAGTATCATCCAAATTGATTCTTCTTTTCAAATAGTGTGTCATTGTCTTCCTACTGTACCCAATCTGAGATGAAAGTGAAGAAATTTGTCTTCTTTGGGATATGTGTTTATTTAAAATAGATGTCAGTATCACTCTTCTTGAAATGGACCTATCTGTAGATCTAGTTGTTTTTCCAATGGAATGCAAACCTTCCTTAACACTATCAACAATATTTTTTTGTACGTTACATGATTTCAAATTTTTCAAACTTGCATCTACACCCAACAATTTTAATGGCTCTTTTAACTCATCTTTAAGAAGTGTAATTGATAGCAGTTAAGTTTTTTCAAGTGTACCAAGATTCTTAGATTGTTTCATTATTTGCTTAGACTTTTTATTCAATGCCCTCTTTGTAATATTTATGGGTTGTTTAGCACAATATCTCAATTTTTCCACATCCATTTCAATTAAATGATCTATGCTTTTACGATTAATTTTTCTCTTCAACTATTGGAGTAGACTATCATTGACATATATTTCTTGCACTTCCGCTTCAAATTAAAAAAAATCTTAATATCTCATCTTAAGGGGACCTTCATGAAATAAGTATTTACAAGCTTGAATGTCAAACCTATAATAATTTATAAACTAATGAGAGAAACACATAATTGTTTGACCTTGGGTTGATTCAACTTGGGATGCTCCTTGTCCAATACTTTCATCATCAAAGGCTTCGTGTACACAAAAAAAAACTTCTTAAGGGGAAAGACCCAAAATGTATATTCACCAATAAGAGACTAAATCAAGATAGTGAGAGAGAGTCAGTGAGAGAGAGAGATGTGTACTTGTTTGATATTTTGAGAGTTGTGCTTGTTGAGCTTGTGATGACCCTTCTCCAACTTCTGAAGGTTGGGCTTGTTGAGCCTGTGATGACCCTTCTCCAACTTCTGAAGGTTGTTCTTGTTGAGCTTGTGATGACCCTTCTCCAACTTTAGAAGGTTGTGCTTCTTGAGCATTTCCTACATGTATGAAGTAAAAATTATTAAACAAAAACTTTTGAATGAAGTTAGGTCTAACGAGGTTCATGTATTAAGTCAAAATAGATCCTAATAGGTCTAGTTGGGTCTAATTGGGTCTAATGGAGTCCTACCAGGTCCTAACAGGTCTAATTGATTCTAATTGGGTCCTAATAGGTCATATTAGGTCCTAGTTATTCATAGTTGGTCCTAATAGGTCCTAATTGAGTCTAATTAGGTGCTAATTTGTTCTAATTTATTCTAATTGGTTCTAATTGGTCCTAATTGGTCCTAATTAGTCCTAATTGGATCTAATTGGTCCTAATTGAGTCTAATTTGGTGCTAATTTGTCTAATTGAGTCTACTTTGGTTCTAATTGGTCATATTAGGTCCTAATTGGTTCTAATTGAGTCTAATTAGGTGCTAATTGGTTCTAATTGATTCTAATTGGGTCCTAATAGGTTGTATTATGTCTTAATTAGTCCTAATTGGTCATAGTTGGTCCTAATAGGTCATATTGGTCCTAATTAGTCCTAATTGGTCATAATAGGTCCTAATTAGTCTAGAGTTAAGTCATAATAGGTCATAATAGGTCCTAATTAGGTCCCAATTGGTTCTAATAGGTCATATTAGGTCTTAGTTGGATCTAATTGGTCATAATTGAGTCTAATTAGGTTATAATTTGTTCTAATTGAGTCTAATTAGGTTCTAATAGGTCATATTAGGTCCTAATTGGTTCTAATTGAGTCTAATTAGGTGCTAATTAGTTCTAATTGATTCTAGTTGGGTCCTAATAGGACATATTAGGTCTTAATTAGTCCTAATTGGCCATAGTTGGTCCTAATAGGCCATATTGGTCCTAATTAGTCCTAATTGGTTCTAATTGAGTCAAATTAGGTCCTAATTAGTTCTAATTGGTCCTAATTGGTTCTAATTAGTCCTAATTAGGTCCTAATTAGGTCTAATTAGGTCTTGGTTGGGTCTAATTATGTCCTAATTAGGTCTAATTGGTCCTAGCCAGATCTAGTTAGGTCTAATAGGTACTAATAGGTCATAGCTAGGTCTAATAGGTCCTAATAGGTCCTAATACCTATTTAGTTAGGTTTAATTAATAGATAGTTAAACCTCTAATTGGTCGAGGACTAATACCTATCTAATTGGTCCTAATAGGTCCTAATAGGTTAGGTAATTGGTCCCAATTGGTCTAATAGGTCCTAATAAGTCCTACATAGGTAGATAGTTAGGTCAAATTCCAGTCCTAATTGGTTTAATAGAACCAAATAGGTCTACAGTTGGGTCTAGTTAAGTCTAATAGGTCCTAATTGGTCCAGTTACATGTCTAATTGGTCCTAATAGGTATAGTTAGGTCTATTTGGACCTAATAGGTCCTAATACATCTAATTGGTCAGACTAACAAGTCCTAATAGATCTAATTGGTAGGACTAGAATAGGTCCTATTTAGGTCTAGAATTGGTCCTAATAGGTCTAGTCAAACCTCTAATTAGGCTTAATAGGTCCTAATTGCTAATAATTAGTCTTATTAGATCTAAAATTAGGTATTACAATATCAAATTTACATGATGAACATTAAGACAAGTCTTGACCATCAACTTAAAATATCTAGAGAGAAACATCTTAGACATACCTTGTTTCTGACAATAATATCTTTTTCATGATTCTTCACGTAGTCTTTGTTCAGTCTCTTCTAAATAATGTCATGTACTTTTGTTTAGCCTTCTCTTTTTATTTCCCATCACAACTTAGAAAATTGTTCCATGCCAAAATATCTTCCTTCTTGTAAATGCAAATTATTTTATAGCTTTCAGATTAATGAAATGAAAAAAATATACATTTATTTATACCTAATCCTTATTAACTAAAAATGACACCAAATAGGCCGACCTAGGTTTCTATAGAACGTCAAAGTTGACTTTCAATCGAAACTAACTTACTTTTGATCGAAAGTAGTTTAGTAATGACTAGAATTTGCATTATTAGTGAAAGTACTTTCGATAGAAACCCAAAAGTTTTGATCAAAAGTACCCCTGGTGGCCTCTTTAAACTTGAAAAGGGTCTCAGACAGGGAGACCCTCTCTCCCCCTACCATTTTATTATGGTGGCTGAGGTTCTTAATAGGAATCTAACTATGCTCTCCTCCTCAGGAAGAATAAAAGGCATCAAACCTGCTTCTACTCTTCATCAGGTTGTGTTAGAGCAGTTTGTGGATGACACCTTCCACTTTGGGTATTCTTTTGTGATTGAAGCCAGATAGTGGAAACAAATTCTGGAAAGTTATGCCTGGGCTTCTGGTCAGTGTATTTACTATCAAAAAAGGTAGTTGTTCTTCTTCAATACCCCAATGGAGATACAAAATAGAGTGCTTCAAATTTTGGGCTGTCTGTTGGCTTCACTTCCTTCTACCTATCTTGGCCTCCCCCTCACAGTTAAGGAGGTGTCCCAGGATTTATGGAACTTTATCCTGGAAAGAACCCAAAGGAACTCACTAGATGGAAAGGGAAGATACTAAGAAATGCTAGTAAACTTCAGCTCATGGCCTCCACTCTCTAAGGGATCCTAGTTTACTTCTTGTCCCTCTTCAAGATCAAAAGCAACATGGCAGAAAAACTTGAAAGAATTCAGAGAACTTTCTTATGGGTCGGGTCTGAAGAAAAAAAAGAGGATGTCTCTAGTCAACTAGGACACTATCTACCTCCTGAAAAGACTTTGTGGCTTGGGCCTAAGGAGAATTGG
This sequence comes from Chamaecyparis obtusa, assembly GCA_027943335.1. NCBI lineage: Eukaryota > Viridiplantae > Streptophyta > Pinopsida > Cupressales > Cupressaceae > Chamaecyparis > Chamaecyparis obtusa. The sequence continues at coordinate 5,228 of BSBK01009649.1, forward strand.
CTTGATGAATAGAGCCCTTACCACAAAAGTGGCCTAGAAACTCATAGAAGGAAAAGTGGATTGGTGCAAAATAATGGAAGCTAAGTACCTCCAAGGAAATCCCTACAGGAGGATGTACCATGATAGTGTCCTCCCCAGTGGATCCAAACTCTGGGTGAACATCTGTAAATGCAAGACCTTGCTAGCTAAAGGAGCTTTTTGGCAGCTTAGAAATGGGAGAACCATCAAATTCTAGAATGACTATTGGATCCTGAACCATCCTAACCTAGGTGGTAGATTCAAACCTTTGATGGACTACCTCAGACTTATCCTTGGTAATAGAACCTCCAACTACATCGCGGCTAGGAACTGGAAAGATATACCTAATATGGTTAGAGACAAACTGGACCTGCAATACTTGGCTAAGGAGCTCATGGAAACCCTGACTGAGGTTAGAATCCTAGGGCTGGGGGGCCAAGACTCCATTGTCTAGGCTCCTACCCAAGCTAGCACCTTCTCAGTAAAATCTTCTTACAATCTACTTTTGAAGGAAGAGAATAACTCGGGGGACTGGAAGAAGGTGTGAATCCCTCAGCTCATGCCAAAAATCAATTTCTTCTGGTGGAACCTTATGCATGGAAAATTCCTAACCTAGGATAATCTAATGAAGAGGGGCTTCTCAATGGAGAACAAGTGTGTCCTATGTAAAAGGGAGGAGGAAATGGTGAACCACCTATTTTTACACTGTGATTATGCCACTAGCATTTGGCAAGAGGTCATCAGAAAGTTTGGTATCTCGTGTACTCTAGGTAGTGATGTGCATTAATTAACTAACTAGAGATCTACCTCTAATCAGCCCCTTCTCCAACTCCTTTGGTGAATGCTACCCCCGCACATTTGCTAGACTATTTGGAAGGAAAGGAATAACAGGATCTTCAGGGAGGCTAGTAATCAGTTCGATATCTATCTCTATATTGGAACCAAGCTCCTTTGTGAGAATGCCAATGTGGCTAAGTGGAGGCTTCCCTCCATACCCCCCTCTAGCTAGGAAGTCAAAATAGCTGATAGCTGGAACCTGCTTGCTACGTTCTCTAGGTTCGATGATACTAAGCTGATGGCTAGAAAAGCTACCAGATGGGTTGCCCCTCTCAAAGGATGGACCAAATTAAACTTTGATGGGGAAGCTAATAACCTTGCTCAAGGTGGGGGAGGTGTGCTAAGAGACCATAAAGGCACTTGCCTTTTGGCTTATGTTGGGCCACTCAATAATTTCACTGTTAACCAAGTGGAGGGAATGGGGGATTAAATTTGCTAAGTAGATGAACATAAGACTGTTGGAGATCGAGGGGGATTCAAAAGTGGTGGTGGAGGCTATCAAAAGTGGAGCTAATGCGGGATGGTGGGTTAGCTCCATTCTGTTGGAGATCTGTGAGCTTATCAACAATTTTCAATGCATAACAATTGGCCACACGTACAGAGAAGGGAATTTGGTGGCTGATTTGATGGCAGCTATTGGCTTAAAGAAAACCAATATAAGCAATTGGAGGGTGGTCAGTGAACTTCCTAAGGTGACTCAACAACTCATTAGAGGGGAGATGAACATTACCAATGATATTTAAAATGAGCCAAGCTGTCATATTTATTACAAATCCTACCTTGATCATGTGCTGGTGTAATCTAGTGATTTGTGAGATTATGGAAAGGAACACCCAAAACCCCATTAAGAATCATAATTGCCTTTCAAGCGTATGGAAAAATAGTTGCCCGAATCGGAGGGCTTACTTGACTAAAAAGGACATCAAGTACAACCCTAGCATTATTACTAATAATGGAACTTGGAGATCTGTTAGATATTATCGTACGAAGCCTGTCTTTCAAAATTTCACCCAGGCTAGCTTTTTGAGTATATCCATTTCTCGAAAAGGCCAAACCAAAACAACTGGTTTTATACTATCTGTCAAGAAGCTCGGCCCTCTAGTTTTCAGGATATTCTAGCCCAGAAGAAGTAGAGTATAGAAATGGGAGGCAATACCTTTCTCATCAAACCAGACAAAATCGATGAGACCTTTACCTTGAACCCTCTGGTGACCCACTATTATAGAGAGAGTGGTATATGGGGTTTTATGGAGCACATGAAAGGTGGGCATGATGAGCGGATATCCAAAAAACTTGTCTCGTCTTGGAATAACAGGAATGTCTCGGTTGGTGGCATCCATTTCTAGATCAATGAGGAGGTCATAGCTAAGGTGACAAGTCTCTCCATGGAAGGGAGAAAGTATACAAAAATGAGCTGAACGCCTGACCCTACCAATCTCAACCAGTCCTTCAGGGAGGGAGAAAATCTTGTCAAGAAGCAGGGGGTTTCAGTTGGAAAGAGATACCAGAGTTCTGGCCAAAGCTTTGCCTCATTGTAATGAAGTATTTCACCCTTGAAGGTAAGTTTACGGTGTTCTACAACTACCACTTACCTTTTTTGAATCACATTAGAAATAAGGACTTAATTTCCATTCCATTCTACCTCTTGCATTCCTTAGAAAGTAATATTTTGGATATTAAGGAGAACCCTGATAAATCAATCCCTCTCATCCATTAGGGCCTCCTTCTCTATATCTACCACTTCCACAAGGCTATTTTCCCTCCACCTCAACCCCCCAGTTATCCAAGAGGTAACCTAGGAGGATTCCCCATCCAAAACTGAAAACCCCAATCAATCCACCTCCCAATCCATTCAGGTTATCCAGGAAGATGACCTTGCTCCTAAAGAGGGTAGAACCCACAAAAAATGTGTTAAAAACCTTTTCAATAGGAGGGAGGAGCAGGAGGAGTCTCATGTGTCAGAATCTTTAGAAACTAAAGATCAGAAGGATCCTGACAGTACTCCTGAGACGGAATGAAAGCCCAAAAAATAGAGAATGTTGGAGAGCCAGGTCAAGCTGGAGATAGACTTAGGTGGCTCGGGTCACTGAAGGTCTAACAGAATTGTGAAAGAGTAGTGTAAGACTAGAATTTTGGAAGTGGCCTCTAAAGAGCAATCCCTCTCTGAAAATGACTCTCACTCCACTGAGTCCATGGAAGGCTCTTTTGATGACCACATGAGTCTGAATAGGACTAGTAAACCCCCCCCCCCCCCCAAGCCCTAAGCAAACCATGGAGAATCCATGTAACCCTACCCTGCCTTTGACTCTACCCCATTATCACTAGAACAAGCCCCCCACTACTAAGCACAAACTTGGGTTCCTGGCTAGCAAAGATAGGCTTAAAGGCACCCTCAAGATGAGGTTTTCTGATTTGGACAAAGAAATTGTTGACATCAAATAAGACATGCAGGATCTGAAGCATCACTATATGATGACTAACAAATTTTCTTTGAAGGTCATGCATGCTTCAGCCATGACCCTCTGCACTGTGCAGGAAAAACTAGCGAGTGGCAGTTTGGAGGTGGATGAGGACAACAAGGATCTTTTCCTATTTCTGTAAGAGGAATGGGCTAGGACCCTGATGTCCAAATATCTGGGTGGAAAGAACTAGTTACTGGTGCTCATGAGTTTCTCTTTTTTGTCTAGGCATGGCCCTCAGTTCTCTTATTTTGATTCTGGTTTTAAGGTTTTTTTTCCTAGTCCTTGGTATAGCCCTGCGTGGCTTATAATTGTTATTTTATATGCTACTATTCATTTCAAATACTCTATTATAATATTTTTGAAAAGTACTGTGGCATTTTCTTTTGATAGAGGCATATTAGACCTATTTTTTTCTCCTATTAAACTATTGCTAAAATGCTTATGACTAGGGCCATCAACATGCTATTAATGCACCTCTAGTCCCTTTGTACCTCAGGCCAACACCCTCTTGTTGCTTTTTCCTATAAAAAACAAGTACTCGGAACTAGCTTTCTAACAATTATATATTTGACTATTTTTGAGTTTATTATGTGTATGGTTTTTGACGTTAATCGAATGTAGGTTTTTTTATCAAATATAAACCTCTGAGTTTGGCATTCAATGAAAACTAGTAAAAAAGGGAAAAAAAAAAATTTGAAAAATAACAATGCCCTCCGTATTCGAGTCTACTTTCTATTAAAAAAAAATATTTGAAATTTGATAAATACACATGTTATAAGCTATGTAGTTAAGGTATGTCAAAATTATGGTTTAGTCAACTTCAACATTAATAAAATATGCAATAATCATGATAATGTCATCAAACCAATTGCATGCCCTCCATATGGATGTTACGAAACTAAATTCGAAAGAATAACATTCATATCTATTTTACAAAAAAAGTTATGCTCTATGAAAACATTGTTACTATTTGAAAATGACGTTTTCAACACCATACTAGTTTTCATGGGAGAAAGAAAAAGGTATTCAAATAAATTCAAAATATATATATATATATACTTAGAATCTAGACAGAAAATCCTAAAAGACTCTAATTTACTTCATCCTCTGATTTCAAATGGTTCAATGGAAATATGCGTCTGAATCTGAAAGTTTTTCTGAAAATGTAGAGTCCAGTGTCTATTCATGCAAAAAATTGTAACCCACTATTGTGGGTTCACCCATATATATGTTATTGAGACTTTTTATCATGTTATTTGGACTTGTGTTATGATGACTTCTTCTCATATTAATTTTACTTGTTGTTAGAGCAAGACTTGCATTACTAGGATTTGTTATCATATATTAACTGGACTTGTATAAATTTGATTCAACCTAATGTACCATCAACTTTCCAATTTGACATTTTTTGCCACTACCAAATGGAAATAGTGCATAATCTTCTTTTCTGATTGGTAGTCTTCAAAAGTTGGTAAACCATTTGTTCTTGTTAGGTATTTGCATATCCATGTACCAACTACCACAATAGACCCAATTAGATACTGAAAACCATCATCATCTACTTGATGGCATATCAACTTTTTCTTGGGTTCTACACATTGAGCTAACCAATACGATGTCTGCTCTTCATTATCCTTAGGTGCAACAACACCATACACATGTCCTGCAAAAAAAATTAGGTACATGCACACAAATAAAACTTGTTTAAAGATTTATAATTCAAATATAATCATAAATTATATGACATATACATGTAACTAATATAATTTAAATTTTTATAATAAATTGAATTAAATTACCAAGTTATATGAGGTCTAAAATATGATCATAATCTTTTGATGCAAAGGCATGATCCATGTCTTCATTTATTATATTATCTTGATCTTGTGTCTCACTAGGTGTTAATGATTTTTGTTGCCATTCTTCAACCCATTCTGTAATCCTGCATTCTTCTCATTCACCTGCAACACAAAATTGACAAAAACATGCAATATCCCTAGCCCATATAATCCAAGTGTTAGAATTAGAACTCCTAAATGAATTCCATTTCTAAGCCGATTCGCTTATTGTATCACAATCATATCTTGAATGGATATTCTTATCTTCAACTAGCTAGAAAAAATGTCTGATTGTAGAGTTCTGACTTGATCCTGTAGAAAAACTTGTTTTACACCATTCAACAATTGCACGTACATCTTTAAATTTTGATTTTTCCTCAAATTTGAGTTTCTCTCTACAAAGGGCTCTCTTAACACATGTACCAACACCATCATGTTCTCCCTTCCCATGTGCAGCCTCAAAAAAACTTCAGATGTGTTAGATATTTATTTTCTTGTGTCCTACTCAACCAATAAAACATTCTAGCATTCTTGAATTTCCCTGTGCAATTATCTAACCATATTAGATGCTGTGTTATATGAATTTCTCTCTCCCTTAAACTTTCATAAAAGGTCTTAAAGAAATACTAGACAAACTCTGATGAGTGTAATTTATTATCACTCATATAGAAATGGTACTCTCTTAATATTGTTTTATCCTCTTCTATACTATCAAGTGCATGCCTATAGACAATATGAACACAAATTGTTACTTGCACTGAATTATAATATTGTGGTTGGATGTCATCTTGTGATGCAAGCATGTAGTTCTCTGCAAATTCAATGACTAGACGTATACTAACAATTGGAAATTTATTCTTGCATATGCAAAATTTTCCATCAAGCTTTCTATAATTTTGAGAGTGTTTCACATATTTAGGTACGACCTTACTCTTGAATTCATTCAAAAAAGCATGAACACTAAGTTTTTTAGTTATTAGATCACATTGTTTTCCAACCTTTCCATCCTTCAATGGATACTCAACAGTTTTAAATAAGGGATATAAGAAACACCACAATAAGGGATATGAGAAACCATAGCAATAATGTAAAGAGGACCATTAGGTGCTTTAAACATATTAGAATGATCAAAGGTGATAGGAGATGAAGATTCAAGTTTTTGAAAAGGTAAACTCGAAGGTTGAGGTTGAGACTCAACATGATTAACCACATGATTAGCTTCCTCTACCTTGTCATCATAGCTAATGTTAGTAATAGGAGAAGAAGGTTGATTAATGATACTTTTTGAATGTGAAGGTAAGGGGTTGGTGTAGATTTGAAAATTTTTATTAGGAGGTGCTATAGATTTATTCATACTATTAACCTCAGCATCAACAAATATAACATTGGAATCAATAAGATCTTGAATAGAATGAACTTCAAAGCATAACACTTCAAGTATCATGACCTAGTTAACGATGGTATTGAATAAAATCATTTTGATCAAATGACTTAGGCATTGGTTTTCTAGTGTTAATAGGATAGATAGGAGGAAGTTTAAGAATGTTAGCATTAATCAACTTCATCATCACCATAGGTAAAGGTTTAGATAAATGATTTTACTTATGATTAAGATGATACATAGAAGAAAAAGTAACCGTACCTTTGGATGTAGTAGCTACTTAATCATTAATTGTGTTGGTTGACTTGTGAAGCTTAATATAGTTCTTAGGATTATAGAATTTATTTTGATGAATGATGGCACAACTCTTATCAACAATAATAGGAGCCATTGGAGTAAATATCTCAAGATGGCTCACTTGTAACTGATAATGGTGAAGCACTATGCAAAGGTGTGAAAAAGTAGTATACTTTGTAAGGAGAATCTTATCTCTAATGTCTTTTTGTAAATTAGAAATAAAAATACGTTGAATATCATGATTAGGCACATGATAAGAAATTTGAGCATACACGTGTTTAAATCTACCAATAAAGTCACTAATTTTTTCTTTAACATTTTTCTTACAATGCATTAAATCATTCAAAGAAATCTGAGGACCAATATTTTTTTGAAATTATTGAATGAAAGCATTAGAGAGCATTTGAAAGGAATTAATATAATAAGGAGGTAAAAAGAAATACCATTGAAAATATTTATATCTAAAATTACACGTGAACAACTTAGTCATGAGCCTATAGTCATGAGAAAAATCACTGCATATAGTTTGGAAAGTCCTAACATGAATCATAGGATCATCCTTACCATTATAAGTATCAAGAAAAGGTATCTCAATATGTTGCGGGATAACAACATGAAGGATATCTAAGGAAAGGGGATTAGAAATGTCACATGAAGGGATACTATACTTAGATTGAGTGAATTGAGCCACTTGTTGTTACAAAGTGCTGATGGTTTGAACCAAGCTACTAATGGTAGGATTAGATGATGCAATAGTAGGCATAGACACATTGGATGTACTAGAAAAGTTATAGGAGGTAGAAGGAAAATTTAAAGATTTTGGTGGAGGATTAGAAGGAACAGAAAGATGATTGGAATATGTAAAAGGAACAACATTGTATGAAGGTAATGAAGAGGGTATGGAGGTATGAGAAAAACTTGTAGAAAGTGAAGGGTTAGGAAGACCAACACTTAGCAGATTAGAGACTTGTGTAGACGTTTTCATGATAGGTGGCGCATAGGTAGGAATGCTATGAATAGCAATAAAAATAGGAATAGATGGTTCAACAGTTGTGGAAGGAGGAATTAATGTATCCTAGCTCTTGAGAATATTCCACCGAAGGCTTAGCATGAGTGTTAATAAGGTGTGATATACCATGAAAAATAGAGATATTATTATCATTGTGAATGATAATATTCTTAATAGCCTCAATAGTGACAACACTATCGGGATTTGGATCTCTTGCACAAGCCAATTTTCCAATTTATGAAACTCATGAGATATCTTATCAACTTGGGAAGGATGAACTCTTAAGGCTTCATCTTCATCATGGGAAGAGTGAGAAGAGTTATGCTCCATCATAGAATTGGGATCTTGAGGGAAAATACTAGTATCATCATGGGTCCTAGGAGGAAAAGAGGAATAATGATCAAAAGATCCCATGAGTCTACGGATTATCCTAACATGAATTCTAGAGGTTGGACTTAGTGTAATAAAGCTCATAAAAGAGGAAATCACAAAAGGAAACTCTAATGAGATCTATCCACACAACTATTTGGTCGAGAGAGTATATGTCATTCACAACCTTGGTAGAGATTTCATGGATAGATGGTTTAGATTGCATGATTTTTTGCTTGAGTTGGACATCAATATAGCAAAAGAAAGGCAACATGCATTTAGTGTAGAGGAAGCCTTCAAAATAGGTCCAACTATGAAAACTAGTACTAGGCATGTTAGTAGACTTTTATTGGGCAAAAAAAGCATAGCCAATGATGATGTAGATAAAATGGAAAGAGATAGGGAATATTCTGCAACATGTCTTTGTACTCTATCATTTTCACAAAATCGTGGCATTGAAAATATTCCAACAATCTTTCTTAATGGTGCAAGACTATTGCATGTTCTTGATTTGAGTGGCATTGCAATCTCATCATTGCCTAATTGTATTGGAAATTTAAAGCTCCTTAGAGTTTTGGATTTAAGAAGCACAAAAATTATGAAGGTACCAGATTGTGTAAAAGGCAACAAGAGCCTTTGCTTCCTTGACATTTCTTATCGCAGGAGTTTAGAACAATTCCCTGAATGGATTGGCAACCTTAACTACTTGTAACATTTGGATATATGGTATGTCCCTCCGAAATCCTTACCAAAGGGAATATCAAAGCTTCTCTCTTTGCAGGTACTAAAATTAGATCAGCATAACAAACTATCTGTGGAAGAGAATGAATTTTTAAAGTTAGAGCATTTTGCCAATTTGGTCAACCTCTGTGAAGTGGGGATAAATATTTCTCATGAGGCTGAACTGAAAAGATCAGAAGAGGAGATCCTTGCCACACTGGTGAAGATGCGTAATCTAATAATACAGAACAATTGTTCTCATGAAGGTAATCTTCCACCTCTATCAGATAAAATGTTAGATATGAAAAACCTTGAAGACCTTGTTCTATTTCACTTTGCAATGCCAAATTGGATACGTGGCTTCTCAAATATGATGAAATTACTGTTATGGAGGTGCCATTGCGTTGAATATCCAGCACTAGAAACAATGCCCAACTTAATAAATTTGCAATTGTCAGAAAATGATATTTGCAAGGCATTGCCAATAGGGTTTGGGAAGGCTAGGGGATTCCCTCACCGACAGTTTTTTAGTATTAGTAGATTTTTGGCATTAGAGGAGTTACCAGAATTAGAGGATGGAGCAATGTTGCTTCTTGAAATTTTACACTTATATTATTGTGATAATTTGAATAAATATCTAGATGGATTGGAGCTCCTGAAAAGTCTAAAAGAGTGTGGCTTTGAGGGTACAAGAGTGGATGATATGTTCAAGAAAGCTGGGGAATTATAGAATAAAATTAAAGCCAATAACCCCAATGTCTTAATTTATGAATAAGTGAGGTTGTGGAGGTTGGGATACTAGAATGCCCAATAGATGTATTTCTAAAATTTCAATAAGATTTTTATGTATAGTGGAAAAACAATTGGTATAATTTATATTTCAATAATTATGTATGTTTATATACATAGAAATTAATTTATTCTACCCAATAGATGTATTTTTAAAATTTCAATAAAATTTTTATGTATAGTGGAAAACTAATTGGTATAATTTATATTTTTTTGAATTATATATCGACTGATCCAAAAAGGAGAATTACAATACAAGGAGTGGGGAGATAGAGCCTCAACCCACCAAGTTCACAATGAGATAAAACATTACAAAATAGTATAGAACATCAAAATAATTGACAGTTTCTGAGTATAAACACCAAAAAGGAACCAGGTAAACTCAGAGTAGAATATCATTATAGTCTTCAACCCAGGAGGTCCACCCTTGAGCACCCTCCATCCAAACCACTTTCTTCCTCTCCAAGATATGAGAGAACATTTCAAGTTTATCAAAGTAGGGCCCTCTGGTATCCCTGATTTCCTTAATCAACTTTTTAAGAGCATCATCAAAGGCTGACTAATTGTCCGCAATACTGGCCCATTCAAAGTCATCTTTCATTTTTTAGATAAACATGGTGACGTGACCATCTTGGAGAAATCTCAAAAACTTCTCCTTCTCAAGCCTCATCACACAACAAACCTGCAAAATAATTTTAAAACGTATGAGTTTTCTAAGAAAACTAGTAAGAGCTCTGCCATTACCTTGAAATTTATCCTCATTTCTAAATTTCCATATAAACCAAAGGATGTAAGAAGAAAGGATTTTCCAGAACAACTTAGCATCTTTTTTAAGACCAAGAATAAATCCACTAATAATATCAAAAGTACAAGCATGTTCAATGATAGAGATTCCAAATAACATCTACACTTCCCTAGAAAAGGCATAGTCAAAGAAGATGTGTCTCATAGTCTCAGGCATCTTACAAACAAGGCAAGTGTCAAAACCACCAAGACAAGTTCTAATAGGTAGTCTATCAAGCATGAGCTACCATTTGAAGCATTTAATTTTAGGGGAGATGGGGGACTTCTAGAATTTTTCTAAAGGATTTTGCCAATCAGGGGGATTAATATGAACATACTAGATGGAATTAAGGTGGTCCAAGATCGAGGAGTAGCCATTCAGAACCTTGTTGTGGACAAGGCTTTTGAGGATACCTATTCTGAAAGACTCAAACCAAACAAAGATTAGATTTTTAGTCTAGCATGAAATCAATTCAAAACAAGGAAACTCTAAAGTAAGCTACCTCAGATTGAGCTAAAACAGGTGCACCCAAGCACTGTTTGATTTTCTCTTGCTTAAGGGGATGTGGGTGTGCTCTCTAAGCACTTGGAGCATGTTCCTTATGCATTTTAGGACGGATTGAGATCCATAAAAACCCCAAAAATGGCACAAAATAGGTATAGAACACCTAATTTGCCCCTAAGGCCTCAAGGATCCAAATGATGTTGAAATGAAGATTAAGCTACATGATGTTTATGCTAAGATTGATTTTAAGCCAAATAGGGATGTGATATGATGCTATGCTTATGCAAAAAAATGAAATAAACTATGTTAATCCATTATTGCTATATTAAGATGAGCTAAAATGCTTGAAAGTAAGCTAAATTAGGATGATTATGCTAAAGCTAGAAGTAAAAGGGCATGATAACAATGCATGAGAATAAAAGTTAAGCTAATGAATTTTCTATTGGAAGGAGGAGCATTTAAGGGATTTGGGAAGGAAGAATGAGTGGCCAAGATCAAAATCCTTAAGAGAGGCCAAGATTCATTCAAAGGGGAGCACATGGATTGTGCTAGTTCAGGGCCACCTCCTTGTGACAAGTGTCACAGGGGCATTGGGTTGAAAGATGGAAGGGATGTGCACAATTTGGGAAATGTGCCTAAGGTCAAAGGGTGTAAGAAAGGGGTGAGGGGCTTCTTAAATGCATGATAAATGCATGTAAGAGGGATAAGGAGGCCTTAAATGCACTTAATGCATGTAAGAGAAGTTTCTAGAAGTTTGTTGACTTTGGGTTAAGCTTAGGAGTTGGCTAACCTTGGTTAGGGAATGTGACAAGGATTAGGGGGGGATTAGGATTAGGATTAGGACTTTCTAGAAGATTCTAGAATTTTCTTAGGATAAATATGGATTTTAGGAAATAGATAAAGATTTATTTATTTTCATGGTTTAGGTTTGAGAATATTTATTAAAATGAATTTAATAAACATGAGGATTAAATATTTAATCTTAATTAAATATTTTGAGTTGGGATTAGGGTTAAGAAATGAGGGGATTAACCTTTAATCGAAATTAAAGAAGGATTAGAAGATTCTGGAAGAGGTTAGTGGTCTTAAGAAAATTGCCCAAGTTTTGGGCAAAAAATAAATAAATTATTTATTTTGAGATTTTTGGTCAATTTATTAATTAAATAATTAATAAATAAGGAGATAATGTTTAAATAAGATTTAAACATTTTTGGGAGGGATTTCTTAATTAAATATTTTTAATTAAGGTAAAGGGATTTAATGGCATAAAAATAAATAAATTAATTAAATAATTAATTAATTAATAAATGATGATGTCATCAGGGATTTTTCAGAAAATAAAAATATTTTATTTTGTAAAATTTTTTTAGGTGTCTACATTTTGCCCCTCTTTGATGTGATGCCGCAAGTGGCATGGCGTCAAAGACAAGAAAATAAGATGCCCAAGGCTAGAATTTAGAGGAATGAGGGGTTGTGCCCCCTCGAGAAAATAACGCAAGGAGTAAACGTTGTGGAATTTTCTCGAAAGGAAACAGAGAAGGAAGGACTGAGGAAGAACGGGAGATAAATAACCAAGCTTCCAAGAGTAAAGATGGGTGAATGCAAGATGAGATGGAATGCAAAATGCAAGATGCAACGATATGAGAGATGCAAGATGCAAGATTAATTTATATGATGAAAGATGCAGGGGATTGGGGGAAGCTCCAAGTGCAAATGTGGAGAGCACAACCTAGTTTAATATAGCAATGCTAGAGACCTACCAAGGATACTGGGATCACGAGGCCTTGTCACTAGTGTTGCATAGGACTGACGCTAAAAAGACACGCAGGGTTTCCCCAGCATCATGCATGAACCCAAGAGGAAGCATGGTGGAAACAATGCTGAAGAAACCACAAACACACAACTGACTCATAGGCAGAAGCAAAAGATCAAAAGACCTTGCCCCAGATTATCCTCATTCGCAGCGCACCATGATATAAAGGATCATGGTGACCTTGAGTAGAGAACAATGAGAAGCGTTAAAAGATTAACAAGACCTAAAGGACAAAATCCAAGGCCAAAATGATAACTCCAAAAGACAACCTTTGCCAAGGAGAGAGATTTGATCTGATTGATTTGATTGATGGCAGGAAGATTGGTCTGAACGTGTGGAAGGATACATCGACACGGACCTAGTGTGCTTGGTGGAAGATGGGGTTTGATAGGAAGGATACAACTGAGGGGACCCGAGATTAGGCTTAGGTCAGACAAAACAAAAGCATACATCTGTGTGGACCCTATGCTGATGGGGAGAATGTTGTGTTGCTGATTGGCAAATGATGCAGTTCAAAGATAGTCACGATGATTAAGGATAGTCGACAATTGATATTGTTGAAGTACAAGGCTGGGTAGGACAAGATTTATGATCAAATGCTACTGCAGGACTGCCAAGGATATGTACAACAAGATAGTGACAAGGGCTGACTAACACAAAGGATGGGACCTAAAGACACATATGTACAAATGAGTTTAAGTGGAGACACGACTGACACTATGGTAAAGAGACTCAGGATTAGGATGTACAAAGAACCTGGGGATGAAGCTGAAACTCCAAAGATATGCAAGACGATGCCCCAGTTGGGCTAGAAAGCCAAGACGGACTGAGGGTGGATGATGTGTCCTAAAATGACATGGATTTGGGAAGGACATATCCCAACGATGATGATTGGAGTGAGATCAAGGCTTGCTACAAGACTAAGGATGTCATTGGATTGGTTGGCTTGATCTTGGATGTTGGATAGCTAGAGAATGTGGAGAGGATTGGAAGATTGCTAGAAGACTGCTAGGAATGTTTGGATAGGGATGAAGGGCATTGGATTGCATGAGGTTAGCCTATAGCTAGATACCAATGACAAGGGAAGAGACCAAGTGATGGAAAGATGGAGGAAATTCTTAGGATGAGGATGATGGAACTGCTAGGAGATTTGGATGAAGGAAGATTTGGATTTGGATGGAAGAATGCTAGAGGATTGGATAAAGGAAGATTTGGGGAGATTGGATGGCAAATTTTCTTGAGGATTGGAAGATGGAATGCTAGAGGAACTACTGAAGGATCTGGATAGAGGAATGCTTGGGGAGATTGGATGGTGGATTTACTTAAGGATTGGAAGATGGAATGTTGGAGGAACTGCTGAGGGATCTAGATAGAGGAATGCTGAAGGAGATTAGATGGTGGATTTACTTAAGGATTTGGGAGATGGAAGATTTTGGATGAAAGATAGTCTCCAAGGAATACGTCACCAAGGAATAAGATGCCCCCTGCTTAGGATAGTTCATTCATTCAGAGGCAGTAGAATGGGGTACGATTCAACAAAAGATATGCTGATAAGAGGATGAGGAAGGTAGATGGAAGATAGGATGAATGGATTGGATAGAGGATATGTAGTTGAAAGGTGTGATGGATGCTAAGAAGGTGCCCAAAAGCATGTATACCTAGTAGTCTTTCATTTTGTCATCAAGATCCAAAGGAGGATGAAGGAGGTGAGAGACAAATGGGATGGAGAAGATGTTGGATAAGATGGAAGAAGGGAATGGCCCCCAACTGCAGAAAGGAATTGGGGGGAGCCTACACATGACCCCTGTTTGCCAGGTTTTCATCATGGTACTTGTTCAAGGTGCTTGAATTACCAAGTTTTCACCATAGGATGAATGTTTTTCTCTTTTCTTTTTGATACTTTTCTCTTGATTTTTTCAATTTTTTATGGATTTTCTGATTTTTTGCTGACTAGATGCTAACCTTCTGATATTTCTGATGTGTTTCTATCTTTCTAATTTGATGTTTGTCATGTTGCTGACTTTCTGATTTTGCTGATCTACTGATTTCTCTGATTTGTCACTGACTTTCTTCATTGATCTTTCTGATGTGCTTGGATGTTGGTACAACTTTGTTAGGATGGAGGAATTATGCAAAGGCATGGATGAGATGGGGGAGATGGGAAATATGGTGGTATAAATTTTTTGGATGAAAAGATGGAAAGTGATCATGATAGGGGGATGTTGTCAGGATCAACATTGGCACATGTTGCGAGGAAGATGAATGAAGTGGATAGGACGTGGACGATAGAGGTGGATGTGATGGAGGATTTATGCTAGGAGATTTCGAATCTTTGGGACCCAAAATAGATTTAGGAGATGGAGGAGAAGACTGAGTAGCTGGGGGATTAGCAACTTTGGATGCCATTGTGGATGTTTCTTTTAGATGCATTACATCTTTTTTCTTTGGGATCCACATCATTTTTTCTTTAGCTTTGGTGGGCCTTTGTGGCCATTGGTATGCATCAGATTTTGCCTTTGCTTTGCTGGGCCTTTGCGGCCATTATGATGCTTTGGATTGCTTGATTGGATTTTGCTTTGGTTGACCATGTCGTTTAGGTTGGACATGGAAATTGTTGAATTTTTGTGGATATTTCCTTTTATTCATATTGGATATGGCATCCAAATTGTGGGGAGAATTGAAGTGAATTTGAGGAGATGTGTGGGATGGAGGAAATATGGATGGAGAGATGGAAGGAGATTGGTAGATAGGATATGTGGGCATGTGCCTTTGTTGATCCTGACTAGGGATGCTTGGATTTTGGATGAAAGACTGAGTAGGATAAGATGGGGGATGATATTTTGGGATGTAAGGTCCCAAAATGGATTTAGCATGTGAAGGATATGTGCTAGTAGATTTTGGGACATAGGGACCCAAAATGGATTTGGAGGATGAAGGAGGAATGTGATAGGTTGTCCTAGGCTGTAATGATAGAGGAGGAGGAATAGCATTGTATGCTTTGGAAGATGTGATGGTGGGTTTGGAAGGATGTTTGAATTTAGCTATAGTTGTACCAACATTTCTAGAGGAAGTGTTTTTCTTCTGATGTGTGACCAATGCCACATAACTTTGGATGTTTCTTGTCTTGAATAGGCTCCAGATTTCCTTGTTCATGGATGCCTAGGCCTTTGCCTTGATAATTCCATTTCTTGAGCATTTTATCCAAACAAGGATATTTCTGACTTGGGGAATATGATAAACATCCAATTTCTAGTTCCCTGATGGAAGACATGAAACTAATTTCTTCTGCTTCAAGTGGACTGCCTTTGACAAATGTAAGTGATCCAAGAGGATAGAGTGATTGCAGTGGGACAGTTTGGATTGGAGGATCCTTAAGAGGAGAGGATAGGATGGTGAGATTTTGACTGAGATTGGGAGATGGTAATGGATCTTTAGATGGAGAAAGTGGGATGATAGGATCTTGGATGGGAGGAATTGGGATTGTAGTATTTTGGATTGGGGGTGATGGAAGCAATAGAACATGTGATGGGGGAAGTGAAGGGATTGGATCTTGATTTTCTTCTGCGAGTATTTCAACATGCTTTTGGACAAGATCTTGACATGCTAGGTTTTGTGTGGATAGAGTGATAGGGGATGTATGGATGGACTCTTCAGAAAGGGTGGATGGAAGGATGGGAGATTCTATAGCTATGATGGTAGGAAGAAGGGTGAACTTATGAGACACATCATATATGCTCTGGATAATGCTAGGAGGAGGTGATGTTGGTGGGAATTGGATGGAGACTTCAGATGGAAGGGACTCAATGATGCTAGGAGATGGAAGAGGATCAATGAGTGGGATGTATGGAAGATAGATAAAAGATGGGAGCGATGGATGGGCCTCATCAATGATGGCTTCATATGAAGTTTTGAGATGTCTTGGCTCTTCAAATTTAGGAGTGGGATTTGTTGTTGGCTTCGTTGTGAAACTCCTTGGAGACTTTCGGATTGGTGGAGATGAAGGTTTAGAATGTGGAGGAGATGGAGAGCTAGGATAGTCCTTATATGAAGATGGGGTGGATGGAGGGGAACCTGCTTGAGGGGATGATGGTGCTGAAGAGGTAGAGGTGATGGATCAAGGTATGGGATATGAAGTGCTTTGAAGGATGCACTCTGCTTGTGGGAGGGGATTTTTGGAAATGTGGTTTGGAATAGAAGATGGTGGATTGAGATAGGATGGAGGATTGGGGAAAAGGATTGGAAGACTTGGTGTTTGGTTTTGAAAGGGTTTTGGAGGATAAGTGGATGGAGGTTTTAGAAAAGGGAAGTAGCGTGAAGTGTTTCGAGGGGATGGTGGTGATTGGGATATGACCATAGTAGGAGATGGAGGTATGAAGGATGCATATGGAGGATGTGTAGGTTTAAGATAGGGATAAGTTGTGGATGGATACGATAATGGATTTGCCTTGCCAAGGACATGAAAGGGAGTGCTAGTGGATAAGCATGAAGGCATGATAGGATATTTTGGAGGAATGATTGGATGCTAGGGAATGTTTGGAGAAAACTTGCTAAGATTTTTAAAATATGCATTGTGATCTACAAGGCTTTCATCATCATCAGGATAGGATGGATTGAGAGGAGAGACATAATAACCAAACTCATCATAATAGTTTTGAGACATGCTAACTTGTGGATGAGTTGGATAGGAATGAAGGATGAAGATGGATTGGAAGACTAAGACTCAGATTGGGATGACTGACAGGATCAGACTAGGATTGGATTTGGCTTAAGATTAGAAGAAGACTGACTCTAAAGGAAGACAAATAGGGAAATGGGGGATGACCAAGATGACTCTGCTAACCTAAGATAGGAGGAAAGGATGACAAGACTGGATTGAATATGACTGGAAGACCATGGTTTGAGATTCTGAAAGCTTTGGACATTTTCTAGATTTTGGGAGGATTTGGACTGACATGGCTGTTCTGATTATCTTGAACCAAGTTGTAGATTAGTTTGATGTTTTTCCAATGGCAAAGGATAGATTTCAACAAAGATTTTTGGAAAAGCAATCTCCACAAGGGACAAAGCAACCTTGTGGGATACAAACAAGATAACGGACTCTGATAAAGCTTTGAAAAGTGTATGTTTCAACAATGTTTTCACGAATTTTTGACTATCAAGCACTTTCAAGAAGATCTACCTAAGGAAGGTGAGTATCAAAATCCTTGCCCACAGCTTGGTACCCCCTAAAAGGGAATACAAATGGTGAGTAATCTTGAGGTGATCCAATAAACCCCTTGGATCGGTCCTTGCACAAGGATTTTGATACTTTCGGATGTAGATAGGGTAGCCTCTATTTTATCAAGTTTTTAATAATTATGTGGAGTCTCCATACCCGGCTATGCTGACCACCTGTGACTCACTTAAGAGCCTAGCCAACAATGTTGGGGGAGGAATATTTACCTATCCCCAGACATTTGCATTTGGCACAAAATGCCCATGGATTAGGAGATATAAGTGAGTACTTTTTGCCTTCACTTTATTTATATACTGGTCGGGGGGGATACCAGTTTGAGGTTATTCTCTGAGGAGGAAGCAATTTTCTCCCTGGACAGGCCTCGCTAAAAGTAGAACAAATGCAGTTGTCCGAGTCTGGAAATGTTCTACGTTGCTTACTTTTAACAGGATTTTGCAAGAATTTGAAAAACTCCTAAATGTACATCAAGCAAGTTTGTTTTTTCTTCCAATTTGATTAAGTGTGATTTGAACTTTGAAATTGAAGACACAAGTGTTTAAGATTTGATTTGTTCTTTCACCAAAAAGTAAACGATTTGAGCGATTGCAATTTCTTTCCTTTGGGCATTCAAGATTGAGATGTGTGTGTTGATTTAGAACTTTGAAAAGAGCTTTGTTTTATCCTTAGATCATTCAAGATTGAGTTTGTTTGAACTAAATTTCAAAGAAAAGGGAATGGGGATGCTTGTTCTTTCCAATTTAGATCATTCAAGATTGTGTTTGATTTTCAAAATGATAATGACTTTTAGGACCTAAGTTCTTTTCCTTAGTTTCATTCAAGATTTGTTTGACTTTTGCTTAAGAAAAATGAATCCAATATCAATTTGAGAGCAAAGGCAACAGGAACTTGAAAGTTCAAAAGTGATAGGAACTTGTGCACAGGAAAAAGTTCACAGGCGACAGGAGCTTGTGCACAAGCGACAGGAAAAAGTTCATAGGCAACAGGAACTTGTGCACAGGTGATAGGAAAAAGTTCACAGGCGATAGGAACTTGTGCACAGGCGACAGTAAAAAGCTCATAGGTGACAATAACTTGTATACAGGCGACAGGAGCTTTTGTATAGGCGATAGAGAAATGTTCACAGGTGGCAAGAGGTTGTGCACAGGTGACAACATGTTATGTAAAGGTGACACTTAAATATGCAGAGGCAAAACATAATCATGCATAGGTGACAATGAAAAGTTCATAAGCGAGACTTAAAAATGCAAAGGCGACAGTAAAAATCTGCATGGGTGGCAGGCAAATTATTACAGGTGGCAGTGTAATGATTATAGGTGATAAATGAAACATGGTACATGATAACGGAATGGTTACAGGAGACTTCTATATGTGGGGGCGTGAATGTTTATCTTACAGGCATGATTATTTCTGTTGCAAGAGACAGAAAAGAATTTTAGACAGAACAAAAGTTATTGAGCACGGAAATCTTCAGAAAATAGGCATCGATACAGAGCTTGTAGGCATGATCAAACTCTTTGTAGGCATGACTAAACTATGTTTAGGCATGACTTATTTTGGTGTAGGCGACATTTCATATGTTTCCTACAAATACGAGAATACAAAGTATGATATAATCAAGTGATTGTAGGTTTGGGTCCTACCGGGCGTGCCAGAATGTGGACAAGGCTTTTGAGGATACCTATTTTGAAAGACTCAAACCAAACAAAGATTAGATTTTAGTCTAAGCATGAAATCAATTCAAAACAAATAAAACTCTAAACTAAGCCACCTCAGATTGAGTGAAAACAGGTGCACCCAAGCACTGTTTGATTTGCTCTTGCTTAAGGGGATGTGGGTGTGCTCTCTAAGCACTTGGAGCATGTTCCTTATGCATTTTAGGATGGATTGAGATCCATGAAACCCCAAAAATGGCACAAAACAGGTATAGAACACCTAATTTGCCCCTAAGGCCTCAAGGATCCAAATGATGTTGAAATGAAGATTAAGCTACATGATGTTTATGCTAAGATTGATTTTAGACCAAATAAAGATGTGATATGATGCTATTCTTGTGTGAAACAATGAAATAAACTATGTTAATCCATTATTGCTATATTAAGATGAGCTAAAATGCTTGAAAGTAAGCTAAATTAGGATTTGGAAGGAGGAGCATTTATAGGATTTGGGAAGGAAGAGCATTTATAGGATTTGGGAAGGAAGAATGAGTGGCCAAGATCAAAATTCTTAAGAGAGGCCAAGATTCATTCAAAGGGGAGCACATGGATTGTGCTAGTTCAGGGCCACCTCCTTGTGACAATTTTCACAAGGGCATTGGGTTGAAAGATGGGAGGGATGTGCACAATTTGGAAAATGTGCCTAAGGTCAAAGGGTGTAAAAAAGGGGTGAGGGGCTACTTAAATGAATGATAAATGCATGTAAGAGGGATAAGGAGGTCTTAAATGCACTTAATGCATGTAAGAGAAGTTTCTAGAAGTTTTTTGACTTTGGGTTAAGCTTAGGAGTTGGCTAACCTTGGTTAGGGAATATGACCAGGATTAGGGGGGGGGATTAGGATTAGGATTAGGACTTTCTAGAAGAGTCTAGAATTTTCTTAGGATAAATATGAATTTTAGGAAATAGATAAAGATTTATTTATTTCCATGGTTTAGGTTTGAGAATATTTATTAAAATGAATTTAATAAACATGAGGATTAAATATTTAATCTTAATTAAATATTTTGAGTTGGGATTAGGGTTAAGAAATGAGGGGATTAGCCTTTAATCGAAATTAAAGAAGGATTAGAAGATTCTAGAAGAGGTTAGTGGTCTTAAGAAAATTGGCCAAGTTTTGGGCAAAAAATAAATAAATTATTTATTTTGGGATTTTTGGTCAATTTATTAATTAAATAATTAATAAATAAGGAGATAATGTTTAAATAAGATTTAAACATTTTTGGGAGGGATTTCTTAATTAAATATTTTTAATTAAGGTAAAGGGATTTAATGGCATAAAAATAAATAAATAAATTAAATAATTAATTAATTAATAAATGATGATGTCATCAGAGATTTTTCAGAAAATAAAAATATTTTATTTTCTAAAAGATTTTTAGGTGTCTACACTTGTAAATGTATTTATCTTTAACTTTAGGGAGGAGGGATCCATCATCCCATTGGAAGGAGAGGTACCTATGGGAGTCCACATCAGTACTATGGGGAAGATTAAGGGAGGCACATGCATTCTTAACCATGTTAAAAGTTCTTTTGTGAGAGTTAGGGAGGTCAAAGTTATTACTAAGAGTTTTCCAGTTGATAAGATTGTCATTTTCCAGAATGTCCATAAAACACTTAATCCCTTTATTATGTCAGTATCTAGCAGAACATCCTTGGGTTAAAGAAAGAGGCTTACCATTGTGGAGGAGGTTCCACCAAATCAAACGTTCTCCATGCAAGGTGTTACTATTATCAAATCTAGAATTATAAATAAATCGACACACATGCTCCCAAGCTTTCCATATAGACTTGAAGACCCAAGTGCCCTAGATAGAGATAGGAAAGGAACTAGCCACAAGATCACAAAAAGGGAGCATTTTCCAAGATTTGGTATGTTTGGGAACACCTTTTTGAATATCATTCCTTATCAACACCTTCTAGGGCTCTTGACCATCAAGGCCCTGGAAGATCCATTTACCAACAAGGGAAATCCCTTGCTGCCTGAGATCCTTTAGACCTAGCCCTCCAAGCTTCTTATCAATATGGCACTAGCTCCATTTGAGAGTGTGGGCCTTCCTTTTACCCTTCCCATCAGACCACAAGAACCTTCTGACAGACTTTTGAATTTTGAACACTTGATAATTACTAAACATCCAAGTAGAGGAGTAATATATGCTGTAAGAAGAGAGGATCTTTTGACATACTTGGATCCTTCCAACAAGGGAAAGAACTCTATTATCCCATTTATTGAGTTTCTTATTAATTATTTCCTTAACCCATAACCACATATCATTAAGGGAGGGGGAGATAGAGAAGGGAATACCCAAGTATCTAACAATTTTATTAGGTCCTCCCCAGGAGAATCTGAACTGATGAAGCCAGTCCGGGGGTTCCTCATTTTCTAGGAAATGTTGGTCGGTCATCACTGGGACCGAGCCATGTTGTAAAGGTTGAGTTATGTTTAGACTTGTATTTTGTATAGTTACTAAGTAGTAGTTACTGTCGAGAAAGTCAGAGGTCACTGAGAACTTCAGTAGTCATCGAGTAGTATATGTCAAGTTGTATAGAAGAGTCAGTGTCGAGCACTAGTATATGAAGGACAATAATTACCGAGCATCAAAGACTTCATATGCCTAGTAAGCCATATTTTGACATATGTGTATGTTCTGGCACAAACACCAAGGTAAACCATTTTGGCTGACTTCTATGCATGATTTAAGGATTGTTGAGTTGATCAAGGAGATGATTATGTTTTGTAATTATTATCACTAATCCCTACATAAGCCATGTAACCTATCATAAAAAGGGAATTCTTAAGCAGTATAAGTAGAGAATCTATATCATTGATCTTGACCTAGGAGGTTGATAAGATGTTTATATAAGATGATATGTAAACCCTAAAATGGTGTGTGTATGGAAGGAAGGAGAATAGAGGAGATATCATGTATGCAGAACATAGAAGTGTTTTGATTATCAAATGTAGAGATTAGGCAGAGTGACTGAGCAAAGAAGTGAAGGACATAACAAATTTGCATTTGATTTTGAGGTCAAATAAGTATTGGAAAGAGGAGATTTGTAATAAAAAAATTTAGTCCAAACCGAAGGATCAGATAAAGATACATTTTAGTAGGTGAATTAGGGAAAATCTCTTTATAGAGTACTCCTAATAGGCTTTCATGAATCTCTTAACCAAGTGCTTACTTATTTGTAAGTTTCAAATCCTTTAATGAAGGTAGATTGTATAAGTTTGTAAGATCTTAACAGTGCAGACCCCTCACAGGGTAGATCATCTGAAGTGATCAAACATTGTAGCCCTAATAGAAACACTTTATACTGCAGTAGTAAATATTTGTGGGTGTCATCCCCACCCCAGTTTTACCTTTCAAGGGTTTCTAGGTAACCAAAATTTATGTGTTATGTGTTTCATTAGATGGTTGAATTTATAACTTTAGATCTATTTCAGTATTGAAATTCATGTTTATGATATGCATGTGGAATTAGTTCAAAGAGGTGAATTCTTGGAGATATCTAATTCACCCCCCTCTCAGTATCTTACTTCCCATATTAGATTTCCAACAAATAGTTATTTCTTTTTCTCTGCACTAGCTATACATATCATCTAAAACATATTTTGAAATTGGTGGAAAAAAACATTTTTTTACTTATAGTTTTTTGGTGGTAAGTAGACCCCCCGATTTGTAGTATTTTCCAACAGACCAAAAATAGACTTTTTAAAATTAAAAAAAATATCAAATAGTGACTAAATTATTATGAAAAAATTATAAAAAAATTATAGGCATTAACTTCATCCAATTTTACACATTTTATCAATTTACATCATCTTCAAATTTTCAACAGAAATATCACTTTTATGCCCTTGAAGTTGAATAGTTTTAGTGTTGTTAGCCTTTTCCTTTATAAAAGTGTGATAGATTATTGTTTATAAATATATCAATCTTCTCAATCTTGCAAATTTTTTGAGGATATCTAGCAAACATTCTTTTCCACCATTGAAGGAATGTAACAAAGGCTTCTCCCACATGTTGCTTTGTATTCTACAAGTTGAGCATAGTAACAGTGTGAGAGATGTTATAGGAGTATTGTTGGATGAAATTATCAACCAGTTCATAAAAGGTCTTAATGCTAGGGGCAAGCAAGGTGAACTAGCTCATAGCTTGGCCACCAATACTTCAAGGAAAGAGTCTCATAAGATAGCTTTATTCATCCATAAACTCCATGTTTAGGGAAGAAAATTTATCAACATGGTCCTATAAATATTTATTGCTATTGTACTTCTCATATTTAGGGATCTCCACCTTGGATGGGAAAGATGACATGTAGATATTTATGTTGAAGGGGAAAGGAAAAAAAAATTTGAGCAGATATTTATTTGAGGGTCGATCCTTATCCTTTTTGAGTTGTGAAATCTCATAGCGTAGATCTTGGAGTTGTTTTCTAAGAGCTGTGAGAGGAGTCTCTTCCTCTTTTTGTAGAAATCCATCCACATCAAAGTCAGGGGAAACTTCAAATCCATGGAGATGAGATGCATGAAATAGCAGTCCTAAACCTGACTCATGATGGATTGCATCACTTTATGGAAATTTTTGTCCTCTTGGCATTTTCATATTTCCTCTTGTGTATGTTCCTCATCCTCCAATGAGTTAGAATCATGCCTTTTGCGAGAGTCCATTTTATAGGTCAACATGTTGATTTGATCAAAATTCTCAGAGTGGGTAAAGGGTTCTAACTGGTAAACAAGATCTTGATGCAAAGGCTCTTCACGAGAAGATGGTCTAGGGGTATCGTAAGTAGCTTTTCCTTTTAGATCAGCTATAACCTTTTATGAACAAATACGAGTTCTAACTTGAATGGAAGATGAGATTGAAAATTTGATAGTAACAAGATTACTAGAAGCTAGAAGATCCAGGTAATAATAACTCTTGTCTAAAGGGTGAGTAATAGATGAAGAGGTAAATGAAACAAGGTGCAACGTATCAAAAGTGAGGCATGAATGCCTGCTAGGTGATACTTGTGACCAAGTTGATGTAGCCAAGAAAACTAAGTACAAGGTACCAAAAATGAGGCCTGAATGCGTGCTGAGTGGCACTTGTGACAAATTTGAGAAAGGTTTGATTTCAAATGAGATAGGATATTATGAGACAATAACTAGAGCACTTCCAAGGTGTTAAAATAAGAGAGAAGAGAAATAATATTACTAGCAAAGGACTCAATCAATTGAGAATACTAGTTTTAGAGGGGTGATTACTATTAAAGATGACAAAAAAACAAAGAACCCAGATAGTGAAAGACATTGAAATTTTGAGAACTCAATGCAATTTTTTGGTAACCAGTCAAGCACAAAATTGTAAAATGAAACTCAACACTGGGTGCAATGAAACTCCCAACTATGTGTGATAATATGGTGAAGGCCAATCTTTCGTATCATGGAGCTCAACACTGGGTGCAATAGAGCACCCATATTATAGAATATGATGTTGAAGACAATGAAAGAATGTAGGAAAAAGATAATTTACTATTTTTTTTGAGGGGTCTGGCCAATTAGGACTATTTTAGTTTTGAATTTGCAATAAGTATAAGTGTCCCTGAATGTAGGTTTGGATATTTCCATGTAGGAAATAGCGTGATCAATCAAAAGGTTTTAAAAAGTCCACCAAAGAACAAAGAAACTGTGGGAATACAAGAACTTGTGAGGTCTAAGGGAGTATTATGATATGTCAAGAGTGTCAAGTGTATGTTCCACAATGATTTGCATTGGTCTCAACACATTAAAAGAAACATCAAGCAATAACTACCTAAGGTCAAGGCTAGTATCAAAATCTTTGCCCACAACTTGGTATTCCTTCTCCTCACACAAAGTGATGTTGGATTTTTTGAGGATAGCATCCAAGGAAAAACATATGGTAACTAGTCTTGAGGTTATCCAAGTAAGTCCACTTAGATCAATCCTTGTACAAAGATTATGATACTTTCAGAGGGAAGTTAGGTAGCTTCTAACCAAGAGTTTCTCGTAAGGGCATCCATTCACAAATATCCCTTATATTTTTGTTTAGCAGAATTAAGGCCTATAGACCCGCAAGTGCTTCAAGTAAGGTAGTATTGCAATAAATATTAAGACCTCTCCCTACACATTACACTCATGTGTGTTCTTCCAGTCAAAAGAGTGACCCAACATAGTTAATAACTATGTCCTTGTGGTTTTTTTCCAAACAGGCATAAATTTTATAGTGGGTTGGATGAGTTGGATTTTCTTTGGACATCCCAATTGGGTCATTCCCACAAGATTATTACCTCAATGACAATCCCTCTAAAGGTAAAATGAAGAGAAAAGTGGATAGGCTAAGGGCATCCATTCACAACTATCCCTTATAGTTTTGTTTAGGGGTATGCAAAGGATCATGGTATGCGAAAAAGTGGTGATGTAAAAAAGAAGTCCTAATTGATAAACTCTTTGAAAAACAACTATAAATTTCAAACAATATAAAAATTTTTAAATATGAAATATACATCACATTCTATGATTCACCTAATACAATAATAATAAATAATTCTTTCAATTTGATTAAGTTTAGACTAAGTTAAGGTGGTCAGACACGAGAGTTTTTATCTTCAAGAAAATTTGTAGCAGAAAAATCATTATTAATTATTTACTTGGAAAAAAAATACACATCGTGCATCCAGACATGAGTCTACTACTTTTATCTAGAATCTTATAAAAAAATATTATCATTTGATTTTGTTTAATGTGGTCAGACATACACCTACTTGTTATCTTTCTAGTCCTGATTGATAGACTTATTGAAAAATAGCTATAACTTTCAAACTGTATAATATTTTTGAAATCCAAAACATGTATCACATTCTATGTTTTTCCTACTACAAGAAAAAAAAAAAATTTCAATTTGACAAAGTTTAGACTAAGTTAATGTGGTCAGACATGAGAATTTTTGTATTCTAGAAAAGTTGTATAAGAAAAATCATAATTAATTATTTACTTGGAAAAAAATACAAAAAATATGGGTCACATCCGTACACAAGTCTAATACTTATATCTAGAATCTTGTTAAAAAAAAAATTCATTTGATTGTGTTTAAGGTGGTCAGACATACACCTACTTATTTTTTCTTGAACTTTTCATACTACTACATTGACATTTAAAATTTTCAACATATGGAATAATTATTTTTCAAAAAAGGCCTAGTATCTTAGAAACTAAATTCAATTTTCTATAGATTCTCTTCTTACATATTTTTGATATAATATTTATAACTTGTTCAAATTTTTATGTCAACTTGCCTAAACTTGATTTTCTGAATTTTCATTGGCACTTAAGGGCCTAGTTTGGCATACCATGATCCTGCACATACCCTTAGTAGAATTAATGTCTATAGCCTGCAAGCGCTTCAAGTAAGGTAGTCTTGCAAGAAATATTGAGACCTCTTGGCCCTACACATTACACTCATGTGTGTTCTTCTAGTCAAAAGAGTGACCCAACATAGTTAATAACTATGTCCTTGTGGTTTTTTGCCAAAAAGGGATAAATTTTATAGTGGGTTGGATGAGCTAGCTTTTCTTTGTCCCATTTGGACCATTCCCACAAGATTATTGCCTCAATGACAAGCCCTCTAACTTAGGTAAAATGAAAACAAAAGTGGATATGCTAATTAACGTCTAGATTTTTTATTTCCTACTAGGGAAAAGAGCATACTCTCCTACTTCATAGATTCTCCCAAGGAAATCAAGCACATATTCATTTACCAAAGACCCTTTGCAAGTAAAAAACCAAGCAGGTCAAGATTTTGTATTCAAGCTCTAGGAGGTGAAGGTCATACTCTCCTACTACCCAACTAATCACAAGAAAAGAAGTCTTCCTTATTAAGATAGATGCCTAGAAAACAAAATTTATGAAAGGATAATATTTATTTGTATCTCCAAGGAAATCTCCAAGACAAATAACTTTAGTAGTCTAAAAATGTGTCTTTGGAAAGTGTCCTACAACTACAAAGAATTATTAGTCTCAAAATAAAGTGATGTAGATGACTTTGACAAGTGATTTCTCTCTCAAATACCCTGCAAAAACATGTTATTTTATGTAAAAAAGGAATTTTAAGGGCAAGATGAAGCCATATCAAACACTAAAATCTGAAAATTCAAGTAGCTAGACCCTAAAAATTGGTCTTTATTTTTTATGCGATAAAACACAGTCAACACCATATTATCATACGATTAAACTCAAAGATCCATTCAATGAAAGTCATAGTTTTTATGTTGTATGATGAAACTTAGAACTACATGCAATAAATGACCTTAAGCCATATTAGTGTATGATAAAATTGACAACTACACGCAATGAAAGAAGGTATTGTACAATAATCTGTACTATTGGGTGTGATATTTGTAATTTGTACTATTAGGTGCGATATTTGTCGCAGTTCAAAAAAATGAATACAAATATTTTGCAAGAAATGGGACCAAAACTTGATTCAGGCCAAATGGTGCACCAAAAATATGTGGTTACAACTATAATAGTTCAAATAAAATGAACAACTAAACCCTAAAAAATGGCTTATTGCTTCCTAGTTGATGCAAGTTTAATCCTTTTGTAATGGTCATCAGATTGGCATGAAGGATTAGTAACTTGACTACTCCAAAATGGAAGATTCAATTGCAATGCAAATCTATAAATGAAACTAGAATGCAAGATAAGCAATGTTAGAATAGTATCAAACTAGATTAACAATGCAAGATTTCACTAGAAGATGAGCTAAACTAAACAATGCAGCAAGAGAGATATGAGCATATGATGAAAGCAACTAAGAACTAAGAACTCAAAATGGAAAGATTACTCTAGAATGCAAGAATGCAAATAACCAAGATGATCAAGAACCAACTTACAAATGACCAAGATGGAACCTAGAATGCAAGTGAAGTGGATCCTTGAGCCAAGGAAGAGCTTCCTTTTAAAGGAATTTCCTCAAGAATGAAGGGTGGAGATTAAAGGAAAAATTTTAAGAGGCAAAATAACATAGAGTACTAATTCTATTCATTTCAATAACATATATGTTTTACTTTATCTAAGAATATATACATTATATCATGGCATATATTTTTCACTTTATATACAAAAATACAATCTATGTAATCTTCTATCAACTCTACATATTGCAATCAATACAAATCATTTTATCTCTAAAATATATTTCAATAAAACCCTCAACCTCTAAATATTTTTTCCTCTGTAATTGTTCATCCTCAAATTCATCTCTATAATAGATTTATAATAATCCTTATGATAAAATGAAAAAATTTCATCCCTATAACTGTAATGCAATTTATTTGTCAAATAATAGATTGTACTAGTATTTCTTGAACTAAAAAATACTTTTAAGAGAAAACTGTCTTTCTCAAATTATCTTAAAAAATATTAATACAATTGCAGAGTATTCAACTAAAGTAGATAATAAAATATATGATCACTTAAATATCTTTCTTGAATCAGAGCTTGGCATATAACCAAAAACCCCAAAAGATAACTGAGAACCCAAACTAACCCATAGATAGGTGAAAATGACTAAGGGTTGAGACTTTAGAGTAAAAACCAACAATCATACATGGTTCAAAAAAATTGAAAACATTTGAGTTACACTAACCAAATCCTCAACTTAGGATGCATAACCTCACTAGAGTATATAAATATGGGCAAGAAACTTGAACTAAGGTTTACGCATTTTATACCTTACTACATCTTGTTTTACTATTTACAAAACAAGAAACAATGAGACCCATATTAGGGTTAAGAAATAATTGGATTAATCATAAGAAGTTTAAAAAATTATCTAAGACTTGAATAAGCAATACAATGATAAAAAAATGCAATATTTTAAAACTCTTTTTGAGTCTCATAATAAAAAACCCTTGGAAACCAAACTAGAAATATGTTTAACAAAAGAGAGTTAAAGATTTCAAAAATCAATCAATAATTAACTAAACTCTACAAAACTACAGAAAACTAAATAAAAAGATGGCTACCAAGGATAAAGGAATAAGAACACTTGTAGCTGAAACTGACCATGTATCCAATATCAAATCATTTCACATCTCCTTCAATTGTCATTTCCTTCTTAGATCAACTATCTCAATGTCTCCACTCAACTTCCTCCAAATTATCACACAATCTCAAAAGGTGCATTGTGATTCTTCAATTGTGCCCTAGCTCAAGGATTTGAGCTCAGAGTTTCTAAAGAACTAGTCATATAACAAAAGATCCTCTTACATTAACATGCCATTAAAAAAAACATACCAAAATTCCTCTAAAACATCTTTTCACCTCTTTAAATACCAATGGGATTATGATCCTAGTTTCCAAGTAAAAAAAATACCTTACATTTCAGTGGGAAAAGAATTTTCTCAATTTGTCCAAGCTGATAGTCACTCCTAATGACTATAATAAAATTAACCTTTCTCTATCTTTTCCAAATATATTAATGAACTAAGTCATTAATGTTTATACTTTTGCAACCCATTGTATAAGTATTGAAATAAATTGTGCTTTTATCAAAGTTTGGAAATATAGATTAATGAACATGTCTCATGTTTCAACCAAGTAACCGAAAATCCATAAATGTTTGGATTTGATAAAAAGTAAGAGATATATCAAATACCATGTGTGTAATCATACTAGTGCATCATATTGTCATATGAGAATGCTCATGATCTGAATATCAAATCTATAAGAATTTTGATATCGCTCTAATACCATGTAAGAATTTGCCTAAGGCAAAAAATAGAAACCAAGATCTAGAAGCTCAAGAGATAGCACAAGAGAGACAAAATAATATGATCAAATGATCAAATAATGAATAATAGATTGAATGATTGATTGATTACATACAATGTAGGAATACCTAAATATATAGGCAATGCAATAAGACTACATGATAAGGAGATGATAAGATATCACCCACATAAGGTGGAATCACATGTCCACCAAAGGTGGATCATCCTCCATTGTACATGAAAGTATGTGCAACAATGAGAAGATGATAATGTGATCAGAGCACTAAAGGTGGATCTCACACACAAAGAGGTATGTGATGACAACTATCACACCTAAAGTGGAGATTCTCCTAACCATGTGCTAAAAAGAAATGCAAACTCCTAGGTGTCTCAAAGACAACTAATTATGCAAATGCATTATCCTAAGTAAACTTAAGTAAAGTTTAATTAGTAAATAATTAATTACACCAACACCCCCCCTTAAGTGCAACTTAGGGGAATGCAGTTAAGCTCGCAATGCAAGATGGGTCCCGGCTACTAGGCCATGTTAGGTACCCATGTACAAAATGCAAGAGCAATAGATAATGCAATCTCTCATAAAGTAGAGAAAGAGGGAAAACCTCATGGGAAAAACCCTCCCCCAAAAAGAGAGATGAATACAATAATAGAATATGAGAGAGAAGACCTCATGTGAGGAAAATATCCCCCCCATAATATAGAAGAAGTGGAAGAGAGACCAAGTAGCCCCCATCAATGTAGAATGAACACCAATGGTAGATGCTCTAGGCTCGATGTAGAAACTACTCCATGAGTGTAGAACAACATTCCTCCCCTTAGGAAGAAACAAAACCAAAGGTGTATAGGTGAAGCCTCCTCCCCAATCTTTAGGAAGAAACCTCAAAAAAGATGGAGTCTTTGAAACATGCTCAAGTGTCCCCATGTCAAAGCTGAAATGTGCCTCCTCCAAATCATGTGTACTAAGCCACTCTGCTAGAAAAGATGAATCAGGATCAACTGAGGATAAATGTAGAACATGTACCAAAGACCCAAGTATCTCCTCTGAAGAGAAAGTGACCTCCTCCAACTGTTGTATCAAAGTATCCACAATCATGTCACCCTCGAAAGAATGATCAAGTAGAGAATGAATATGAGGGTCAGCATGTTCCCTCGCAAAAAATGAAGAAGGATCATCTTCACCAAAGAGAAGATAAATATCATCAATGATGTCTCCCAAATCTGAAGTATAGGACTCCACAAACAAACCTGCAATGTCTGTCAAGTAGTCATCCAATGGAACCAAGTCTGGAAGACAATAAATATCCTACTGCACTGAAGCACTTGAATCCATGGCTGTGGGAATGTAAGCATCATCAGAAGCAAGAGTAGAAGTAGTCTCAATAGGAGGAGATGAAATGGAAGGCTCAAGAACTTGATCATGAGTGAGAATACCCAAGTTCAAGAAGCCAAAATTCTCCTCAAAATCTGAATCATCACTATAATCATCATATGTTGAAGACTCACTGTCTGAAGAATCACTGTCATCAAGAGGAAAAAAATCTACAAAGGAGTATAACCGAGAAGAGTGATCCACTATCCCAGTAGCAATAACTGCTCCACTCTCCATGTCCTTGATGAAAACTGAATCAAGTGTAAATTCCACAATCTTATTTGTAGCACCATTTGTGATTTGATAGATAGAAAGAAGGTTATTGGTCAAGTGTGGAACACACAACACATCATTGAAGTGTCCATCCCTAACATCAATACTTCCTTTCCCAATCACATTCATGTAAGTGTGATTTCCCATCAAAACAGGTGGACCTTTGCGAGGCTCAAATGATGAAAACATGGACTGTGAAGAAGCCATATGATGAGAAGCCCCTGAATCTAGAAGCCATCTACCTGAATCATGACTTGTAGAAGCATACAAAGTTTGTCCTTTTTGAGTGACAAATATGTGACCCTTTCCTTTATCTTTTTCTGAATTTGGTGAAGAAGAGGTTGAGGTAGACATCCTAGAAGGCAATTTGATGTTGTTCTTGGCAAGAAGATTCTTCAATTCATCAATGTCCTTCTTATAACAAAAGTGTTCTTCATGCCCATCCTTTTTGCAATATACACAAAACTGCTTCTCCTTCTTTGAAGATTCACCCTTTTGAGGTGATGTATTAGTGTCATGTTGTGTGGAAGTTGATGTTGTGCCTTCTTGTTGAGACTTAGACTTCCAATTCTTCTTCTTCTTGTGACTTTGATTGCCTTGACTCTCATGATTAGCCACCAATGCCTTGGAAGTTGAAGACTTAAGAATCCCCATACTTATCAACTTTTCTTGTTCTAAGACCAACATTTCTGAAAATGACTCAAATGAAGGCTTAATGAAGGCACAACCCATGGTCAACTTGTGAGTATTGTAACTTGAAACAAAAGCTCCATATTCAGGAGGAAGATGTTTCAACAAGTGACTAACCAACTTCACATCTTTTATGGGATTACCACAATCATCAAGTTGTGCTTTATAGTCATTGACTTTGTTGAGATAATCTTGGATTGTGTCAAAGTTCCTGGGCTCTAATTTGAGGAGATCAGTCTCAATTGTGAATCCCATTTCCTCATCCACTTGACCAAACAACTCTGCAAGTTTATCCCAAGCTTCTTTAGCATTATTTATGGTTTTGATGTGATACATGACAGCTGCAGAAATATTCTCTCTCAAGACTCCTAAAGCTTTATAATTTTTGGATGACCATTTAGTTATTGCAGTAGTATCATCATCAATGGGTTTTCTAATTGTACCATCCACATAAGGATTTAAACCTTGAACCATTAACTTGCTCCATACATTATCTTTCCATGTAGCATAGTTATGTGGAGTTAATTTTGCAATAGAACCCATGATGCAAAATGAAAAAAGCACAATAAAGAGAGAGACACTAGCACACAAGACACCCCCCAATTCACTCAATCAAAGAACCCCCCCAAAAATGATGATTTTGGCACTTTATAGCTAGTGCATGTACAATTGCCAATTGTCAAAATGAACCAAAGTGGACTTCTGATTTTGATAATTACAACAGAATATATGAAGCTATAGTAGACTCAAAAAAATAAGACACAAGATCTCTCAAGGATCTAACAAATTACAAGTGCCAAAAATAGGCCAAAATAGACCAAATTTTGAAAGTACTATGTCTACTCAGAATTTTTCCAAACTTATACTAGATCTAGAAAGTAGACAAAAAATCATGAACTTTCAAAAAAAATAGCACCTGAAAATGTGTCCATATGAGCCCGAACAAAGCCTCTAAAGTTGTAAAAATCAAGATTTATGATTTTTAGAAAATATCAGAAATAGAGATCAGAAATCACCTACACCATTGTGTAGATTGTGAAATTCTACCCCAAAACAAAAAAAATTGCTTGAAAAAAGGAGTCTAGATGACTAAGATATCGTTGTTTGAAAATTGCCTCTGAAATTATTTTTTCTGAATCACCGCCGCTGAACCTTGAAAATTCAAATGGCTCTAGATTTGGCTTCAGATGTCTGATTTGGATGAAACAAAATTTGATTTAGGGGTTTTTGGACCTTCTCAATGTGATGCCGACCTCTGATTTGCACCAGCAAGCTCCAATTTTGACTTGCAATAAAAATCTCTCCAAAATAGGCTATACAATGAAACTCCTATGGCTCTGATACCATGTAAGAATTTTGATATCACTCTGATACCGTGTAAGAATTTGCCTAAGGCAAAGAATAGAAACCAAGATCTAGAAGCTCAAGAGATAGCACAAGAGAGACAAAATAATATGATCAAATGATCAAATAATGAATAATAGATTGAATGATTGATTGATTACATACAATGTAGGAATGCCTAAATATATAGGAAATGCAATAAGACTACATGATAAGGAGATGATAAGATATCACCCACATAAGGTGGAATCACATATCCACCAAAGGTGGATCATCCTCCATTGTACATGAAAGTATGTGCAACAATGAGAAGATGATAATGTGATAAGAGCACTAAAGGTGGATCTCACACACAAAGAGGTATGTGATGACAACTATCACACCTAAAGTGGAGATTCTCCTAACCATGTGCTAAAAAAAAATGCAAACTCCTAGGTGTCTCAAAGACAACTAATTATGCAAATGCATTATCCTAAGTAAACTTAAGTAAAGTGTAATTAGTAAATACTTAATTACAACAACAAAATCATTATTTGGCAACCTAAATATCATGTGCATGACCTAAATGCACTATGCATGTTATCAAGGAAGTGCATGAAATTATTTTGTCATCAAATATGATCATATGCATGTTATCAAGGAAGTGCATGAAATTATTTTGTCATCAAATATGATCATCAAGTATGAGATGTTGTATCCAAGTATCAAGTAGCACTACCATGTCTCAAATTGCACCAAGTTATGCATCAAGTTAGTGTTATATCATCAAGGACAACAAGCTCGAGGGAAATAGACTTGGAAGCACGCACATGATAGGATATTGCCACATTAGTGAAGCCCCCATGATTCTATCACAAGTGTCAAAATACATATCAATAATATTACAAAAGAGTTAGAGAGAGAGAGAGAGAGAGAGAGAGAGAGAGAGAGAGAGAGAGAGAGAGAGAGAGAGATTTACCTATCTTAAGACTACCATTGTACAAAAAAATATAAATCAATTGATTGAACTCATCAATGGAAATAACAAGAAATTCACAAGTTACTCAAAGGGAAATAAAAGACATTCTTTGTATTTGACTTGCAACAAAATTTAATGAGAACACTGATACTTTTTTGTATTGAAATGATGTATACAAGCTTTGTTGTCTATTAAATTTATCTATTAAATGAATTACCATTTTCTACTGGTAACAAACTAAACCAAATTGAAAATGAGTTAAAAGTAAGCTTTTACAAAAGTCTAGCATTCTAATTTGTTTCAAAGGTAATGTAATGGTTAATTTAAAATTGTAACATCCATCTATCTAGATCACCAATGTAAGAATATAAATACTCATTTAATTGGTTTTTTTTAATTATCCTGATCAAAGATGTATGCTAATGATTAAATACCTAAATTTGATTTAGTTTAGCATGATAATAAATCCATTAATAAACTAGAAAACTAGATGGTAAATATACTTAGCACAATAATTTAATTCTTTACTAAAGGCTACACAAATTTCTATAATGAATATAAATATGATAAAAATTTACATTGTTTATGATGAGATTATTATCATTGAAGGCAAATGGTATAAATAATAAAAATTCCTACCTAGATTACTTCCTAGTTGAATTGTAGGATTATGATGTTTAGTTGTATGATCAACTATAGAAGAACTGAGTAAGAAATCAACATCAATAAGAAAGTTCAAGATATTATAAAACGAATTGATGACAAGAATAGTATCCAAAAAATTTACTTGTGAAGCAATGATTTGACAAAATAAAAACAATGAGATCTTAGCCAAAAGAAATCTACCAAATGTTGAAGACATGCAAGAACTTGAAAATAGGTGAAGAGGTATAATGGAGAGCGAGTCTAAGGTTGATATGTCATAAATAGTCTATTTATAAGTCACTTCAGTTACATATGGTAGATATACCTTAATAAAAGCCTTTTAAAGACATTGAATATTGAAAAAATTAAGAATTATATTATCAAATTACACAATGATGTTAGATTAGAAAATAAATAAGTATAAAAATCATTAACTTATTAAATAATTTTAGTGAAGGAAGAAGGTTGCAACATGTTTTTTAATTGTTTCACATTCTAGTATCATATCCTAGTACTAGCATCCTAGCTAGTGAGCTAATCAAAGCCCACATTTGGACTACCATACCAAGAAAAACACTCAATACATATAGGGAAAGAGTCACAACACAATCAAGACTCAAATATTAAGAATGTCTAAGAGTGAGGTGAGCTATAATGTGCTTAATCCCCCAAAATCACTATGCCACAAAGGTTGAATCATATACATGAACAAATATGCAGTCAGACCTTTGTCCATCTACATGTTCATGTCTCCTAAGCCATCGAATATCTGTCCATCCTTCTATCTCAAGATAAGAGTGTGGCTTAGGTGCTATTTCCACCCAACCATAGAGTGGTTAGCTCCCCCGGGGTTCTTTCTGACACAAAGAATGCATTGATCCTGCCTGAAAATCCTAGCAACCCGGAACTAGTGGATCAGATGAATCTGGTGCAACCGTGAAACTAACTACAAATACATATGCCTAAAGTAAAACATATTCACGAATGTGGCAGGGAGATGATACATAACCATGCATAGAAGTAAACATATGCAATAAATAGCTTTGGCCAAAGCATTTTAGTACCAGACTTCTACTCGCCAACAGAAAGAAAAGTACAACATTTTCAATTCTACCCTTCTTTGAGTAATCCACATTCAACACCCTTCCAAAATATCTCAATTTTTTTTTCAAAATAAATCTAAGAAATCATCCAGAAAAGAGTTCAGTCACTTACACATCCACATTTTGATTTAAATACTAACAGCTCAGCTATAACAGTGAGTATCAAATCTTGCATACAAAACCCAAGATGCCATTAGGTATACAGAACCCAAAACAAAGGATAAATTGTGCATTTTAAACAAATCAATGCTGCCAAGATTTCCCAAAAGTTCGGTTTGATATCATTCAGCTGTCAAAATGATTATTCTATTATCCCACAACATAGAACTCATATCTGGAGTTGAATTCAGACACATGGCATAGATAAGTTTTGAAACTTTCTTTAAATTACAATTCAGAAAAGACAACAATTATCCAGCTACCGCAACCAAAATTTCTCAGAAAAGGCATCACTTTTAGAAATTAAAGAGGATGCATGTTTTAAGGGAGCCATTGCATTCATCTGCTTAAACCAATCTGTCAGCAAATTCTTTGTATTAAATTATTCCAAAGAAAAATGAGAGACATTCTTCACTTCAACCCAAGGATCGCTCTTGAATTCTTAATTTATCTCTTTCAAGGCAATAGTAATAGAACTAAATGATGTAACAACACATGTATCAGTCAAATTATTTAAATTTGTTCACAATTGACAATAATTTGATTTTGACTCCCAACGTTTTCGTTTTGAAAACATTTCGAACTAAAACAAGGTAGTTTTAGCTTTCTGAATAATTGAGCTCATTCGATCAGAGAAAATAGAGGAAATGCTTCATGTTTGATATTTTGGATATACAACAATGACAAGTTTACAAGAAATCATCTATTCACAACTTCCGAATAGACGTGAAGGTTTAAGACAATAAAATTAACTATCGCTGGGAAAATATAAGAGAGGACCCACAGATTTAACGTGAAAGGCTGAGCAAACCTTTCATGCGCATATGAGCAGTATTTATTAAATGACCATTTCACATGGTTGAAACGGTACTAGGCTGAAGCTTAATAAAATTTATGGCTAATAAGTTTCTACACAAACTAAATTTGAACAAGTACTGATGCACACTAACAGCCAGTAGAAGTCCCATCCCGTGTATTACATCTATGGTAAAAGAATTTAAAGTTTTTATGCCATAGCACTGGGTAACATGGGTTTCAGAATGCGACTAATGGTAAAAGATTTTCCAATAACTCGTACCGATTTCAATCAAACTAAACAAGAAGCATATAGTTCGCAAGGGTTCTAGAAGAATATGAATTCGAATCAAGTAAAAGAAATATAATAATTTTATAGTGAGAATTGGTTTGATAAGGAGAAACACAATGATTAACTTATAAGGAAAAACCAAATTGTTTCTTGCATTTTAATGGAACCCGCATTTCCTAAATTTAAGGAATTTGAGAAATGAAGAACGATATACATACATTACGCTACTAAGTTTCTAAAGGCACATTCCTATATCAAGTTTAGATTTAATACCTCTTGCTGTCCACAATTAGTACGATGATTCAGTAGAGCAAATGGTCAGATGACAAAATAGAGATAGCTAATTCAATGGATGAGGATGTGTGTATTGACCAGACGACATCCCAAGAAGATTTTGGTAATTTCAATCTGAGATATGTTGCGTGATAAAAATTAAAATTAACAATCAATTTGAGCTCTACCTCAGGAACCACATAATTTGGGTTACTGGTGGTGTGCTACCCAATGAAAGGAATTTATAATCTTCAACTAAACTAATCATCATCGCACTAGGCTAATAAAAATTAACAATCAATTTGAGTTACTGATGGTGTGCTACCCAATGAAAGGGATTTATAATCTTCATCTAAACTAATCATCATCGCACTAGGCAAATTGTAAGGAGTCACTAAGAAACAGAAAACTAGAAGAACAATTTAACATTGGCACACAGGAAGATTCAAAATTCAGAGTTATGCATTTCGTATTGGTACCAAGACCGTAGATAAAATATCATTTTTATTTGCAGACAAAGACAAATTGAAAGATGACATGGTAAGTTTAAAAAAGAGGAACTTGGATTAGATACTGATTTCTGAAAGTTTCTACCTCTGAGTCTAGATTTGATATATTTTCTTTACTATTCTTCGACAGAGATTCCTATAAAAAATAGAACAAAAACTATCTATTAAGTCTTATTCTTTCTCTTTTCAAAGATCAGAAGAAAATTGTCCTCTTCTTGCATGCCGAAACAAGAATATAAGGGGACACACAAATTACCAAGGTACCAGATCATGTAAAAGGCAACAAGAGTCTTTGCTTCCTTGACATTTCTTATTGCAAGAGGCTAGAACAGCTCCCTGAATGGATTGGTGAACTTAACTTCTTGGAACATCTGGATATACGGTATGTCCATTCTAAATCCATATCGAAGGGAATATCAAAGCTTGTTTCTTTGGAGGTACTGAAATCAAATTATGATATTAAACTATCTGTTCAAGAGAATAAATTTTTTAAGTTGGAGTATTTTGCCAATTTGGTCAACCTTCGTGAACTGTGGATAGATATTTCTCATGAGGCTGAATTTAAAAGTATAGAATATGGGATCCTTTCCACATTAGTGAAGATTCATAATCTAACAATATGAAATAATTGTTCTTATGAAAGTAATTTTTGCCTCTATCAGATAAAATGTTAGATATGAAGGATCTTGAATATCTTATCTATTTAGCTTTGCAGTGCCAAATTGGATATGTGGCTTCTCAAGTCTGATGCAATTACAGTTATGGAACTGTCATTGTGCTAAATATCCAGCACTAGAAACAATGCTCAACTTAATAAAGTTGCAATTACAAGATAATGATACTTGCAAGGCATTGCGAAAAGGGTTTGGCAAGGCCGGGGGATTCCCTCAGCTCGAGATTTTAATGATTCAATTTTTTTTTGGCATTAGAGGAGTTACTAGAATTAGAGGATGGAGTAATGCCACATCTTGAAATTTTATATGTATATAGATGTGATAATCTGAAGAAATATCCACATGGATTGGAGCTCCTCAAAAGTCTAAGAGAGTCATTTTGAGGTGATGGTTGTGGATGATATGTTCAAGAAAGGTGAAATTATGGAATAAAATTAAAGCCAATAATCTCAATGTCTTAATTTATGCATAAGTGTGCATAAGTGAAGTTGTGGAGGTTGGGTATAATGGAATGTCAAATAGATGTATTTTATAATCTCAGTAAAGTTTAAAGTGTGAAGGTCTTTGTAATGGTTATTGAATAATGTAATCATATAGAATATTCAAACATAGTAATGTTCCTATGTTCCTTAAAATTATTTGTAAATTTTAAATTCTCAAATTTATTTTTATGCTTGTTCCTCAAGGCTACAATGACATCAAAGCTACAAAGCGACCTAAGTTTTTTGGCCGAATTTATGCACGATATTTATAATAGTTTTTCTATCCTCTTGATATCATTCTTCTTGCAACATTTTTTTCTTCTGCACCCTTTACAATTTTGTAATATTTTGAATTTCAAAGTAGGATTTTATAAACAAATATTTACCAAAAGGATTTAGGAAATTGATTATCCTTAAAAAATTATGTTTTTTTGTGTGTGGAAGGAGGAATGATGTTGTAATGCTAGAAATTATATGCTTAGACTAGCAATTGTGCCTTGGCATGCATTAGGTACACCAAAGGCATGTTAAAGGTTAGTTATAAAAATATGTCCTATTTTTTACATATAATTATGTAGTACCTGAGGTTGATTTGTATGCCTTTTAGCAAATGATGTTGTTTATGTAACAAAGGTCTAAATGGAAAAATGACAACTTGAAATCAACTATACATCTACTTCTAGCAAGCCAAACATTACTAACATAGTTTATTGTTGGCTACTCTTTGACATTGATGACATCATATATTCAACAAAATCTCCCTTTTTAATTGATGAAAAACAAAAAATGTTTGTACAACATCAATTTTGTTGTAACATCAACAAAAATCAAAGCTACCCATAAATCTCCTTAGTGATATAATTGAAGGCTCTAAGTATTTGAAGAATTTTGATTACCCTTCTCCCCCTTTAACATCAATAGAAAAGAACAACATCATCCAAGTTCTCTTTCTTCCCGTCGTAACACTACCAATCTAAGAAACATTTCACAAGACCACCAAGTCTACATGTGACAAGGAGTCAACACTGGCCCTCAACTTGTACTTCCTTTTAATTCAAGAGGAGGGAGAAACCACCTCAAATTTTTATTAGAGATACTCAAAATTCTCCTTAGGAAGAGGTTTTGTGAAAAAATCTACAATTTTATTTTTTGTCTTAACATATTATAGCTTCACCTCTTTGTTTGTAACTTTCTCTCTTAGACTATGATACTTAATTGTAATATGTTTATGGTGTGGAAATGAGAGTTTTTCTAGTTTATGCATGTAAAATAAGAGCATGGCCTATTTCCATTTAATTATATTAAGGAGAGTGGATCCACTTAAAATCAACCTCAAATATAACTGAAAAAAATTGGGAAAAAGGTGGATTCAATAGTCCTCCTTATTTGAATTAAAAACTAAGATATTGAAAGATTTTGGTTGAATGCTAGATCTAGGGCCAAATGTGTGAAATTTATAGTAAGAAAAATTCACAAAAAGCATCAAATCAAATATGTAGACATGGAGCATATATTTGGAAAGAGGAGGAAGAGAGAACCTTGTGTCTAAAATCTAAGCTTGAAAGTGGAGGTCTATGGTAATTCAGGGGGCCCTTCACCAAGAGTGTTGGATGTGGGAAAATATTGTGTTTCTAGGAACAAGATGTTGCTCAAAACTTTCCTTATAAGTTTCATCAGAATATTGTCAGACACATGTAGGAAAATTTTCCATTGACCCTAGCTTTTTTCTTCTATAATAGCTCAATCTATAGGTCTCTATATTCTCTTTTTTATTCTTGATATTTGTGTCTTTATATTGTATCACCTACATGTGAAAAAGAGAGAAATTGTTGGGGTGATAGGGGTTTGCCTAGGTCAAACCTACCTTCAAGAATTAACCTTGAAATTGAAATGTAATTGAATTGAAAAGGAAGATCTGAAGTAAAATTATCGATGTTATATCTCAATCTTGATGATGCAATACTCTTTAAATATGATCAAAAGTGTGCATACAAGAACATGAAATTATTAAAAAAAGGATATTAATCACAAAAACATGCTTGCATGAAGATTGTTGTAACTTGCTACTCCACAATGCTTAGATTTAAAGATTGATTGGAGGATATGGTGGGATTAAAGATCACAATGGATACTTGAATTTCATTTATGTGGTGTGTTGATTGAAAATTATGGATGATGAAAATGAAGTAAAATAATTCTCTTATATAGGGTTCTATAGGGTTTTCATGAATTAAGCTGACCTCCAACGACAATATTTTGACATTGGGATCAAGGAACAATTGACAAGAATCAAACATGCATGTAGGGAAGTAGTATGATCTAGATCGGGCAAGCTTGATCAATGATCTACTCCATTTCATGATTTTTAATTTGTTTAAACATAACTATTTACACATGGTTTTATATTTTTTATGAACTAGCTTGCACAAGGCCATGGCTTGGGCTAATAAATATGGATAAATATGATAATAAAATTCAAATTATTAGTTTGTAACTTAATCTACAATTGGAGGAAAGATCATTCATGAGAGTCAGTGATATTTTTACAATGAGATTAGTTAGAGAAGTGCAAGGGAATTTCAGACAAAGAATCTCACTAGAGGATAATCAATTAATGAAACAATATGACAACCATTTTGTTCAATATATTGGGATATGTTCACATATATTAGGATAGGAGGCTATTATGGTTTCCCAATAAAGTTGTCCAAATATGTTGACAACAAGTTTTTCTTGATTGAGATCTGCATTTAAATCTTCTAGGTGAATAAAAGATCTAAGAGGAAGAGAGTGGTAATTCAATTCCCCAATAGGCTTGTCTACTACAAGTTCAACTCATAGTCAGATGCCCTTAATATTTAGAGGGGAATGGTAAATTTTACTATTTCTACATATGATGATTACATATTTCCCTTTGAAAATAAATATTTTGTCAAGAGTAATATGCAATTAGGTCCTACATTTTATTTCATAAGTTACATAAATAGGCTTTCTGTGTCAATTGTTGAGATTAGTATGAAGTTAGGAAGAGAAAATCTATAAGTTTGAGAAAAATTATCACATTTCTATTGGGTTGTAATCCAAATGGGGTGGATGATGATGAATTAGACCTAGTTGACCAATATTAATATCAAATAAAAATTGTTGTAGTCCCAAATAAAACTAAAACATTATGTTTCAAAAATAAAGAAGAGACTTCATAGGTTTATGGAATAGAGAGATAGAAATTAGGCGGTCAAATCACTTCATCCTCATCAACTCTTACTCTCATTAGATAGACTACCACCCCTGGAGGAAGTGGAGGTTGAGAGGATCCATTTGAAAAGAGGAAACTCCTAGAGAAAACTTGTGGGATGGCCCACCTCAAGGAAATGGAAAAAGTGATATAGGAAAGGATGATACAAATAATGAGAGGAGGAAAATTTTGTTAGGAATAAGGTGTCTCAACCTTGGATAATTCCTATTCTTATTATTTTTTTTGTAAATGTATTTTTTGCAAATAATGTAATTAAGTGTGAGTGTACATGTCTAGTTGGCATGTTGATGTGTCACTCCACTTGATGTGTCGGCATCTTGTGCATAAGGAGATCATGACTGAAATAGTCATGATGGATTCCTATGACGTGTAAGAACTATTTAAGGAATGTGTTGTGACAGGTGTAAGAGCATCTTATGACTTGGGCCTATTTGGGCGCCCAAGAAGAAGTGGTTGGTGTGTGTAAGAGAATATGCCAAAAATAGGTTGGTATGATAGATTCTCTTACACTTCTCTTATGACTGTTATTTTTGGTGGATTCTATGACAAGCTTTCATAGTCTATTCTAGGGATGGATGCCTATTCTTGGGATTGCATGTAACAACTGTGTACATGTGGCTTTGTGCATGGGTCTTGGTGGTTGTGCCTATTTTTGGGTCCAGAGGAGTC
Organism: Chamaecyparis obtusa; assembly: GCA_027943335.1. NCBI lineage: Eukaryota > Viridiplantae > Streptophyta > Pinopsida > Cupressales > Cupressaceae > Chamaecyparis > Chamaecyparis obtusa. The sequence goes on from BSBK01009649.1 coordinate 49,280, forward strand.
TATATATATGATGCTACTCCTATGGGAGAGATATAATAGAAATTTAAGTCTTGTTGGCTTTGTCTCTCATTTCCTGAAAGAACTTGCATTGCAAGAGTATTGTAATCTTTGTGTTGAAGATAATACATTTTGCAGGTTTTGGAGTGCTGGGGTTTTTTACCGAAAGGTTTTCCCTAGGGTATATCATTTTGTCATTCTCTATTTTTCTGTATGTATGGTATGTGGTTGCAATATCTTTGTTAAATTAGTTAACGAATCTAAAATTGTAAGGATTTATAAGAATTTTCACAAGACTCTCCTATAGAGATTAGCGTAGGAAGTTGTTTCCGCACCTGAGTTTCCTTACAAATTTCAATAAAGAAATTGAAAAGGAAAAGGCAAGAGAATATGAATAAGAATTTGAAGTAATAGAGATAAATGTTTTAGTGCATTTACAAGGGTCCAAGAGGATTCTATTGGAGTTAATGAAAAAATAACCCACAGCTCCCAAGAACACCTAGATGCAAACACCTATCACAGAAAGAGAAAGAAGAAGCAAGCAGCTATGAAGGCCCGAATGCATTGATCCACGAGAGAGAAGAAATTGAATTCTTGATGTGCAAAAACAAAAGTTACAATTCAATAATGAATAATCTCAATAATCTATTATCAAAAGTTATGAACAAAATGGAGATCAATCCATATAAAAGGAGATATGAAACCCTAAAAGGGTAAAACCTAGGTTGCATAATAATAATTAATAAAGCAATTAATTATTATATGCCTAAAGTTTAGCTTAAGTAGAAAGAGATAATAGGTGACTTAATAATTAAATCGAACATGATTTAATTAATAAGAAAACACTTTATTAATCTAACACCCCCCCTTAAGATAAACTTTGGGAGAAGCTAAAAACCTAGAAAGAACTATTGAAAGAAAATGGGTCTCGTTAACAAAAGGCCTGATCAGCTACCCAAGTACAAAAGAGAGTCTCTATAAAGTAGAGAAATAGAGAAAACCACATGGGAAAAACTCTATTCCAAAAAGGGACAAAGACTAGTCTGAAGGACTGAAGAAGCCTCCAAAACTAGGAATGTTCCAAAAAATAGGAACAAGGATGAACATGTAGAACATCAGTGAAGAAAGAAGCTGCAAACTCTGTCAAGAAGTAACTGATGATCGGAAGATCCTCCATTGAAATATGACCAGGTAGAGAAGACTATAATCTACATGAGTACCCTCAAATGACACTACTAGAATCAGGAAGTTGTAACATCAGAAAATGGAAGCACTTCCATTTAGGACTGGTTTAGCCCTCTGAGTAAGTGGCCTGGGGGCATGTCAAATGCCTTGAATGGGTCTTTGACTAGGATTTAGCTTTTTCCCCATGTTTTGCTTCTCTCTCCACCTTTCTCCAACTTATTTCTGGCACTTGGTCCTGAGAAACTGAGATTCTTAACCTCAAGGTCAAGGTCGACCTCAACCCTAACCCTGGGTCTAGATTTTAAGTTCGAGAGGTTCTGGTATGTCAGGCTTTAGAAAGTTTATTTTCCCATTTTTGGGTCAACTGTTTCTGATTTTGGAAGGGTAAAGTCTTAAATTATATTTAATCTATGTCCATTTCTAGGAGTTAAGGTTTAAATGGGGATTTAATTCTCCTATGTCAGCCTCTCTAGAAGTTTGTGCCCTAGACTAGTATAAAAGGGAAGCCTTCCTCTCTCATTTCATTATCCATTATTCACACATAGCTCTCAAGTGAAATCAGGAAATCAAGAAAGAGAGAAAGAAGGAAAAGGAAATAATTCAAGCATTCATTCATCCTCAAGCATTCAAGCATTCAAGATTCAATTCATCAAGGAGATCCATTATTAGCCATTGAAGGATTCAATCTCTTTAGAACCCTCTTGTTGAAGATTCCTCCATCCATTTCCATTCGAGCTTCTTTCTATTCCAAGATCCATTCAAGATTGTTCTTTAAGATCTAGTGCAATTGATTTGAGACATCCTACATATAATTCTACATTCATTTCGATCATCCATACTTATGGATTCAAGGATTCGAATCCTCCACAAGGATTTCAACATAAGAAAGGTGAATAGTTTCATTTAATTTATTTATTTGTTGCAATTTTGATTACATTTTAAGGTTAATTCCAAACCGGGGTTTGACCAAGGCAAACCCCTCATCCAAATAAATAAAACCCTTTTTCTTGCAGGTACAGGTGCAGGATAGTGAATTGTAGTTCAAATTTGAGTACCCTTTTTGGCAAACTTTTGGGATCTACAAATAGAATTTCTGTCAGAATAGTGTAGGTCAAGGTCAACTTTTAGTGGTAAGATTGTGCCCTGAGGTAAGATCTTACCCCTATTTTGGGTCAAGGTTGACCTTTCTCAGAAATACAAAAGGTTTTTGGGTTGTCTTTGTTTCTACATTTCCAAGCTAGATCCGGTTGCAGAATTTTTCAAAACTGAACACAAACACCAGAAAATAATATTTTCTAGATTTTTCATATTTTGAGGTTAGTACTTATCTATAATTCAATTAAGATTTCTATACATACTTTCTATGATATAATATATATTTTTCTCCTTTCTTCATATTCCTCATCAATTGATTCATTTGTGCATTAACCATTTTCTCTTGGTTGATCAATTTGGATCTTTCCTTTCGTAATTTGAGGTTGAGAAGAAGATCCTACATTTCCCACACACTATATCTTGACCATATCTTATATCCATTACACATCATCATTCTCTCCCTTTTATATATCACATTTTGGTGAGCACTATTCTTCATATTACATTTTGGTGAACCTGTGATAGACAACTCTTTCTTTTATGGTGTTAGATTTTATATTTCATATAAAGTAAAAATACAAAAAATGTTCATTTATTCATGCTTTGTGTTTTCCTAGTTTAGTTCATTTTTGCATTATGTTGGTATATGATATTTACTACCTACTCCGGTTAGACAAAGTCGTAGACTTATGGGTACCTTTGATTGTGAGTCTTCCTCTCCTTTTCTTAGGATTTCAAATGACAATTTGATTATTCATGATTGTAATCTTCCTATGGAGCATAACTCTTCTCATTCATCTCATGATGAGGATGATACTTTAAGAGTTCCAACTGAACAAGTGCAAAAACTTTCAACTAAACTTGATAAAATGGGAAATTGGCTTACTCAAGAGAACCATAATCAAGATTTTATTCAAGCTATAGACTCTCTTAAGAAAGTCCTTTGTGATAGCGATCAAGGTGTTAATCTCTTGTGTGGTATTACTCATCTTGTGTATTCAAATGTTAAACCTTTAGCTCAAGAAGCTCAAGATTTAGGATTCACTCCTCTTGTCACTAGTGTGGAACCTTCTTCCACTCCTTTACCTAGCATTCCTACTTATACTCCATTGGTGACTACGTCAGTTCCCTCTCTTTCTATGAGTGTTTCTCTTGTGTCCCTCTCTACTTCAAAATATTCTTATCATAATGTTCCTTTTACTTATTCCAATCCTCTTCCAACTGTGGTTCCAAGTGTTCCTCCAGTTATGTCTTCCATTCCTACCACTTCATACACTTTACCCAATGTTTTTGGTGTGTCCATATCTCCTAATTCATCTAATGATTCAAAAATCATCAGTTTGTCTCAAACCGTGTCTTCTTTACAACAACAACTTGCATCTTTAACTCAATCCAAATTTACCATTCCTACATGTGACATGGGAAGTCCTTTATCCCTAGACATCATTCATGCTCTTTTTCCTCAACAAGCTGATATGACTTGTCTTGAGAATTACAATGGTAAGGGAGACCTTGTTACTCATGTTAAAACATTTTAAATCCTTTGTAGTGACTATGCCCATGACCATAGGAATCTAGCCAAGTTTTTTTCTATAACTTTTCATGATAAGGCCTTGAAATGGTATTGTTCCTTGCCTCCTTATTCTATTGATTATTTTCCAAAACTTGCAAATGCCTTTATTCAAAAATTTCAAAATAACATTGGTCTACAAGTGTCCTTAATTGATTTGATGCATTGTAAACAAAATACTAAAGAAAAATTGGCTGAATTAATTGGTAGATTTAGGCATTTGTAGGCTCAAATTTCTTATCATGTTCCTGATATTGATATTCAATGTATGTTTATTTCAAATTTACAAAAGGATATTAGAGATAAGATTATGCTTACTAAATTTACCTCTTTTCAACAACTTTGTGCAGTGCTTCATCATTATCAATTACAAGTGAGTCAATTTGAGAGAAACACTCCAATGGCTCCTGTTTTAGTTGATAAGAGTGATGTTGCTCCTAATCCAGACAAGTTTCAAAAAACTAACGACTATGTCAAGATAAATAAACAAGCGAATGCAATTTCTAATCAAGTTGTTTTTACATCCAATAATGCTACTCTTGCATCTATTGCTTTATATCTAAATCGTACGTTTACTCCCCTTTCTGAATCTTTGCATTCCATTATGAATAAATTGTTGACTACTAATATGATTACTCTACCTCCTATTCGATCTCTTTTACCTGCCTCAGTGGCATCTAAATCCTTTGATTCCAAATCCTTTTGTTAATACCATCATCAAAATGGCCATGATACTAAGAAGTGTTATTCTTTAAAGCATAAGGTTCAAGACTTAATTGATTCTAATGCCTTATCTGTTGATAATTTTGATGGTAGTGGGAATGAGGCTATCTCTCCTCCTAATCATAATCTCCAAATCTATATGAATCCTTTGCCTACACATGATGTCAATACCATTGTTCAACTATCTTATTTGGATATTGTTTATGATTCAATTATGGATGATCTTAATCACATTGTTAACCATGTGGAGCATGTTGTGTTCTCTCAATTTGTATCTCCACCCCAACTTCAATCTCAACCTCAACTTCAAGTTTAAACTCAATCTAAGCCTAAACTAAAATCTCAACCAAAACCTTAAAAACAACCTAAGAATAAAAGACCTCGGGAATTCTTGATTACCTTTGATGATTTTGAGACTATTAAAGCTCTTGATGGTCCCCTCTACATTTATGCTAGGATTTCTAAGATACCTATGCATGGTTGTCTTATTGATCCTACATCCTTAGTCAATGTTATTATTGAAGAAAATCTTTTTATGAAAAACTTACAACGTGATTCTTATGATACATAAGATGTGTGGATTCAAACTTGTAATGGTTTTCTTTATCCATTATTTAGTTCTATTAATTTTCCTGTTGAACTTTGTAGTAAAATTGTGAACACTGCCTTCATTGTTGTTCCTACTTCTAACCAGTTTCAAGTTAATCTAGGTTTGTCTTGGTTGTATACCATGCATGTTGTTGCTTCTAGTCTCCATAAGTGTCTTAAATTCATTCATGATGAAGAAGTGAAGACACTTGACTTCTTTTGGCCTTCATTACTGTTATACACTAAGTTTGCACCCTATTCAAGCTCTTGTAGTCTTGATAACCTAGTATAACATGGGAATAATCTCCAGGTTGTGGGCCCTATGCTAACTGAGATGAGACCTCTAGGTTCTAGACTGGTTCCTCTTGGATAACCACCTTAATTTTCTATTTAACATGAAAGTAAATTCTTGCAGGGAAAAGGGATAGAAGGAATGTTGAAAGGAATAACTAATTAAGAAAAATACCTACTATCTGATACATCTAAATGATGGTATGAATCACAGTACAAAGAATGAAATCAGTACATAAACTTAGGTCTAGGAGATCACAACTCACTGTATAGGTTTGCATCAATATTTCATAGAAGGGCCTACAATAGAAAGAGGCTATTCAAGGAAATAGAAGATTTCACAAACAATAGAATTCCTAAGAAATTCAAACACAATCTATAACCTGAAAACAAACATTCACCTCTGCCACTAGGTATAGGAATGAGACAGATTGTTAGGGGGTTGAAGAATACCCACAAGGTCATTCAAATCAGATCATCCACAGAAATACACATAAATTGCAAAAAGAAAGAGGGATCAAGAACCCTAAGATATCACTGAAAACATACATATACTTGATTCAATAAGAGATAACTTAGACAAGAAAGCATAGGGACATAAAGAATGTCACAAAATGCCTTTGCAATATCTAAGCATCAATGAAAGATTACAGACTGTAGAAGCCAGAGGGCAGAAAGAATGCCATGGATAACTCCTAAGAAAGAAAAACTCTCATTTTTTTACAATCGTAAAACTCTACTTATAACTCCTAAAACTAATTTATACATCTCCCCAGCACATAGGCTTGGAGTAAAAATCTAATTAGGGTTACATAGATTTCATTGAATAATGGAAACCCTAACTCTATCACGTCTAATCATAAATGCATCCTTTAAACATCTTGGTCGATCAGATACATGCCTTGAATGTAATTTCCATCACCATAACTACCTCTGAAAGGTCGGCTGATCCATCTACTTCTCAGCAAGTCGGGGTTGCCATGAATGCCAAGATCAAATCTCTTGTAGATATTTTAATTTTAAAATATAAATGGTCATAGGTGGTGCCAAGCTTATACATCCATCAGCGGCGGAGATTCAAACTTTAATCTCACTTTAAAACAGGGCTGTTAGATTTTATGTTTTCTCGAAAGATCAAGTGGTTCACTTTAATCAGCACAATGGTCAATCGGGCCCCAAAAATTCATCGGCCACATCACCACCCTTACCACCAATAAGAAATTATCACATCAGCAAAAATCAGTAGGCAGACCCACCTCCTTGGAGCCTTTGGAAATAAAGAAAAATCAACAGTTGTCACATGATCACAAGGGGCAAGAATATTCCTTGCGGTCATGTAACAATCATAGGATCAAAAAGAAGATTGTCCACTGGGCCCCGTTGAAAGCATCCCCATCACCATCTAGCTTGTCCAATGAAACACGAGCACATCACAATATCTGGCAAGTGGACCCACAATCACCTGATGTCCTTGGCATATTCCTTCTTGTTAGGAGATTACCTGACTAAAGGCAATCTTGTAGTCACCAAATAAATTGGAATATTCCCTCCTCATTGAGCAATCACCCAACCGAGATTACAAACTTGGGCCCTGCCTTACCATGTGTCACCTTGTGATTTTCTTTCAACTACTTTATCAGCTCTGACAACTGTTAACTATTCTGACATTAACTCAACCTGTCTTTAGCCATGGACAATTTCGAGATTGGGTGACTGCATAAAAATCTAAGTCTCATGATATTTCCATGACCTTGGGTAAGATTCAAAGATCACCCGGCTGAGGGCTTTTTAACTCATTCTTTACCTTGTATTTGAATCCAGAGATCTAGCGACTAACCTTCAATTCCCAAGTTGCTAGACATTCTAGAATATTTGATCTACGTCATGTGACTAGGAGACAAAGCTCATAAAGCTTGGGTCTGCCAGTGACACGTGGCAAATTTTATTAGATTATGCTTTTCGCCGAACTGACCAACCCTTAATCATGATCAAATCTGGCGACCTCCCAACCAAGCAAACTCAAAGTCTCATGAAGATTTGGTGGATCATGGTTAACTCTCGAGACTTTCTGGCTGAAGGGCAAAAACTTAACCTGGCTCTAACACAAGTTATAACTGCAATTAGGGAAAACACCTAAGTCACAAGATCTCTGGATAATTTCCCAACCCTGGGTTTGATTAAGAGATAACATGACTAAAGTAAAATCGTTGAGTCACTAAATGGAAATGGAATATGCTTTCTGATTAGGAGATAGAGAGACAAAAGAAAGTCATGGGCTCGGGAGATAGAAAGGTATATTCAATTAATTTAAAGAGATCTCGCGACTAGGCCTAAACATAGAAAAGAGCACATGGAAATATGGAGACTTAAGTGGCCAAAAAAGGTAATGGAAAAATAGAACAGGCCATAGGATTTTTAGGGTTTTTTGCCTCTAACGGTCCCATTTTTTCAAATTTGAGGGCTTGTATCCTAAATTGAATAGATAGGAAATTTTTGGTAACATTTTGGCAATTTTTGCTGGATGTCAGCCTGCTAGACATTGGAAACCAGTGGCCTAGAAACAAAATTCATTTGGCACAGGAGTCATTTCATGAAGACAAAAAACCTTCTTGACAGAGAGATAGACTTGAAACCAAGAGGAACAAAAATGTGCTCGAGCACTTCTTGGAAAATAGGGAAACTAATCTAGAAAGTAGAGACAGAAAACAAGGAAACATAATTATAGAGATTTACAAGGACTAGCCTCAAAACAAGGCTTTAAGTGGAATCCATTAACTGATATAGGCAAGGCATCTCCTCCAAGAGTTGACAGCTAGAAAGCATTATGTTCCTTGCACTCAGTGATAACAAATGGACCTCCCCAAAAGGAATCAAACTTTGTATGTCTGCCAGGCTTTGATCTGAATTCATCCCATTTAAGAACTACATCTCCAACTATGAAGGTTCTAGCCCTAGCTCTTTTATCAAAAATTTTCTTTTTTTGTATCTGATGGAACTCCATATCCTTCATGGATTTATCTCTGAGTTCCTCTAACTCCATAAGCTGAGCATATCTGATTTGTAAGGGATCTTCTTCAAATAGGACATATTGAGTAGCTAAGTCTAAAGCTTGAAATTTGGTTGAAATGGATAACTTAGCTTCTTTTCCATACAATAACATGTAAGGAGAATTCCCAATGATCTTTTTTGGGGTTATCCTGTCTAACCATAAAGTAGATTTCAATTTAGTGTGCCAATCTCTTTGGTTATCTTGTAGGGTCTTCTTGATTATCCTGATCAAGTTCTTGTTAGTTGATTCTGCCAAACCATTGCCCAGAGGGTAGTAATTTGAGCTCGTATTCAAATAAATGCTATTTCTAATTTCCCATTCTGAGACTTTAAGGCCTATGAATGCTAATGCATTATCTGATATAATGGAGTCTAGAGTGCCAAATTGGTGAATTATATCATCATAAAAACTTAAAAAAACACTCTCATTTGATTCTTTCAATACAACTTCTTTTGTCCATCTAGTGAAATAATTTGTTGCAATAATTATCCATTTATGGCCTGCACTAGATGGAGGATTAATCATGCCAATGAAATCAATGCCCCATTTCATGAAAGGTTTCTCTATTCTAATTGGTTGAAGGGGAAAAGCTGCAAGCCTTTCTTTGCCTACAAACATGGCACATTTGATGCATTTTCTCACATAATCATGACTATCCATGAAGATGGATGGCCAATAGTATCCAACCCTCATGATTTTAAAAGCAGTAGTCCTAGGAGAGAAATGACCTCTAGAAGGTCCATCATGAAATTCAAATAGGACATCTGTTATCTTTTCTGAATTGATGCATCTTAAAAGGACACCATTGTGATCCTTTCTAAAAAGAACCTCATCTATCAACACAAAGGGAACATATTGTAATCTATAATATCTTCTTTTTGCTGAATCTAGGCCTGCAAGACACTTTCCTATCTTTAGGTAATGAATCATGTTAGGCAACCAACATGTTGCCTTGGCATGTTCTTCTATTGAATGCATAACCAGAGATGCATCCATTTTCTCTGAATTCTTTGAACTTTCATCCTTTGTCATTTGCTCACAAACACCCCTTCCTCTAACCAGCTTGGTGGTTTAGATGTCAACATCATATTCCATCACTTTGGTGATCCAACCAGCTCTTTTTTCATTTAGGTCCTTGGAAAGAAAAAATTCTTTAACACTTAAATGAGTAACCTTTAAATGTATCTTGCTATGGGTCAATAGATATCTAAACATTTTAAGGCTCTTTACCACAGCAAGTATATGTTTTTCCATAAAAGAGTACCTTTGTTCATACTCTTCTAAACCTTTACTAAAGAAGCCAATATGTTGTTCCAATCCTTCATAATTTTCTTGGGTCAACATTGTAGATATAGCATCATGACCTCCATAAGCATAAAGGATAAAATCCTTGCTGAAATTTGGGTTTAACAAAGTAGGAGCTTATGTCAAGGCCTCCTTGATAGCTTGGAAATTGGCCTTCCCTTCTTTACTCCAGCTGAAATTTGAATTCTTTTTTAACATGGCTATCAAAGACTTTAGCAAATCTACAATATTAGGCAAGAAATGCCTAACAAAGTTAATCCTTCCTATGAAAGATTGAAGGCTTTTCTTATGATGTGGCAAGGGTAGCTCCAAGATAGCTACAATCCTTTTAGGGTCCACTATGATTCCTTTCTTGGATACTACATATCCTAACAATTTCCCCTCATGAACTACAAACACACATTTCTTGGGATTGAGAGATATCCCAAATTCTCTACATCTTTCAAAAATCTTCCTCAGACGTTTGATATGATCTACTATATGTTTAGAATAAATAGTTATGTCATCTAGGTAGACCAATACAAACTTGTACATGAGGCTTTTAAAAGCCATATCCATTGCCTTTTGAAAATTAGCGTCTGCATTTGACAAACCAAAGGGAATCTTTTGATAAGCCATGGTTCCCCACTTAGTTGTAAATGCAGTCTTGTATTGATCCTCTTCATTAACTAGGATCTAATTATATCCTGAATAGTCATCCAATAATGAAAATATCTCGAACCCAGAGACACATTGTAGGATTTTCTCCATAGAGGGTAATGGATGGCGGTCTTTTAAAGAGGCTCTATTAAGATCCCTGAAGTCAAAACATAACCTCAACTCTCCATTCTTTTTCCTTACCGGAAAAAGGTTGGAAACCCAACTAGTATGCTTAATGGGGTAGATGATGCCACTTTCTATTAATTTGAACACTTCTCTATGCATAAGTGGCTCAAGCTTGGGATTAACAGGCCTTTGCTTTTGCCTTACTAGTTTGGCATTAGGCTCTAGTTCAATAGTGTGTTGAGCAAGGGTTGGATCAAAACCTTTGAGGTCTTCATATTTCCATGAAAATACATTACTAAATTATTGAAATAATTTAGTATAAGCCTACCTTTCTAAATTAGTATTCACCTTTCCAAATTGTAAACTTTTACCTGGTTCCAACTCTAATTCAACACAATTTTCTTATTGAACTACTAGGCCAGCTTTGTTCTTCTTTACTTGATCATCCTTGTTGAAGATAGCTTCTAAGGTGACAAGACCTCTAGGAATCTTATTAGATCTAAGTTGTATCACTTGATCACCATAGTTCTACAATAGTCTATCTATCTTGGTTATGTTATGAGAAAACATCCTCTTCAAACAAGAACTACAAAATTTGTTCATCACTGTCAAACACTTGCCAATTGACATTGTTATTAGGAATAGAGGGTCTGACAATTACTTTAATGTGCTACTGGTCCCCTTTCTTTGAAACACTATTAGGAATGTCATACTGAGATCCAATAGCAGCTAATCTATCTGCATCCTAATTTAACTTCCTAGGGATGGCAACAATATTGAAAGCATAGAAATCTTCAATTGCATCCCAAACTCGATGCTTGTATGCTTTCATTGTATCATTTTTGGTTGCATTTATCCCTCTTACTTGGCTAACTATCAACTCACTATCACCATAAAATTTTAGGGCCTTAATCCCTCTCTTTCTAGCCCACTCCAGTCCATTCACAAGGCTTTCATACTCTACAGTGTTGCTAGTGCAAGAGAAACTGAATCTGAAAGTTGCATAGTATCTTTCTCTTTTTGGGGACACTAGCATGGCACCACCACCAGAGCCATGTCTACTTCTGGCACCATCAAAAAATAATTCCCAAACCTAATTTTTTTGACCTTCTGAATCAATATTTACTTTGAAAAGGTTTGGTTCTATAGATCCACTTTCTTGTATTAAATAACTTCCCAAACTGACACCCCAAATGACATTTTCTTGGGCCTTTGAAGCCTTTTCTGATTCTAGTTCATCTAGTAAAATATCAGGGATATTTTCTATCTTAGTGTTTGTTTCTTTCACAATTGGGATGTCATTCATATCAAGTGCAAGGTAGTTTGTATTGGTCACATTGGACACATATGGTTCTATATGGTGTGTTGCCAATGATTCAGATTTAATGGTGACCTTGGTTCCATATCTTGTATGGAAAATCATGTGAGACTAGTCAGACAAAAGGTAGCCTCCTATCTTGGCTATAAACTCCCTTGAGAGACATATGGAAAATAAAGCAGGGAGATCTATGATATATATATCAAGTAGGATGGAGAAATTAGGACTTGCATGGAGGATTAGGTTGGTATCCTTGGCCACACCTACTATGTCGACTGAGGATCCATCAATTTGTGTGACCTTCTTTTGGAAGGGTTCATATTTAAGTCCTAATTGGTTAGCCACCTTTTTTGGCATTACAGTACTAGTGGCTCCACTATCTACCATACAATTATGCACTAAGGATTTTCCAATAATTAAAGATACATAAAAGGGAGGTGGTTTTAAGTTCCTACCTTGCAGGGAACTTTCTTTGGAACTACTACTTGGAGCCTCCTTTTCTAGATTAGTGTTGACCAACACTGGCTTTGTTGCATCATTTGCAGGCTGAGAAGCTAAGACTTCACTCATGGCCTTCTTCAAAATCTCAAGTTGTCTCGGAATAGCCAAAGAGTCCCACATAAACATAGTAACATTCACCTTCTTCATGTTGTCTACAATGTTGAGAGGTGTCATAGTGTGTACTTTTTGATGTGCTTTTACTATAATAGGCTCTACCTCCATGAAAAGCTAACTCTCCTTGATTGGAATGGTAGGGGCCTTTTTTAATATGATAGGAGCAGATGGCTGCAGTGGTCCTGTAGATGTAGTGGCTTTAATCCCAGAATCTGCTCACTCCATGTCTTGGGCTCTTATTTTTTACCTTGTGTTGGCAGCAATGGAAGATTCACCATTGACTCTATTGAAGTCTTGTTGGTCCCAATTGAAGAGAGTAGTCCAGTCAGCTTGTGTTTCTTGTTGAGGAATTGATCCACTAGAAGAGGCCTCTGATTGAGTATGTGAGGCATTTTGAACTATTAGGGCCTGATTCATCCATCCATTTGAACATGAGGCCTGATTATGAGGCTGGCTACAAGGAAAGCACCATTTGTGGTTCGAGGCCATGTTATTTTGACTAGGAACCACATCCCTGACTGGATTTTCAGAATTAAGAGGCATTGGATTATATGGTTGGAAAGGTATTTGATTAAAAATTTTCCTTTGTCCCAAACAACCTCCTTAGTATGGTGGCCTATTCTGCTGATAGGACTGTCCTTGATTTTGATATTGCTGATTGGGGCTCTGACCTTGTGGCTGAAAGGGTGGTCTAATTCCTTTCCCTTACTTCTTTAGGTTTGTCACTTCCTTGGTTAAAGTCTACAGTAGATTTGTCATTTCTTGTTGACTACTTTGCTGACTGCTCCTCATTTCTTGCAGCTCTTGAGAAAAACTTTCCTTTAACCCCTCACTGTTGGTACAAGTTTGAGGTGGTAATATGGTAGGAATAGGGGTAAAAGGAGGTACTTGAAAAGGTGCAATAGGTTGTAGGTTGGGAAAGATGGGCATGGGTGACCTTCTTGCTATCATGCCTGCTTGGATTAAACAATTTTTGGCCCTGACAACTATGTCAAAAGCTTGGGGTAAAGAGGTACCACCCATAGATTGGATCATGATAGAGATTTGATTATTCAAGCTTTGCAAGAAGTATCGAAAATCATGGTCATCTGATGGCCTTACTAAGACTAGAATTATATTCCATGTTTTAAGAAATCTATTGTTATAGTCTATCATTTTCTCTTGAGGATCTCTCCTTATGGTTGTTAATGCTCAACCAAAGATAGGTTATCTGATTTATCCTTGAAGTATTTACTTAATGCATCACCTAATCCATCCCATGAATTAATAGAACCAACAACTAGGGTTCTAAACCATTCTAAGGTCTTACCTTTAAAAGAAGCTACTAACAACTTAGTGGCCACATCTTCCTGAGTTACATTGTGTATACTGCAGATAGTGGTCACATCTCTTATATGTTCAAAAGATGTTGTTTGTCCTTCACCTATGAAATCAGGTAGACTCTTTAGTGCCACTAGGGGCACATCATGATGTTGAGCAAAGTTCAATGGACTTCCTTGGGTGAAAGGTGCAAAGGAAAACTACCTAGCCATTGTAGGAGCTGGAATTTGCTAAGTAGCAACTGTGTGAGTTGTATTTGATGCTAGATCTGAATCCTCTTCTAGATCCCTAGTTAGAGATCTTCCTCTTCTTCTAAGATGAAAGGTAAAAGCTCTTCTCTTTGAAGTATCAGGTGGTGTAGACTTTACCCTCCTTATAGGGGATGTTCTTTGAGTCGATCTCCCTTTGTAGCTTCTTTTTAAGGGAAGCTCTGAGAATTTGGTGGGCTTTGAGCTCCTTACTTCTGTTGTTCTCATAAATTTTAAATAGGGATGTACTGAATCTTATAACAATGGAGTCACCAGATATACTTCATAGAAAAAACCTCTAAAAGGTCTATATTATGCAATTAGTATATCAGAGATAAAAAAATCTTTTGAAGATGAACTTCTTTTGCCCCACCGAGTGTGCCAAAAATTGTTACACACTAAGTTTGCACCCTATTCAAGCTCTCGTAGTCTTGATAACCTAGTATAACATGTGAATCATCTCCAGGTTGTGGGACCTATGCTAACTAAGATGAGACCTCCAAGTTCTAGGCTGGTTCCTCTTGGATAATCACCTTAATTTTCTATTTAACAAGAAAGTAAATTCTTGGGGGGAAAATGGATAGAAGGAATGCTGAAAGGGAAATAACTGAATAATCAAACTACCTACTAGGTGATACAATGAAATGATGGTATGAATCACAGTACAAAGAATGAAATTAGTACATAAACTTAGGTCTAGGAGATCACAACTCACTGAATAGGTTTGCATCAATATTTCATAGAAGGGCCTCCAATAGAAAGAGGCTATTCAGGGAAAGATAAGATTTCACAAAAAATAGAATTCCTAAGAAATTTAGACACAATCTATAACCTGCAAACAAACATTCACCTCTATAACTAGGTATAGGAATGAGACAGATTGTCAGGGGTTGAAGAATACCCACAAGGTCATTCAAATTAGATCATCCAAAGAAATACACATAAATTACAAAAAGAAAGAGGGATCAAGAACCCTAAGATATCACTGAAAACATATGTATACTTGATTCAATAAGAGATAATTTAGACAAGAAAGCATAGGGACAGAAAGAATGTCACAAAATGCCTTTGCAATATCTAAGCATCAATGAAAAATTACAGACTGTAGAAGCCAAAGGGCAGAAAGAATGCCACGGATAACTCCTAAGAAAGAAAAACTCTCCTTTTTTTACAACTGTAAAACTCTACTTACAACTCCTAAAACTAATATATACATCTCCCCAGGACACAGGCTTGGAGTAAAAATCTAATTAGGGTTACATAGATCTACATAGAATAATGAAAACCCTAACTCTATCATGTATGATCATAAATGCATCCTTGAAATATCTTGGTCAATTAGATACAGGCCTTGAATGTAATTTCCATCACCATAACTGCCTCTGAAAGGTCAGCTGATCCATCTACTTCTTAGCAAGTTGGGGTTGCCATGAATGCCAAGATCAAATCTCTTATAGATATTTAAATTTTAAAATATAAATGGTCACATGTGGCGCCAAGCCTATACATCCATCAGTGGCTGAGATTCAAACTATAATCTCACTTTAAAATAGGGTCATTAGATTTTATGTTTTCCTAGCAGATCGGGCAGTTCACTTTAATCAGCACAATGGTCAACCAAGCCCTAAAAAGTCATTAGCCACATCACCACCCTTATGACCAATAAGAAACAAGCACATTAGCAAAAATTGGCATGCGGACCCATCTCCTTGGAGCCTTTGGCAATAAAGTAAAATCAATGGTTGTCGCATGATTGCAAGGGGCAAGAATATTCCTTGTAGTCATGTGACAATCGTAGGATCAAAAAAAAGACTACCCACTGGGCCCCCTGGCAACATCCCTGTCACCATCCAGCTTGGCCAATGAAACATAGGCACGTCACAATATCTAGCAAGCGGACCCACAATTGCCTAATTTCCTTGGCATATTCCTTCTTGTTAGGAGATTACTCGACTGAAGGCAATCTCGTAGTCGCTAGATAAATTGGAATATTCCCTCCTCATTGAGTGATCACCTGACCGAGCTTACAAACTTGGGCCCCACCTTTCCATGTGTCACCTTGTGATTTTCTTTCGACTTCTTTATCAGCTCTGACAACTGCTAACTATTATGACATTAACTCAACCCGTCTTTAGCCAAGGACAATCTAAAGATTGGGCAACTGCATACAACTCTAAGTCTCATGATATTTCATTGACCTTGGGAGAGCTCAAGCTAAGGCCCATGCCTCTGTTACTCAGAGTTCTTTACCTTCTTTTGACCAGCCTATGCATGATGTGTTAGAAGAAGTTAATACTAATAATGATGTCAAGATGAATGATTATGATGATTCTATTCATATCTTAGATCCTATTTTGATTAATCTAGATACTCTTATTGATACTAATGATGAATATGAAACTAGTAGATCCCTTATGTGTTCTCTGTATGTTTATTTCCCTTGATTTGTCTTCGCTTGGGGGCATCTCATAGCAGGAAATGTAATTAGTGGAGTTGTTTATGTTTCCATTCAAGCCATTACTCTTGTTAAAGTGTTAGCAATGACTTTAAAATGGGGGCATACGCTTTGCTCACATTTTGCACACATGCATTTTCAAATTTCACATATGCTAAATCTTGAGAACGTAATGCACATAAGTTGCTAAACCCTGAAGAAGATGTTGGTTCCCAAAATGGACTTTATGCTTTGACAAGCACCCAATACATCTATAGATTTTAAGGATGGGTTAAATCCAAATATTTAGTTCTAAAGATGATTGGACTAACTATAGGGACAAGACTGCCCTCTATACTTCTGGCTCTACAAAACCAAGGAGGGTACTCCTAAACCAATAAAACCAAACTTATTTCACTAATCACTAACTAGATCTCAAATGTAATAGATAAATGATAAGAAAAAGCTAAATGATGACCATTCATTCATAGATTTTTCATTACCACTAGGAAAAAAATTATTCTGCAAATCATTGTATTTTAAAGAATTTCGACAATTTTGTATTTAAAGATGGGAATACAAAAAGAACCTTTTCAAACACTAATCTTTGTAAGATAAAATCCACTACTAGCTAGTGTCTTATCCATTGGGTAACACCTCCACTGCAAGATTGTAATACATGAACAAAAATATTGAACTTTGAAAGATCTTTATCCTTTGAAAATACTAATCACCCTATGGTGGATTTTATCAAAAGACTCCTACAGTCACACTACTTACTGGTGTATCCTTAAGTAAAACTTTAGAGAATTTATGTCACATTCAAAGCTTATTTAATCTGATCTGGGATCAAAGCTGAGAAATATAAACATACACACAGAGATTATCCATGCAATGAATTTGAACAATTCATAACTCAAAGAGAGATACTCAAGGAGAGATATAAACCTTGGATTTTATTCAAATGTTATATCATTATCATGCATACAAAATGCTTTACAATGCAACCTTTTGACTTTAACTTGAACCAAAAATATTGCTTTTCTATAGAAATATGCCTAAATACAGTCTACAATATCCCAGACTCAAAACTTATTAGTCAAATTGATCAAGCTCTTGGTCCTTTTACAATGATCCTAGTAATCCTTTTATAGAAATAAGGATTGCAAACAAGCTTCAGATCTTTTAGAAAAGACAAGAAAAGAGTTCACAATATAGGACAAAATATGTAAATAGAAACTTTCTTGTTACAATTTTCTTTAAAAATGGCTTGTAGATATGAGCGCCAAAATATTACAACTCCCAAAGGTAGTTCAGCTTCTACCAGGTATAATGTCCATGCTTGTATTATCTACTTCAAGTCCCTTGCACTTTTTGTTTCTTTTAGGGAGTTGGGTCTTTTCCATCTGTTGCTTCCTCAGTGGATGTGTCTTCTTCTTTGTTAACCTCTGAGAGGTATACTATTTCCCAGGATGCAAAAGTATCTTCACTTGGCCATTTAAAAGCCAAAATCTCATTCCTTTTTGGTAAGATTTTATCCCATTCAGTAACCAATTGATGAATTTCAGTCATTACTTTGGTAAAGTGTATTTTGGCATCTTGTAACATTTCAATTACTTGTGTGAAAGGAAGAGTATCTTCTGTACCTAAAACAACATCAATTTTGGTCAATAGCCCATTGTCAATTTTCTCCAACCATTGTTCCCTATCATTTATGGTCCCATATGCCTTGATAAGACCAAGGAATATTTGGAAATTAACCTGAAGATATCTTACTCTTAACATCTCTGCCTTTCTCTTCAAACCCTCCCTATTTACTTCAAACTCAATAAGGGATTTAACAATAAGTACTTGCCAATTGGGGATACACAGTATTATGATCTTTAATTGAATTAAGGAATGATTTTAACATATTTTCCCTAGGCACCCATATATCCAAAATTTGGCCTACAGTGGCCACTTCTTTCTTAAATGAGGTCAAAATATCAAATAACTACTATGTAACATACTTATAACCCTCCCTGGGTTTTATATTTCCAACAAAGTGTAGAATGGTGTCTTTTATTCTTTTTTCAAATCTTTGTTTCTCTATTTGTTCTACATCTTCATTGCTTAGGGAAGGGGGAAGAGGAGAAAAGGGGTATTCAATGATGGGGCTTGAGGAAGAAGGTCCAGCAATAGAAGAATAAAATTGCAACTATTGTGGTGCTTGGATTGGGCCTTCTTCCCCCTTGGAACCTTCTTTTCAATTCTGCAATTATTTTATCTTTTTCAAACATACCTTGTTTCAATTCCCCATAAGCCTTTAGCATTGTCTCAAATCTCATTGTGAGTTCTTCCTTTTCCTTTGCTTCCCTTTCTACTACCTTTTATGTAAGGTGAGTTGTGGCTACTACCATGCTTGATGCTTCAATTATAGATGTATCAATAATCCTTTTTACTATGAGGCCACTAGTGAAAGTATGTTTAATTATTTTCTTTCCTTTGTTCTTTTCATCCTTTTTTAATGACCATATGACCAATGCTTGATGGTCATTACTAAAATAAACTCCCTTAACCACATGTTTATCCTCTTCCTTGGTCTTGTGCATAGGTGTATTCTTCTTTCTAACTGCATCAAGGACCACTGCATCAGCTATATCCCATTCAGGAAGGATAAGCACTCCTGAATTTTTTACCAACTCTCTCCCCTACTCTGGACTAGTTTTTTCAAAATTATCTGTCATTTCCTTCCTTATTTCATTTTATATAGCTTTGAGATCCCTATTTGGATTCTCCTTATGTCTTTTCTCACAAGCTTCCTCAAATTGACTCATGTTCAAATTCCATAGGAATTGTATAAAAGCTTGAGTCTTTACAAAGGCATCGTCAACCAAAAATTCATCACATGCCTACTTCACTATAGGATCCAGATCTGTCCCTACCATTTTTTCCATCGTTAGGTCTAATTCAGGCTCTTTTCATTGCTCTAGGACTCCTTCATTAATTTCTTCATGAGTCATGAAAATTTGACCCTGAGATCCCATTTGTTGTACTTGTTCTATGATCTCCTGATCATCTTTGATATTCAAGGGTGATTATGAAGGAGAATATTCATCCTCTGTATCTTGAGGCCTCTCTTCTATCCTTTTTTTCTTGGTGGGAGGTGAAGCATCAAGAATGTTTTCACCTGGCTGATCCTGAGGTGTGTCTATAATCTCCACAACCTCCTTTTGTATTTCCACCTGTTTTGATGTAGAAGGGATATCTTCCCTTTTCTTTATTTGTTCTTTGATGCCAGACTCTGGGACTATTATACTATAACCAGTCCTTTTTTGCAACATATATTTACCAGGAGGCAACATCTTTGCAAATGTATCTTTTCCCAATAATGATTGAGCTTTCTCTAGGTTTTCGTCCATGGTTTTCTTCTTCTTCTCTTCTAGAGTCTTATAAATCTCCTGAAAACAATTCATGAGAGTATCTATTCTTTTTCTCATAGGATTTATACTGCCAATGGGGTCATATCTAGGATCAAAATGTCAGACAAAATCCAATGTTTTCTTAAATAAACCAACCACTTTTCTCTTCTAATTTCATGATCTTGTAATCCTAGGATATTTCTGATAATGTCCTCAAGGAAATTAAAAATGTGGTTTATTGATGAACATCTGACCCTCTTTTTGAACACTTCATTATAGAACCCCTCTAGGTCTGATGTTCGGGAAATTGTAGTTGTCATATGATATGGTTCCAAGAATTTATGCATATGAACCCATCCTCCCTCTGTGATTACAAACTGGTGGGCAATGGTAATGTTTGGGAACAAAGTTCCTCTACCCTTGTCAGTGAGAGTATTTTTCTCAATATCTCCTAATTGCATGAAAAATTTTGTAATACCAATCTTAAGGAGAACTTGATATGGTAATATAAAAGGACTCCCCTTAAAGCCATATAATCTAATAATAGTTAAATAAGGATAAAAAATGAAATCACCCCAATCGTGTACTATTTTGAGGTCTTTTGCAAATTGTTCTGGCCTAACAAGTTCAGCCAAGGCAGTTGGGACCCTTGGGCTCTCATGGACAAAGAATAATCTCAATCTTGCTACAAAACATTTGTTAAACAGTATATAACTACTATCCTTTCTATCCCATGTCATGTTGAGGTTCCACAGTTGTAATAGCATGTCCTTTCCATTCCTCTATTTTAACAATTCCATTTCTTTTTCAAAATAACTATCACCCTTGAATAAAAACATGTACATCATAAAAGAATACCAGTAGAATGGTTTATCCACTTTACTCTTTTGAATCCCCATTAGTCCATTATGAATCAGGTCAGCAATGAAGGGGGCATAATCAAAAGTAATTAACAAGTGTGGATGTAATATCTAAACCATCATATACATTAAATGTATTGGCATTTTTTCATCAGCATCCTCCCCAAAAATCTAACACAGTGACCAATATGCACCTCTTGCCCTCACATCAAAATAATCTATTTTGAAAGGCTCCTATGTACTTAGTGGACCATAACAACCATCTTCCCAATTTTACCACAAAAATCTTTAACAAGACCATTTCTAATAAAATGCCTCTGTGCATTATATATCTCTCTTAGTTCTTCAAAATTAATTGGTTCTAGGTTACTTGAGGGTTCACTCAATCTAAAAACCATCCTGATTTCTTTAGAAAAAATTGTCAACAGACATTGTCCTCTAACATCCCTAATCTCCCTAGTAATAGGGTCATAATTCTTTGCAATTTGAATCATCAGTTCTACATCTAAGAAAACACCAGGCACCATAAGCTTGCCTAAGTCATTTTCCCATATATTACTGGTTGGAATAGTGGTGTTTCTCTAGTTGAATCCTAATGTGAATAATGTCGATCCAGTGAAATCAGAAACACCACTTGCATTAGGAATACCAATCTTAGCATCCCTAATATAATTGCCTTTACCATATAATGCATCTGCTACTTTTACCCTAGGTTCCTTTGGTGTTAATTGCTTAACCTGTACTAAATTAGTTGTTGAGCTTGGTAAAAGTTGTAGGAGATCTTCATGCAGACCCCTTTTATTGTAATCAATCTCACCAAACAATTCCTTTCTAGGAGGCATTTTTAGGGTTTGTGGATTTTGTATAATTGATGTAAAAGAAACATAGTAGAATTATGATACTTCTTAACATAAAGAAAATGTGTAGAAATTACCAACCTTTCCCTCAAATTTTCTAGAAAATGAGAATTAGTTGCTACAAAAATTTTCACCCAATTCTCTACAAACTTGTATCTTCTTGTGGCTTCCATGAAAGCGTAGATCTTTGATATATCAGTAATTATCAGCAATCATTTCAGCAATTCACTCCACATGATTTTTCCATTAATTTTTTGAGAGATTGAACTCTCATCTGTTTGAAATTTGCACCCACTTTACTTCTAGTTTAAATTGTGACCGTTGATCTTCTTTAGCAGATAATCTAATGGTTAGTCGCATGATAGCAAGACTTGAAAGAAGCTTATGTGAACATATGACAAGCCATCAGATTAGTTTTTAATCAGTGGAAATCCTCCTTTTATGTCAACTAGGACCCACCTTTTACCTCATATTTATCTTCACCATTAGATCCTTCATCAGACGGTCACAGTTACCACTTTCTTTATGACTAGATATAAAACAATCTGTCATGGATTTTATGCAAGATCAACAGCTAGTCTTATGATCACATAGGGCTGAAAGATTCCATGCGATCATACGATGACTGTTAGATCTTTCGTACATCATTGATTCCTTAAGCTATCAGTCCCACTTTGCTTTTATTAATAAAGAATGTCCACATTTGCAATATCTGGCAAGCTGTCATGTAACCTTTTCCTTACTGAGCGCTAGTGTTGCTGACATCTTCCACATCAAAAAGTACCCTTGACCAATAAAAAATAGACATGTGCATACATCTGGCAATGGACTCACCTTTCTTTTATGCTTAGAAAGAAGCAAGCATCAACGGTTAGTCGCATGATCGCATAGACTCAAAAGATTCCACGCGATCATACGATGAGCATCAGATCTCCTGCACACTGACAATCCTATAGATTCTTCTGACATTGGTCCCACTATTTTTAACCAATGAGAAGTCACCATTTGCGAAAATCCTATTAGTGATCCCACTCAACAATCGCACTAAGCTTCATGCAAGATCAATGGCTAGTCACATGATCACATGGACTCAAAAGATTCCATGTGAACATAGGACAACCGTCAATCAAGATCAAAGATTCAAAGATTCAAAGAACACCGAAACATTAGAATATAAAATATTAAGGACTTAGGATATATTATTAATATCACCAAGCTTTTAGACTTAGGGAAAAATTAAAAGGGGGACTAGCTTAGGTAATATAAAGAAATAAAATATGACCCTGCCTGGTGATAAAAATAAAACACATGCAAATTTTAGGAGCTTAAGTGACCTAAAAAAGTAATGATCAAATAGATTATTTTAGAGCAACTTAGGGTTTATTTCTAAAAGTATTGAGGGTTTTTTCATACCGGGTCTAGGGCTTGCTAGACATTAAGGAAAACTTGATAATTTTGCAGGATTTTTGTAGATTTATTTGTAGCAAAATTTTCTCAATTTCTATGACCATCTATATACACTTCAATTTTTGTAAAGAATTGCAAGATTAATGTATTTGAAAATTGAAGTGCCAACAGTGGCTCTATCTTGGGATGTATGCCTCTTGCAAGCATGACAAGAATTTAGAAACTCTGGGATAAGCAAACCATCTACTGAAATAAAAACATCTATCCTACTCACACAACTTGAAACAAACATACAACTTGGAAGGGTAAACTAACTACTGTTCATGGATAATGAGAGTAGCTTAAGAAAAGTACAACTTTAGGAATTGTCTATGAACTGGCAATTCCACTCCATTTCCAATCAAGTCCTTTAGGATGTATGAATCAGGTCCCCATTCTTCACTGATTAGATATGGTCGTAACCAAATAGGGTCAAACTTACTATGTTTACCCTTGTCTTCAAGCCCGACATTCCACATTAGGACCAAATCATTAGCTTGAAAATTCCTAACTGTGGTTTTTAGCTAAGATTTCAAATTTGTATTATGTGCTTCCCTCCTTGATTCATCTAATTGTATCAAGTCTTGTAGTCTGATCCTCATTTCATCATCTTGATCATCATCATATAACTAGATGAATTTGTACATCTCCAATAAGTTATTTTGTGGCAACCTAGCATGGATACCATAGACTAAATCAAAAGGAGCACATCCTATAGCCATCTTGATTGTTACTCTATCAGCCCACAGAGCTAGCTGTAGTTTGGAGTCCCATGCCTTCTTGTTTGTATCTAAGACTCTCTTCAAAAAATTTATCAAGCTTTTGTTGCTTGATTTAGCCTGACCATTGCCCGGGGGGTGATAAGGAGCAGAGTATGAAATTTTTATGCCATATTGCAAACAAAAACTAAAAAATTCTTCAGAACTGAAACACATAGCATTGTCTACAACCAAAACCTCAAGGCATCCAAACCTTATTAGCAAATTTTACATCAAGAAATCAATAACCACCTTGCTAGTTGCTTTTTTAGTGGGAATTGCTTCCACCCACTTTGTAAAGTAATCAGTTGCAACTAGTATGTATGAGTATCCTCCATTGGACTTGTTTGGGATCTCTCCTATGAAATCGATGCCCCATTTCTGAAAAGGGGTTTCCACAGTTATAGGGCTTAGAGGTAAATTTACACTAAATTTTATCTTTCCTAAAAATCTCTGGCAAGCATCACATTTTTTGACAAAAGAATGTGCATCTTTGAAAATACTAGGCCACCAAAAACCAGACCTTAATATCTTATGTACAATAGTCTTGGCCATGTAATGGCTACCGCACACACCTTCATGCATTGCTTGCAACAGATCTTTAGCTTTGTGAGGGTCAACACATCTCAGTAGGACACCTTCATTACTTCTCCACCATAGTTCCCCTTTAATGATCACATATTTCAAAGCATGTAATTTCATAGTCCTCTTTTTGTGGTCATCCATGTTAGAAGAAATTTAAAAAAAATTCAAATATCTAATGATATCCTTATACCATTCACAATAGTCCAAATCATAGATGTATGGCCTTTGTTCTTCTTCAAGAGTATTGATGTGGTTAGCATCTAGATTTCTTTGGGCCATAAGTTTTTCTAACTCCAATCCTCTTACCAACTTAGTGATTTGGATATCAATATTGAACTCTTGGATTCTATTTATCCATCTACATCTTCTCCCTGAAACTTCTTGTTGAACTAAGATGTCTTCCACAGTAGCACTAGGCACATATGCAACTACAATTGCCCCAACCAAATAACATCTGAAATTCTTAATAGCCTTTACTAGTGCATAGGATTTTTTCTCATTTATGTCATACTTTAACTCAGTTACCTGCAATGATTTACTGAAAAAGGATATGGGCTGTTCAAAACCCTCTGAGTTCTTTTGTAGTAAGACTGTAGCTATAGTATGATAAGAAGAAAATGAAAAAATTTGGATAGGCTTACTAAAATCTAGTGATCTTAACACAGGGGCACTTTTAATGGCCATCTTGATGTCAGAAAAGGCTTTCCTATCCTCATCACTCCATTCAACTTTTGCATTATTTTTGAGCATTTTGGAGATAGGGACACTAATTTCAGCAAAGTTTGTGAAAAATCTTCCAACAAAGTTTATCTGACCAAAGAAAGATTGGATACCTTTAACATTTTTTGGTAGTGGTACTTTGTCTATTGTTGCTACTCTTTCATGATCAATTTTGACTCCATCCTTGGATGCAATGTGTCCCAAAAGTTTACCCTCAGTTACTCCAAAGGCACACTTCCTTGGGTTAAGGGAAACACCATATTCTAGAGCTCTTACAAAAAAAATTTCCAAGTGGCCACAATGTTGATCTTTCTTTTGTGAATAAGCTGTCAAATCATCCTGATAAAAAACAAAGAAATTTGTATATAAAATCTGCAAATGCTACATCCATGGCTCTTTGAAAAGTATCTCCAACATTGGTTAAACCAAAAGGCATCCTTACATACACATAAGTACCCCGTGGAGTAGTGAATATAGTTTTGAACTGTTATGTTTCTTTGACAACTACCTGATTGTAACTTGAAAAACCATCCATCATGGACATCAATTCAGATCCAGTAACCCTCTATAACATGGCTTCCATGTTTGGTAGACCATAATTATCCTTTAAAGAATTTATGTTCAGATTTCTAAAATCTACACATAATCTAATGTCTCCATTCTTTTTTCTTACTGGGACAAGATTAGAAACCCATGTTGAGTGTCTAATAGGCTAGATGATGCCTACATCACTCATATTTTTTAACTCATCTTGCATTTTTGGTGCCAAAGTGGGGTTAACAGGTCTTAACTTCTGTCTAAAAGGTTTTGTATTCTCCTTCAAAGGGATTTCATGTTGGAATAAATCTTCTCTATATGCTTTCAAGTCATCATAAGACCAAGAAAAGACATGTCTATATTTTCTAAGAAGGCCTATCAGAGACTTTTTTATTTCAGGAGTAAGACTTCCCCCAATATATACATTTTTGGGGGCTTCCTTTGTTCCTAAGTTTATCTCCTCCACACCTTCAAGCTTGCTTGGAAGCTTTGTCTGAGAAGAACTATCATGGTTGTCAAATGCTCTTTCTAGCACTACCAAACCCTTTGGGAATTTATTTGTTTTTAGCTACAAGAGCTCTTTGTTGAGGAGAGAATCCTTATTATCTGATGTCTCTACATATTCACCAAATTCTATCTCTTTGCCTCCAAAACTTTCATCATAATGCAGGAATCTTAGAATGTCTAAGTCATCATCAAAAACCTGCTAGTTTTCATAATTATCTGGTATGGATGGCCTAGTTTGAATCTCAATCTTGGATATTCCTACAAAAGTAATATCTTCTGGCCTTAATGTAATGTTAGCCAATAAATCATCCATCCTATTATGGCCTCTATCCATCCAATCAATATAGAAAGCATCAAACTATTCTATCTCATCCCAAACAACATTCCTATAATGTTTTAACCTTTGGTTTCTTGATGCATATTTGGATCTGGCCTGAGATACAACTAATTCTAAATCTCCAATAACCCTAAGATTTTTGATCTTATGTTTTGAAGCTAATCTTAATCCTATCAATAAATCCTCATATTATGTAGTGTTATTTGTACAAGTAAATAATAGGGTGAAGGAAAACTTAAAAGTTTTTTTAGTGGGAGAAATTAACAACACACCTGCACTAGATCCCTCTTTGGAGCTAGCACCATCAAAATACATGGTCTAAAGGTCACTTTGACTTGTTACACTTTTTTCTTCCTGAGCTAAGAGAGAGGGTTCATCTTCATTTTTATTTTCACTCCTTCGTACTTGAAAATAATTTATGTCAGTATCCAAGAAACAATTCATGTTATTATCATTAGTTTCTTCCTCAATCATATGAGGGGTTATGACTTCTCTAAGTAATTTAATGCTCTCACCAGTGATGTTAAAAGTAGCATAAGATAAGTCACATTGGATGCTACCCCCCATTGCCACACTCCATTTTCTTGATAACAACATTCCATATTGTGGAGGTATGTCCACAACTAAAACACTCATAGTCAATTGTTTCTCAGGACAAGTAGCAAGCCTATAAGGTAGGGCTTTGATTGTTCCAATTACTGGTACCTCCTTGGAATCCATTTCCTGGCATCTCCCATGGGGAGTATCAACTTGCAATCCCATTGACTTCATGATTTCAGTAGGCATGACAATATTTGAAGCTCCTTAATCAATCATGCAATTTTTTAACATTTTATCATTTATAACCAATTTCATGAAGAAAGGATCCACGACACACAACATTAGTGTCTAATTATATCTGAGGTATCTTTGAAAAAATTTCCTCTGTGTCCTTTTTAGTTGGAGTTTGACCCTTCATCTTAGTACTTACTAGTTCTTGGATGTTTGTAGCTTGAACACCATTTATCCATGTGAGGGCTTTCTCTTTGTGTTCACTTATCCTCATCATCTCCAACAAAGGCACTTTTACCATGATCTGAGACAATAATTGATTCATGTCAATAGGTGCATAATTTAGAATAGATAAGTCTATCTTGCTATTTGGGGTATCCTTGATCTCAGGTTGTGTGGTTGCACCCAATTTCTTTTCACCCTTTGATTTATCTACAGGTTGGGGATTTGGGATGTTGGTCATTAGAGTTTTGGCCTTGATCTTGAACACCTTGATTGGCTCACTTGGCTTTTCCATGCCTTTTGACTTAAAATTCTTGGCATCATCAACAACCTTATTTTTTATAACAGACTGTTTTGTGTCTTCTTTATTCCTTTTAATAAATACACCTATTGGCTTACCATCTGTATTGCCAATAGTCTTGTTTCTAAGGACATAATTACTCTTGGCCTATGTCACCATATCAACAATGATCTGGGCTATCTCCTCATCAAAGGGTCTTCTTAGCATAATAGGCTCTTTAACCCGCTTGGAGATGCTATTTGTGTTTTCAATTTCTTTCTCTTCTTCATTAGAAAAAATTTGTTGATGGTAAACCTCTCCTCTACTTTGAGAATCATTTACATCCTAATTTTCACTTTCTTCTTCAGATTCAACTTCTTCAAATAATTTAGCAAAGGTCATTCCATAGCCTTTGTCATCATATGATTCATCTTCCTCCTCTCTTTGTTCATTATTTTCAAACACATTTTGAGAGATCACACAATAATTTGAATCATGAGGGGATTGTCATGCTATGCACCATGGAATTTCATCAATCATGTTGACTAAATGTTTTTGCAAAGGGTCAGGGGTTTTATCATTTGGCTTCATATCCTTCCTTTTTGGGACAATCGGTTTTCCATCCTTCCACTGTGTATGGTAAGTAAAGCTCTACAATCTAGGCTGCCTATTGAAATTATTTGGAGGAGGCCTATCATTTCCCTAAAACTTATTTTTATTTTCTCTTTGTTTTATATCCTTTAAGGCATTTAGGATCTGCTTGAGGTTATCATCCTCCCTAGGTTTTACATTAGTGGTTTTCTCAACTTCTTTCTTTCCAAACCTAGGGGGTTTAGGATCCTCTCTTCTTCCTAATTTTCCAAATACCCTCCTATTGCTTTCAATATTTACAGAAAACCTTTGAGCTTCCCTAATAGTCCTAGGATTTTTTTCCTTGAGTAAGTATCCAATCTTGGCATCAAAAGCATTCAAATATGTTTCTAAACACACCTTCTCATCTAATCTCATGACCTAGAAGAACTTTTGCATTGCCTTTTGAAACCTCACATTAAATTCTAGGACTTCCTCATTTTGATTTTTCTTTATACTGTTGAATTCATTCAACATAAAAGCCTCAATAGTTTTATCACCATACTAATCCTTAAAACAATTTATAAAATCATCCCAAGAACCAATACAATCATAAGGAAGCCCTCTGAATGAGTCTCTTGCATCTTCAATCAAAGATTGAACAAACAATTTCATGATTAAATCTTCGTATTCTATTTCATAATCAACAATCATATCAATGAATTTCTTTAGATGCTCTTCACAGGTAACAACATTATTTCCAAAAAATTTAGGTAATTTTTCTCTAATATTTGCAGGAATCAAATTAGGATAACCAACAATATTGTTAAAGAGAAGTTGTATGTACCTTTCAATATGAACTGGTCCTCTTTGTAATGAAGTATTTATTTGAGAAGTGGAAGCTTTGTTATTTGCTGCATTAGCAACATTTGTAGAAATCACTGGTGTGACAATGAAAGCTTGAGTAGAATAATTTCCAATATTAGCATTAGATGTCATCATAGGGTTAGTTGGAATTGAAGGACTAGAAGATTGTCTAAGAAAATCAACTTTATTTTTCATTTCCAAAGTAGTGGCCTCAATTTCTGCCTTCTCTAATTCTTTAGCAATAACCTCTTGTTCTCTTTTGGCTCTTTCCAAATCATTATCTAATTTGGATAATGGATCTATTGGGACTTTGTCACTAGTAGGCTCATTTATTGTGATCCCTATTGAAATCTATTTTCCTTTATCCTTAGCCTTCCTAACTTCAGCAATGGGTTGGATAATAGGTTGTTCATCAACCCCTTTGGGAGCCCTTACAAAATTTATGGCCTTCAAGGTTAGAAACTATCTTTTTAATTGGTCTACCCTAATTTGGGCCTATCTTATTTCAGTTTCCTTTTCCATTTCCCTCTCCTTCCTAATTGTAATTTTTCCTTGAATACTTTTTTCTAGATTATAGACCTCTTCAAAAATATCTTATGAATCTGGGAGAGTGGTATCAGATCTTGAATTTTCAAACCAAAAACCTCTCTGCTGATCCCTTGGATTATTAGGGCTTTCAGAAGGAGATGGCCCTCGGGTTGGGGGATCATTTCTTCCTTCTAGGCCCCTACTCTTACTTCTTGACCTCCTGATTTCCCTTTGAGGTTTTGTATCTGGGTACACCTTTTCTCTACGGTGTACTTCATCATTTTCATGAGAATAAAAATCCTCATATGCTCCTAAACCTAGATCAACTGCCTCCTCATACTCAGAGAGGCATTTTCTTCTTGGTCATGAGTGAGTTGGTTATTCTCTTTTATATTTTTCTTCTGTCTCCATGCCTGAGACATATCACCACTGTTTTGATTTCTTCTAAGTTTATAAGCCCTAGAAGTGCTTGGAAGTTCACCTTCTAACGTACTTTCTGGATGATCCTTCCTCTAAGCCCTAGTATTTCTTTGACTCATACTTGAAAGTATGTGAAGTAATTTCTTATTCTGTATTATTTTTTACTCAACACTGTTGCAGAGATTTTCAGAGTCGCCACCAACACAAGTTGGGAAATATCTTCACAAACTTAGTAAATCAAAGTATTCAATACTTGGAAGGTAATCAAAGATAGAATTTATAAAAAACAAATGCAAAGCTTAATGAGATTTTCAGGTTTAGCCAAAATACAAAGCTTGCAAATAATCCTCTGTTCTTCAATGGTACTTATTGGTTCTAACAAATAAGAAGGCTAGGAGTCTAGCTCAACTTTTACATGTGTTATTTGATATTCAAATTTATAACAGCATAGATCTAAAATTCAAATTTATCATAGTTGTTAAATCCCTATTCCCCAATAGAGTCACCATTTTTTTGGCTCCCAAAATGGACTTTATGCTTTGACAAGCAACCAATACATCTACAAATTTTAAGGATGGGTTAAATCCAAATATTTAGTTCTAAAGATGATTGGACCAACTATAGGGACAAGACTTCCCTCTGCACTTCTGGCTCTGCAAAACCAAGGAGGGTGCTCCTAATCCAATAAAACAAAAATTATTTCACTAATCACTGACTGGATCTCAAATGTAAAATATAAATGATAAGAAAAAAATTAATGATGACTATTCATTCATAGATTTTTCATTACCACTAGGTAAAAAGCTATTATGCAAATCATTGTATTTTAAATAATTTTGACATTTTTGTATTTAAAGATGGGAATACAAAAAGAACCTTTTCAAACACTGATCTCTGTAAGAAAAAATCCACTATTGGCCAGTGTCTTATCCATTGGGTAACACCTCCATTGCAAGATTGTAATACATGAACAAAAATATTGAACTTTGAAAGATCTTTATCCTTTGAAAATACTAATCACCCTATGGTGGATTTTATCAAAGGACTCCTAGATTCACATACTTACTGGTGTATCCTTAAGTAAAACTTTAGAGAATTTATGTCACATTCAAATATTATTTAATTTGATCTTGGATCAGAGCTGAGAAATATAAACATACACACACAGATTATCCATGCAATGAATTTGAACAATTCATAACTCAAAGAGAGATACTCAAGGAGAGATATAAACCTTGGATTTTATTCAAATGTTATATCAGTATCATGCATACAAAATGATTTAGAATGCAACCTTTTGAATTTAACTTGAACCAAAAATATTGCTCTTCTATAGAAATGTGCCTAAATATAGTCTACAATATCCCAAACTCAAAACTTATCAGTCAAATCGATCAAGTTCTCAATCCTTTTACAATGATCCTGGTGATCCTTTTATAGATATAAGGATTGCGTACAAGCTTCGGATCTTTTAGAAAAGACAAGAAAAGAGTTCACAATACAGGACAAAATATGTAAATAGAAACTTTCTTGTTATAATTTTTTCAAAAAAATGGCTTGTAGATATGAGCACCAAAATATTACAACAAGTCCCAAAGGTAGTTCAACTTCTACCAGGTGTAATGTCCATGCTTGTATTATCTGCTTGAAGTCCCTTGCACTTTTTGTTTGCTTTTAGGGAGTTGGGTCTTTGCCATCTATTGCTTCCATAGTGGATGTGTCTTCTTCTTTTTTAACCTCTGAGAGGTACGATGTTTCCTAGGATGCAAAATTATTTTCACTAGACCAATTAAAAGACAAAATCTCATTCCTTTCTGGTAAGATTTTATCCCAGTTAGTAACCAATTGATGAATTTTAGTCATTACTTTGGTAAAGTGTATTCTAGCATCTTGTAACATTTCAATTACTTGTGTGAAAGGAAGAGTATCTTTTGTACCTAAAACAACATCAATTTTGGTCAATACCCCATTGTCAATTTGCTCCAACCATTGTTCCCTATCCTTTATGGTTCCATCTACCTTGATAAGATTAGGGAATATCTAGAAATTATCCTGAAGATATCTTACTCTTAACAGCTCTGCCTTTCTCTTCAAACCCTCCCTATTTACTTCAAACTCAAGAAGGGATTTAACAATCTTATAAGTACTTGCCAATTGGGGATACACAGTATTATGATCTTTAATTGAATTAAGGAATGATTTTAACATATTTTCCCTAGGCACCCATATATCTAAAATTTGGCCTACAGTGGCCACCTCTTTCTTAAATGAGGTCAAAATATCAGATAACTGCTTAGCATACTTATAAACCTCCCTGGGTTTTATATTTCCAACAAAGTGTAGAATGGTGTCTTTTATTCTTTTTTCAAATCTCTGTTTCTCTCTTTGTTCTACATCTTCATTTCTCAAGGAAGGGGGAAGAGGAGAAAGGGGGTATTCAATAATGGGGCCTGAGGAAGAAGGTCTAGCAATAGAAGAGGAAAATTGCAACTGTTGTAGAGGTTGGATTGGGCCTTCTTCCCCCAACCTTCTTTTCAATTCTGCAATTATTTTATCTTTTTCAAACATACCCTATTTCAATTCCCCATAAGCCTTTAGCATTGTCTCAAATATCATTGTGAGTTCTTCCTTTTCCTTTGCTTCCCTTTCTACAACCTTTTCTGCAAGGTGAGTTGTGGCTACTACCATGCTTGATGCTTCAATTATAGATGTATCAATAACCCTTTTTACTATGAGGCCACCGATGAAAGTATCTTTAATTATTTTCTTTCCTTTGTTCTTTTCATCCCTTTTTAATGACGATATGACCAATGCTTGATGGTCATTACTAAAAGAAACTCCTTTAATCAGGTGTTCAACCTCTTCCTTGGTCTTGTGTATAGGTGTAGTCTATTTTCTAATTGCACCGAGGACCATTGCATCAGCTATATCCCATTTAGGAAGGATAAGCACTCCTGCATTTTTTACCAACTCTCTCCCCTACTCTGGACTAGTTTTTTCAAAATTATCTATCATTTCCTTCCTTATTTCATCTTCTATAACTTTGAGATCCCTATATGGATTCTCCTTCTGTCTTTTCTCAAAAGCTTCCTCAAATTGACTCATGTTCAATTTCCATAGCAATTGTATAAAAGATCGAGTCTTTACAAAGGCATCATCAGCCAAAAATTCATCACATGCCTGCTTCACTATAGGATCCAGATTTGTCCCTACTATTTGTTCCATTGTTAGGCCTAATTCAGGCTCTTTTCATTGCTCTGGGACTCCTTCATTAATTTCTTAATGAGTCATGAAAATTTGACCCTGAGATCCCATTTGTTGTACTTGTTCTATGATCTCCTGATCATCTCTGATATTCAAGGGTGATTGTGAAGGAGAATATTCATCCTCTAGATCTTGAGGCTTCTCTTCTATCCTTTGTTTCTTGGTGGGAGGTGAAAAATCAAGAATGTTTTAACCTAGTTGATCCTGAGGTGTGTCTATAATCTCCACAACCTCCTTTTGTTTTTCCACCTATTTTGATGTAGAAGAGATATCTTCCCTTTTCTTTATTTGTTCTCTGATGCCAAACTCTGGGACTATTATACTGTAACCAGTCTATTTTTGCAACACATATTTACCATGAGGCAACATCTTTACAAATGTATCTTTTCCCAATAATGATTGAGCTTTCTCTGGGTTTTCCTCGATGGCTTTCTTCTTCTTCTATTCTAGAGTCTTATAAATCTCTTGAAAACAATTCATGAAAGTATTTATTATTTTTCTGATGGGATTTATACTACCAAAGGGGTCATATACAGGATCAAAATGTTGCACAAAATCCAATGTTTTCTTAAATACACCAACCACTTTTCCCTTCTAATTTCTTGATCTTGTAATCCTGGGATATTTCTGATAATGTCCTCAGGGAAATTAAAAATGCGATTTATTGATGAACATTTGACCCTCTTTTTGAACAATTCATAATAGAACCCCTCTGGGTCTACTATCCAAGAAATTTTAGTTTTCATATGATATAGTTCTAGGAATGTATACATATGAACCCATCCTCCCTTTTTTATTACAAACTGGTGGGCAATTGTAATGTTTGGGAACAAAGTTCCTCTACCCTTGTTAGTGAGAGTATTTTTCTCAATATCTCCTAATTGCCTAAAAAATTCTACAATACCAATCTTAAGGGGAGCTTGATATGGTAATATAAAAGGAGTCCCCTTCAAGCCATATAATCTAATAACAATTAAATAAGGATAAAAAATGAAATCACCCCAATTGTGTACTATTTTGAGGTCCTTTGCATATTTTTCTAGCCTAACAAGTTCATCCAAGGTAGTTGGGACCCTTGGGCTCTCATGGACAAAGAATAATCTCAATCTTGTTGCAAAACATTTGTTAAACTGTATATAACTACTATCCTTTCTATCCCATGTCATGTTGAGGTTCCACATTTGTACTAGCATGTCCTCTCCATTCCATTGTTTTGACAATTCCATTTCTTTTTCAAAATAACTAGCACCCATGAATAAAAACATGTACATCATAAAAGAATACCAGCATAATGGTTTATCAACTTTACTCTTTTGAATCTCCATTAGTCCATTATGAATCAGGTCAGCAATGAAGGGGGCATAATCAAAAGTAACTGACAAGTGTGGATGTAATATCTGAACCATCATATACATTAAATGTATTGGCATTTTTTCATCATCATCCTCCCAAAAAATCTAACACAGTGACCAATATGCACCTCTTGCCCTCACATCAAAATAATCTATTTTGAAAGGCTCCTGTGTACTTTGTCCTATAAAAACCATCTTCCCAATTTTACCACAAAAATAATTAACACAGCCATTTCTAATAAAATGCCTCTATGCATTATATATCTCTCTTAGTTCTTCAAAATTAATTGGTTCTAGGTTACTTGAGGGTTCACTCAATCTAAAAACCATCCTAATTACTTCAGCAAAAATTGTCAACAGACGTTGTCCTCTAACATCCCTAATATCCCTAGTAATAGGGTCATAATTCTTTGCAATTTGAATCATCAGGTCTGCATCTAAGAAAACACCAGGCACCACAAGCTTGCCTAAGTCATTTTCCCATATATTACTGGTGGGAACATGGGTGTTTCTCTGGCTGAATCCTACTGTGAATAATGTCAATCCAGTGAAATTAGAAACACCACATGCATTAGGAATACCAATCTTAGCATACCTAATATAATTGCCTTTATCATATAATCCATCTACTACTTTTACCCTAGGTTCCTTTGGTGTTAATTGCTTAACCTATACTAAATTAGTTGTTGAGCTCGATAAAAGCTATAGGAGATCTTCATGCAGACCCCTTTTACTGTAATCAGTCTCATGAGACAATTCCTTCCTAGGTGGCATTTTTAAGGTTTGTGGATTTTGTATAATTGATGTAAAAGAAACATAGGAAAATTATGATACTTCTTAATAGAAAGAAAATGTGTAGCAATTACCAACCTTTCCCTCAAATTTTCCAAAAAATTAGAATTAGTTGCTGCAAAAATTTTCACCCAATTCTTTGCAAACTTTTATCTTCTTGTGGCTTCCAAGAAAGCATAGATCTTTGATATATCAATATTTATTAGCAATCATTTCAGCAATTTACTCCACATGATTTTGCCATTAATTTTCTAAGAGATTGAACTATCATCTATTTGAAATTTGCACCCACTTTACTTCCAATTTAAATTGTGACCGTTGATCTTCTTTAGCAGATAATCTAACGGTTAGTTGCATGATCGCAAGACTTGAAAGAAGCTTATGTGAACATATGACAAGTCATCGGATCAATTTTTAATCAACAAAAATCCTCCTTTTATGTCAACCAAGACCCACCTTTTACCTCAGATTTATCTTCGCCATTAGATCCTTCATCGGACGGTCATAGTTACCACTTTCTTTATGACTGGATATAAAACAATTTTTCATGGCTTTTATGCAAGATCGATGGCTAGTCTTATGATCACATAGGGCTGAAAGATTCCATGAAATCATACGAAGATAGTTAGATCTTTCCTACATCATCGATTCCTTAAGCTATCGGTCCCACTTTTCTTTTATTAATAAAGAATGTCAACATTTGCAATATCTGGCAAGCTGACATGTAACCTTTTCCTTACTAAGTGCCAGTGTTGCTTACATCTTCCACATCAGCAAGTACCCTTGACCAATAAAAAATAGCCATGTGCATACATCTGGCAATGGACCCACCTTTCTTTTATGCTTAGAAAGAAGTAAGCATCAACGGTTAGTCGCATGATCGCATAGACTCAAAAGATTCCATGTGATCATATGATGAGCGTCAGATCTTCTACACACTGACAATCCTACAGATTCTTCTGACATTGGTCCCACTATTTTTAACCAATGAGAAGCCACCATTTGCAAAAATCTTGTCAACGGTCCCACTCGACAATCGCACTAAGCTTCATGCAAGATCAAAGGTTGGTCACATGATTGCATGGACTCAAAAGATTCCATACGAACATACAACAACCATCGATCAAGATCAATGATTTAAAGATTCAAAGAACATCGAAACATTAGAATATAAAATATTAAGGACTTGGGATATATTATTAATATCATGAGATTTTAGACTTAGGGAAAAATTAAAAGGGGAACTAGCTTAGGTAATATAAAGAAATAAAATATGACCCCACCTGGTGATAAAAATAAAACACATGTGCAATTTAGGAGCTTAAGTGACCTGAAAAAGTAATGCTCAAATAGATTATTTTAGAGTGACTTAGGGTTTATTTCTAAAAGTATTGAGGGTTTTTTCATACCGGGTCTAGGGCTTGCTAGACATTAAGGAAAACTTGATAATTTTACAGGATTTTTGTAGATTTATTTATAGCAAAATTTTCTCAATTTTTATGACCATCTATATACACTTCAATTTTTGTAAAGAATTGCAAGATTAATGTATTTGAAAATTGAAGTGCGAACAGAAGACAGGCACTTTCAAAATATTTTTCAAAACTTTTTTCCCTTTATGGATTACTGACTAGTCCTTAAATCATGGATTGACATTTTTATCTTATAGGATCTCTTGATCCCTCCAGTTTCAAATTTTCAAAATTTTTGATCCCTTAAGGTCGGAGGTGTCCTTAAGACTGGATCTCCTTTTTTTTGGCTTTTCTCTTATGGAATAGAATATTCTAAGGGTGAATCCTTGATGGGTTGACTAGTGAGTATCCACATTCACTAGGCAGTTCAATTCCATCTTTTCAGTTGCGTTGTTTACTTATGTGGTTCACAATGGGACATAAGTTCTCATTGGGCGAGATAATCACACCCTCTTCTCTTTCTTTTCTAGAGATGTCTTTCTTATTTTAATCTTTGAGTTGATGAAGACTTGAGTCCCTAGGGGCTTGAGTATTTATTTGTCCCTTTGATTTTAATAAGATTATCTTTTTCATTGTGATCTACTTTACCAAGAGTTTGCATCAAGTCCATACTCTTGCTAAAGTGGGGGCTAAATATATCATCAAAACATGGAAGAACTTCCATTTAGGACTGGTTTAGCCCTCTGAGTAAGTAATCTAGGGTCATGTCAAACACCTTGAATGGCTCTTTGAATGGGATCTAGCTTTTTCCCCATATTCTACTTCTCTCTCCACCTTTTTCTAGCATGTTTCTGGCGCTTGGTCCTGAGAAACTAAGATTCTTGACCTGAGGGTCAAGGTTGACCTCAACCCTGACCTAGGTCAAGGTTTACCTTGACCCTAACCTAGTTCCAAGTTGACCTTGACCTTGACCTAGGTCAGAGTCGACCTTGACCCTAACCTTGGGTCCAAATTTCAAGTTTCAGAGGTTTCGAGATGTCAGGTTCAAAAAGTTTATTTTCCTGCTTTCAGATCAACTGTTTTAGATTTTGGAATGATAAAATATTAAATTGTATTTAATATAGGTCCGTTTCTAGGGGTTAAGGTTTAAATGGGGATTTAATTCTCCTATGTCAGCCTCTCTAGAAGTTTGTGGCCTAGACTAGTATAAAAGGGAAGCCTTCCTCTCTCATTTCATTATCCATTATTCACACATATCTCTCAAGTGAAATCAAACAATCAAGAATTCATGCAAGGAGGAGGAAAGAATTCAAGCATTCATTCATCCTCAAGCATTCAAGCATTCAAGATTCAATCTCTTTGGAGCCCTCTTGTTGAAGATTCCTCCATCTATTTCCATTCAAGCTTCTTCCTATTCCAAGATCCATTTAAGATTGATGTTGAAGATATAGTGAAATTGATTTGAGACATCCTACATACAATTCTACATTCATTTGGAGCATACATACTTGTGTATTCAAGGATTAGAATCCTCCAAAAGGATTTCAACATAAGCAAGGTGAATAGTTCCATTTACTTTGTTTATTTACTACAATTTCAATTACATTTTAAGGTTGATTCCAAAATGGGGTTTGACCAAGGCAAAACCCTCATCAAAGAAAAAAAAACCCTTTTTCTTATAGGTATAGGTGCGGGACACCGAATTGCAGTTTAGATCTGAGTACCCTTTTCAGTGAACTTCCAAGATCTGTGAACAAAATTTCTGTTTGAATAATGTA
Source organism: Chamaecyparis obtusa (assembly GCA_027943335.1). Lineage (NCBI taxonomy): Eukaryota > Viridiplantae > Streptophyta > Pinopsida > Cupressales > Cupressaceae > Chamaecyparis > Chamaecyparis obtusa. The sequence goes on from BSBK01009649.1 coordinate 88,047, forward strand.
GGTCAAGGTCAACTTTTAGGGGTAAGATTGTGCGCCGGGGTAAGCCCTTACCCCTATTTTGGGTCAAGGTTGACCTTTCACAAAAAGATAGAAGGTTTATGGGTTTTCTCTATTTTTTCATTTCCAGGCCAGATCCGATTGCAGAATTTTCCAAAACTGAACATAGACACCAGAAAATATTATTTTCTACATTTGTCATATTTTGAGGTTAGTACTTATCTTTAATTCAATTAAGATTTCTATACATACTTTCTATAATGGAATGTAGGTTTTTCTCCTTTCTTCATATTTCTTATCGATTGATTCATTTGTGCATTAACCATTTTATCTTGGTTGATCAATTTTGATCTTTCCTTTGGGAATTTGAGGTTAAGAAGAAGATCCTACATTTCCCACACACTATATCTCAACTATATTTTATATCCATTACACATCATCATTCTCTCCTTTTTATATATCACATTTTGGTGAACACTATTATTCATATTACAGAGGCAAACAAAGGCAAACAACTGAAGTGAAAGATACAAAATACTGTAATCTGCACGATCATATTACATAGGCAAATAAAGGCAAACAACTGAAGTGAAAGATATAGAATACTATAATCTACACGAGTGCCCTCAAAAGACACTACTCGAATAGGGAGGCAAACAAAGGCAAACACCTAAAATTGAAAATACAGATGTCATAAAACACCAAATGTCTGAAGAGTTGATCAATCAAAGTTGGAAGAGTGCGTCAAAAAATAGGAAAGAAAGAGAGTCCATATGGTAGATGATCCATCTCACTAGAATGCATATGTATCCAACCACTGCATCTGCCTAGTACATATAATCAAATACTAAATACATAGCTCATACTATCAAACGAAGGAATTATTAAAACCAATAGTAGAAACACCCCATAATGTGGACAAGGGAGTAATGACAGGTACACTGAATATATCATCCAATATGAACTACATGATGATGTATCTGAAAAATTGAAGGTGCAGAGAAAGTACAAACACATATAGAGATACCTGAGGCTAATGTTGTTGGAGGAACACTGAAATGACAAAAGTAGATGGAAAATAAAGGAAAACATCAAACCCCCTTGGCACTTTATAATGGAGTGTGAGTACAAATAACATGAACATGTGAAAGATATCATGCATGTAATAGAATGACAATTTATCTTAGTGCATGTATAAAAAATAATGATACAAAAGTGAAGCATACACTGCTCAAAGAAGAGAGAAGGTTTTTGAGACAAAAGAAAATCCTAAGAGAAGTCATTCCTCAAAAAGAAAAGATCCTAGGACCTATAACATCCAAGATATCCACCATATTGCAAAAAAGAAAAAATATGAGTAAAATTTACCTAGAGAATAATCTGGAAAAAATACTCACAACACTGGAAAGCTTACAGAACAATCTTTCCAACGATATCTCATTTTCCCAAAATGGAATCTGGATGAGCAAGATAGAGCTCCCAGAGTGCAAAACTAAACATCTGGCTTTAACAGTGAAAAACCCCATAAAAAATGCAAAATCAGAAATTCAAACCTCCAGATTTGGATATCTTGTTTGCCCGATTTCAACACCGTACGCTCAAGTTATGAGAAAAATACCAACCGTTGGACTAGAGGGCCCAAAAATGGTGCAAATGATGTTGATGCATGCTAACGTCATCAAATGATGAACTTAAATTTGACGGTCAAATTATCGTCACTGGCAAAAAAAAAATTTCAAAATTGTGTGCACAACTTGGGATGCGGACCAGACCGTATGAAGTTTTTCCTTGATTTTTTTTCTAGGATAGAAAATTCTACCTTGGGAAGTGTGCCAATCAGTATCAATTCCACATCAAGAAGCGTGTTAGGCTATCTGTTACAAAAAAATGCCCCAAAATGCAAAGGTGTCCGAATTCAATGTACTTTATATGGATCTAGGGGTTTTTGGGTACTGTGAGATCAATGGCAAGGTCCATTTGGGCCCAAAGTGCCTCAGGATCCATATCAGAGCTAGTTACAAAAATAAAATTGACACAACTTCTAACTTTGTCCAAATTGGATAAATTTTATATGGATATAGGGGTTCCTAGGTGCTCTGAACACAATGGTGAGGTCTGTTTGAAGCTAAGATGACCAAAAAAATAGGTCCCCCAAATCTGATAGAAAACCCTCTGAAATTGTAGATTTGACAAACACAGCTAAATCTCTTAGGAAGAGGAGGGGAAAATAGATCTAAAACTCTTATACCATATTTTAGTTGATGAAAAAATAACCCATAGCTCCCATGAACACCTCCATGCAAACACCTATCATAGAAAGAGAGAGAAGAAGCAAGAAGTTATGGAGCCCTAAACGCATTGATCTGCGAGAGAGGAGAAATCATTCTCAATGTGCAAAAACAAAAGTTGTGATTTAATAATGAATAATCTCAATAATCTTATTATCAAAAGTTATGAATACAAAGGAGATCAATCCTTATAAAAGGAGATCTGAAACCCTAAAAGGGTAAAACCTAAGTTGCACAATAATAATTAATAGAGCAATTAATTATTATATGCCTAAATTTTAGCTTAAGTAAAAAGAGATAATAAGTGACTGAATAATTAAATCAAACATGATTTAATTAATAAGAAAACACTTTATTACACTAATAGAGTCCTCAAAAACCCAAAGTTCATTTTTCTTTTCTTTTTAATTTGCAAAATGTAGTAAAAACACTTGTAGAGAAGAGATCCCTAAAATTTACTCATCATTCTTTGAATTCCTTTGACCTTTATATTCATAAAATATGCAGCAATATGGAAATAGAGCTTTAAATGGAAGGCTACTTTTTTTTTATGAAAAACAATAAAAAAAGAGAAAGCTACTTAAGGATTATAACCAAATGTTTTATGACATAGCTAAAGATTTCGAATATGTTAGGTGCTAAATTAAGAGGAAATATTTATGCCAATAGGAGTTTAGTGAGGGGATTTTCCACCATGAATTTTTCATCCATCTTGGGAAATTTTTCCTTGTGGCAATTTTGACCACCCATTTTTCTTCCTCGATGGCTATGTGGTTTTCAAGGTCTAACACATGTTAACCTAGTTTATTTTTTAGGGGTTCTACTGAGTGCATTGTCATTCAATTTTGGGAAGGTGGTTGCCATGCCAAAATAAGTATCAATAATTTATACCATTTCCCACTATGGGTTGACTTAAAGATACTTTCAAAAAATGAAATAACTTATCATACTTTATCTGAATAATATGACTAAAGATTCTATTTGAGAGAGAGAGAGAGAGAGAGAGAGAGAGAGAGAGAGAGAGAGAGAGAGAGAGAGAGAGAGAGAGAGAGAGAGAGAGAGAGAGAGAGAGAGAGAGAGAGAGAGATTATCTGGGACATAAATTGATAGAGATAGGTAGGAGAGATAAAGATATAGAGAGATGGGGGATAGAGAGGGAGGAATAAAAAAGAAGAGAGATATAGATGTCCAAGAGGGAGATATATAAAGATAGTTAAGTTAAAATGAGATATATATTAAGATATTGAGAGAGAGAGAGAGAGAGAGATTATCAAGGAGATAAATTGATAGAGATAGGTAGAAGGAGAGATAAAGATATAGAGAGATGGGGGATAGAAAGGGAGGAATAAAAAAGAAGAGAGATATAGATGTCCAAGAGGGAGATATATAAAGATAGTTAAGTTAAAATGAGATATATATTAAGATATTGAGAGAGAGAGAGAGAGAGTAGCAAGGGAGGGAGAGATGAGGAGATTTTATCTTGTTGTGATTGATTAGGCAAATACTGTACACTTTTCAACTATTTTTGGGCCAACATGTTGTAACCGATTCTAACCCTAAAGCGACAAAAAACTTGTATAAAATGGCTTAGGGTTAGGCATTTCTTGATGTACGCTTTTAGTATCTTCTTATGGTGATATTGAGTTGTAAGGGATTTTAGATTGTAATGAGATTGTAATCAGTGGATAATAATAATATTGGACTCATTGTTGGTGAACATAGCCCAAGGATTGGGTGAACCACATTAAATCTTTGTGTCTTGTGTTCTCTTCTATTTGATTATATTTGCATGTAACTATTATTTATGTCTTGTTAATCCTAGCAAGTGGTATTAGAGCAAGGTTTCTTTCATTTATCCTCTACAGGAAGGTCTCGTAGTTTAATGAGAGTCTCACAATTGAGTGGAAGAAATGGAAGACGAGGGTAAGTTGAAGGTTGACAAGTTTAATGGGAAGAACTTTCATTTATGAAAAATGCAAATGGAGGACTATCTCTATCAGAAGGATCTATGGAAACCATTGGAAGGAAAATCCAAGAAACCATCAACAATGACTGATGAGGATTTGGATATTCTTGACAGAAAGGCACTTGGAAGTATTCAATTGTGCCTGGAACAATAAGTGGATTTTAACATTATGAAATCAAAGACAACTGAAGAGTTGATTGAAACCCTAGAAAAGTTGTATGAAAAGCCCCCCACTTCAAACAAGGTATTTCTCATGAAGCGTCTGTTTAATATAAAGATGGCATAAGGAAAATATGTTGATGAGACAATTTATAATCTCCATTTTATAATCTTTATGTTCTATTAAAAACATTTCTAAGACATTTATGGCCTATAACTGTTAAATTTGTGATAAATATAACTAGAACCACTAAGACTATGGGTAGTTAGATGTGATATATTTTGTTGAACATTATATATGCATTGCAATCCTTCATATAGCTACTTTAAACTATGTTCTAATATTTGGATAAGAATTGATTAGTTGACTTGTATATATATACTGTATTCTACTAACGTGCCAGGAAATAGGAGCAGTAGGAGAGTGGTCAACTGCATTCAAGGAAGAAGCATGGAAGTTCTGGTTTTGAAGGAGACGGACATTACAACTCTGACCATCATGTCGCTACCATAGAGGAGCCACCATTCCAGAGAATATAGGAAATAAATTTGCTACATTTCCTCATTGATTTGTTAAAACAATCATATGGACTTTATTGTATTCTATCGTGGGTTGTTATGTTTCCTTCTTTTATGGAAAGTTTATACTTTCAATAAATGTCAAAACCTCTATACAAAGGGATTTGATTGGTTTAGTTGTAATGAGAAAATAGATACAAATGTTGTCCTTAGCGTAGCAGAACTACTCTTTTTTGTTTCATGTATTGTTCCATTACTATGTAAACGGATTATGAGAATATAATGAAAGAGTGATTTTGGAGAATTTTATGTCTTAGTAGTTAGCATAAGCCAACCAAGGGGGCCCACTTGGGAGGTGGAGTAGATTAGAATAGAATAGATTGTTTTTTGCATTTCCATGTTTTCAAGTAGAAGCTACTATTTTACTCCTGCAATATTATTACTGTGAATGTTCCTAGATCACTTGCAAAGATAGGCATAGTGAACACTTTGAGTTGTTAAACAAGCTTAGGATAAATTATGAGTTTTCAACAATAATTTCATTAAGCAGTTAAGTGTGCTTACTTTCCTACAACAATAGCATAGGTTTCTTTCATGCACTTATCTTCTTGCAACATAGGTAGTATGACTCTTTGAGGAACTTAGTGCACATATTGTGTTGTCCCATTTCAAGTATACATCCTTGGGTTGACAATCTAAATACATTTCAAGATGGGAAAAGTAATCCTTAGTATAAGTACATTATTCCTAAGAGAGATAATGACATCATTATCATTACCTATTTTGAAACTGTTTATTTTTGGCATCGTTGTTGCGGATGTTGTCAAAATGAGAACCTTACTGAGTCATTCATTTTTAATATAGTTTTGTGTTCTTAGTCAATAGTAAGTAGATGTGAGCTTGCTTCACAAGTTCATTAACTCACTTGCATGCATCGAACAAGGTGAGATGTTTATGATAGATTTCTCCTATAAGAACCTATTAAATTGAACCTAAAGAATTTGAAGAAGTTGAGTTACCATTTCTTGACGCAAGTTTGGAGTTTGATGCATCATCAACAGAAGGACATCCTCTCGATTCATTTGACCTTCGCCCTTTTGTAGAAATATTAGCCAATTTCCTTGATAGCTCTAAACCAACACCATCTATTGGACAAATCCATTTGACTAATAGTACCTACCAGTCACAATTTCATTACCCAACACCTCCAATAATGACAGCTCCTACCTTTCTATTTCCTATTCCAAGCCTTGTCAAAAATCCTATTCTCAAGAACATACCTACTTTAGCCCTTCCAAAGTTCTATGGCCTTGTTACTGAGGACCGTGACACTTTTCTGTTCAAATTTGACATTTTGTGTCAAAGTTTTGACTATAATTCTAATAGTCATAAACTCAAATTATTTTCAGCGACATTGAAGGAGTCGGCTCTAAGGTGGTTCATGGGCCTAGGAGAAAATGCAATAACTGATTGGGATGGGATGAGAGATTTTTTTTTATAGAAATATAAGGAATGTTGCAAAGGAGGTGATTTAAGGGGAGATGAAATTTTTTGAATGTCCTAGAAAGAAGATGAGACCTTGGAGGACTACATATCCCGCTTATTATACAATTTTTAGAAGAATCCTCAACATGTGCTGAAGGAGGATTCACAAAAGTTAATCTTTTTGAGAGGGGTGAATGATAACTTCCTAGAAGCGTTGGACCTTATGGCTAGAGGTGATGTATCTCAATCTTCTTGGGATGATCTTAAGAAGATTTGTTTGAATTATTCCAAGGCAGCAGTGAAGAAGAGTAGAGGATTATGTCCAACACTTGTAAAAGGAAGTAGCTTTGGTATTTCCAAGTTAGAAATCTCAAACCTGGTGTCAAACTTCAAGCAAGAAATCATTAATGATGTTGCTACAAACCTAGACACCATGACTACAAAGAAGAAGCATACAGAAGTAGGAAGAAGCATACAAAAGCAGAGGCATGGCTAGCTTAATAGTTCCCTCATTATCGCAAGAAAAATAAGGAATGTCAATGCAAATTGATTGCAAACTTGGAGAATCAACACCTTCCAACTAAGTATTTGAAGATAGAAGGAGAAGATGAGCAAGTATTCTTTCTTTCTCAATGTCAGCCATGGGCCACGAGACAAGGTATGCCTCAAGACCCCTCTAAAAATTTCCAATCCTTATAATAATCAATGGAAAAATAGGAATGTCCAAATCCCTCTTGAGTATACTCAATCTAGTTGGAATAATTCTTGACCTAGTAATCAACCGAACCAATGGTTTAATCAACAAAAACCCCAATGGCCACAACCTCCAAACCAATGGAAAATGCCACAAGGAAATTGGCAACCCACTAACCAGTGGAGAGGACCTCAACAATGGCCTAATCTGAATCCAAGATATCCACCTTTGCCACCTCCAGTGAATCCACTTGTAATTACGCTGCCTCCTGCAAACACAAGTCCTACAAAGAAGACATAGTTACCATCTCAGCCACAACCAAATCCAAATAACCAACAATAACAATAGAAAATGTATGCTGCTGATGCTCAGTAATACCCTACTTATGCACTTGACATTGATGATATACACTTAAGATCAGGTACTACTCTTCCTACACCTGAACCCCCTCTTATTATAGAAGTACCAAACCTTCCTACAACATTAGTACCACTTCCCAAGGATGCCTTTCCAACCACAACTTCCCCAGCCAATGTTTCCAATCCAACTAATGTTCAAACCTTAGTAAGACCTCCTTTTCCATAAAGGCTTACATTGGATAAATTTGTACTTAAAGAAGACAAACCATTTGATATCTTGGATCAGTTAAAAAGTATGCATGTCCAGATTCCCCTATTTCAAGCCATAAAAGATGTTCCAGTCTATGGAAAAGAAATTAAGGAGGCTCATCTCAAAAATCCTGGATGAAAGAAAAAGGATTCCAAAACTGTTCATGTTATAGGACAGTTAGCTGATATTATGTTGGGAAAGCTTGATTTCCAAAGTATTCTGATCCTGGGAGCCTAGCTGTCAATATCATCATTAATGTTCAGTCTGTGAAAATTTCTCTAATAGACTTAGGTGCTGCCATTAATGTTATGACTAAGGATACCATGCATAAACTAAGTATAGAAGGGCTGCAAACTACTCCAACAATCCTACAACTTGCAAATAGTTCTAATGTTACCCTTGATGGGATGATATAGGACATAATAGTTACCTTAGACTCTTAGGAATATCCTGTTGATTTCATGATTCTATCACCCAAGGTCAATCTTGTTGGTTACCCTATTATTCTAGGACGTCCATGGTTAGCAATAGTTGATGCAAACATTAGTTGTAGATCAGGGAACATGATAATTTTTTATGGACAAGCCATTAAGAAACTAGCACCATATCCTCCAGCTCAATCTCAGCCATATTTGAGTACCACTATATGGCCTGATTTAGGAGATGGAGAAGAAGAGTTAAACTTTGTGGCTCAGCTCATGATGTTACACAGGCAGTCTTTTCTGAAGTTGCAAGAGGAAGATACAGTGATTCAAAGCATCCTTACTAATAATTGTGTTGTGATAAAAGACATTTTTGAGAGCTCTATGTTGGAGTTGTCTACCTATGAAGACCACTTTGAGGATTGTGTTCCTCCATCAGAACCCAATATTATGCATTAGTTAATACCCTGTGAAGTATCTACCAGTCCTATTTCTGAAATATCTATGCTCAACCTCACTACTACTGTCGAGCTTTCCCTAGGTCATACCCTTCATGTTAATAACAAATTGCCCTCACAACAGTTGGAGAAACTGACCAAACTCCTACAAACACATGAAAAATCCTTTACATCAGATTATGGGGATATGAAAGGACCAAGTCCTATACTTTGTACTCACATGATCTATATCAATGAAGGAAGTCTACCACTCTGCCAACCTCAGAGAAGAATTAATCTAGCCTTAAGAGAAATAGTTAAAATAGAGTTGCAAAAGCTTCTAGATGTTGGTTTCATATATCCAATCTCTGATAGAAAATGGTGTTATCTCTATTGAGCATTAAAGGTTTTCAATAGTATCAAAGGTTATCATAGAGGAAGCCAAGTATATCAGTTGGTCACTTATATTGAGTCAGTCGATAACTACAAGCAAAACAGGACAGTCAATTAAGTATGTTACACCGAGCACATAACAGTTTACCAAGCATCAGATACCAATACTGAGAGACAATAAACACCGAGCAGACTGGACACCGAGAATGAGGGTATTTACTAAGGATTTTATACAATGTTTACCAAGGAAAATAGGAAACGACATATTAATCAAGAATGGAACTTTTCTCTATGCAAATGGTTACAACAGATTAGCAAACATTTTACCAAGATCAAGGACACTTTAATGATGATATTTTCATTTAATGCAATGATGATCATTTGTAATATTTTGATGTAGGTTATTTTTGTACACCGTAGATCTTAGGGTTTTGTCTAAGATGTGTAGACCTAATTTTGTAAGCGGCATAAAGCAATATGCTATATATTGTATGTTTACATCATTTGTAAAGTATGAAGTGGATGAAATCTAATGTATGAAGGAGCACTTGAAGCTTTAGCCAAACTTCAAGTCTATCAATTGACAGTGAAGAGCAGATTGCAGAGTGAATCAAATTAAGCAGAATCAAAAGGCTAATCGAGTGGTACAGAGGAATGATACATCACAGGGAAGGTGATATTTTATGAGTACTTTATTGATCTGTATCAGACATTCAAGTTGTCATTATAGAAGATAAAATCCTATTTCTTTCTAACAATTTTAATAGAGTATGGATAAAATCTCTTAACAGAGTAGACTTAACAATCTTTATGTAAATCTCTTAACCGAGTACACACTCAAGTAGTGTTGTTTAAATCCTATCACTAGGTAGATCTAGCTGATCTAATTTTTACTCCTAACAGGGTAAGATCATCAGAAGTGATCAAAACTTGTAGCCCTAACAGGCCAACCTTTTTCTATCTGCAGTAGTAAAGAATTTGTGGGTGTCATCCCCACCACAGTTTTTACCTTCTAACAAGGGTTTCTACATTACCAAAATACTTGTGTTATGTGATTGTTTATTGTTGATTTCATGTTGTTTACTTTTCTAAGTTAAATGAATGAAAGATACATGCATTAGACATAAGTTATTTTGCAAGGTTATCACTGTTTACTGTTATAGATTTGGAAGGTTGATGAGTGAAATTTTTAGTGGGCACTGATTCAACCCTCCCCACTCTATACCTTAGCTCACCTTATTCCAACAATTAGTATCAGAGCTCAGTTCTCTTATTAAATAGTTTAACCACTGAAGGGTAAAGATCTAAATCATGGAAAGGTACAAGTTAGATAAGTCTATTGAGAATTAGAGAATTCAGATGCAAATGTTTGTGGAATGGTATAAGCAAGCCAAGGATGAACTAAAGAAATTGCTAGTTGAAAGGAAGAACCTAGCTATTCTGAAGAATGAAGTCAGTTATCATGAACAAGCTATTGATGATCTATTTGATCATGTTGGATCTAGTTCTGGAAGAATTTTTGATGAATCTGAAAGCATGATATCTGAGTTGTCTGAAAAGAATCAACACTTAACTGATCAAGTTAAAGCACTGCAAATCGGTCAAGAATCTCAGATGGTAAGAATGGTAGAAATCATGAACAATGCTAGACAAGCTAAACAAGAGAGGAATTTGGCTATTGAAGACCAAAGACAAATGACTAAACAACTTCAAGCAAAATAAAGTGGAATACAAAGACTCCCCAATTGCCACTTTCAAACATCCAATCAGATGGTGGTTGTGAATCAAGAAGTATACCAAGTGAATGGTGCACTATCAAGGAATCTTGAAGATGTTGCAAGACTCAAAGAGGAGAATGAAAAGATGAGAAATGAAGTAAGAACTCAACAACAACACCATGAAATGAAGAAATTGGCTAAGGATAACTCCAAGAAGATTGATGACTTTTTGGTTAATCAAAAAAGATTTGGGAGTAAAGCTGGTCTAGGCTACACCGGCGAAGGAGAATCATCACAACAAGCTGAACAGGTCGGTAACAATCAAAATCAAAGATCTAAAGTGTTGTCATGTTATCACTATGACAAATCGGGACACACTTCTAATGTTTGCAGAAGTAAAGCACAAGGTAAACCTCCTATCACTCCTAAGTTCAATGGATATTGTTATTACTATGGAAAGTATGGGCATCAAGCTTATGAATGTAGATCTAAACTGAATGACAATGCTAACAATACCACTGCTAGTAAGATATGCTATACTTGTAATAAACATGGACACACTGCAAGTGAGTGTAAGGTTAAGATGGAACAAGTTTGGACTCCTAAGAAAAAAATATAGCACAAGCCTTATTAACCGAAGAAACAAGGTAACTCTTATGTTTGGGATTAAAATACATGGACTAACTAAATTGCATGTGGTAGATATGGGCACATCACAGAAAATTGTTACAAGAAAAGATGGGTTGGACAATCAAGAAGTTGGACAAGTACTGGAATGGCATGCTTGCATTTCCATAAGGTCAGTCATCTATGCAAAGACTACAAAGACCAAGCACCCAATGAAAATCATGTATTTGAGAGTGGAAACACTATTGTAGACATCATGAAAATAAGGAAGACTATGTGGAAGAAAGCAACGAATGAGAATGCTGAGTCAAGCAATGTTGTCAGTGAAAACTCATCCATTGGATTGGGTTGCATCGATTCCCCCACCTAAGATGATATCGGTATGTATGGAACTGACATTTCAAAATGATCATATTTTACATACAGTTCCTTATATATGATGAGCACATACCAAATCTGCATGAAATTAGATGCATTGTGGTTTAAATGTTTTGAGCTAACAAAGTTGTATAGTCGGTAAAAGAGAGACCGAGTGTTGGTTACCCATCGATAATCACTATCTAAGGTTAACCAAATGTCAGTATAAACTGAGCAAGGAAGTCTAGTGTTAATTGAGTGCACAAAGTCTACAGTTTTGACCAAGCTAACAGTTGTCATCAACCAAGAATGTATGTCAAGAATTTATTGCATAAAGTTTTGAGTGGGAACATCAAAAACTCTATAAATACATAGATGCCAGAGTTTATTTTTCACATTGTGATTATTGGAGAGCTGAGAATTTATAGTGCGTGTTTGAGAAAAGATCCTCAAGTGAATTCAAGTAGTTGCAATTCGAACTGAGCATATTCTTTGATATATTTTGAGTAAGTGAAACCCTACCGAGCATATTTCTTATACTTACTAAAAACCTAGTTCTTAAGTTATGGCATCTACTGTGAGTTCCTCCAAGGTTGTAGAAGATGAGATCAATTTGATTGTGTCAACAAACTATAAGGAACCACATTACAAATTACACCCTGAAGTAGCATCACAAACAGATTCAGCGGGAGCTTTTTCTAGTATCCCACCTAGGGTTTTGTTGACTGAAGATGTTAGGTCATATGTACATTGCAAAATTGGAGAAATTGGTGATTTTGAGCTTAAAATAGCATACTAGGCACTATGTGATGGCAATTTGAAACTGAAAATTGAGCACGAGATTGTTAACACACTTGGGTTAACAAATGTCCTATATTTCCCAAAGAATTTCAAAAGTGAATGGATTAGGGTTTTTCCTAAGCAGGTATCATGAGGGCACATTCTAGCTAGAGAAGTTGATTAAGGTCACAAAGCAGATGATCAACAAGGTTACTGGTTACCTGACTATAGATAAAGTGAAAGCATTTTGTAGAGCTACCCGAGCCGAAGTAGAGAAGAATATCGGCACAGCATGGGATGGCCAAGCACTAAGAATATCAACCATTATCAACCCTGAGGTGAAGTTCATGGCACATGTCATTGGATATAAAATCTTTCAATCGAGAAAATTGAACAGTGTACCCTGTAGCGCAGTAGACATGGTGTATAAATTGATCAAGAAGGTTCACCAGATAGGCCTCACCGAGTTGCTACTAAAACAAGTAGAAGAGAATATGAAAACAATCAGGTCACATAGGACCAATACTTGTAAGTTTGGGTCGTTACTTGCATGTTTGTTTTTCTATCTCCAAAAATTCTTTCCTTCTATTGGTAATACTAAGTGGACAGATGAAAAACTGATCACCAAGAAGATATTTGATATATTGAAGGATCTGGGAGATAATGCAGAAAGTGTTATGAATAAGTACTTTGAAGAATTCCAAGAAAAGATGAATATGAGAAGCAAGATACCAAGATCACTGGTCAAGCAACTTCAGCATGATATTTTTTTTTTGGTGGACACCGACCACACAATGATAAAAGTAGTTGAGCCTATGACAAAATGGTTAGCACCAATGGGTTATGAAATTGAACATGATTTCAGTTTGAAATCAATACAGGCACTGCTAGCACTACCAAAAGACCCCAAGGCCACTAGGTTTGGAACCTATGAAGAGGAAAAGTATAGAATTAAGATAGGGCTAGTCATTAATAAAATTACAAGAAAATCAAGGGAAATAATGAAGAAGTTAGAAGAAACATTTTGAAAACATATTTGATATGCATGCACAAGCCGGTCTTGAGAAAATTGCTCTTACCAACTTGAAAGAGGAGTGGGAAAACCTCTTGAAGTCTTTGGAAAAAACCCATCAGAACATTTTTGATAAGCTGTAAGTATACTATATTTGTTTTTGGTATTATTATCAAAAAGGGGGAAAATAGGTATATGCCAAATAAGTCGTAAAGGGAAATAATGCATACTACACACTATCGGGAGCATGCACCGATTGGGAGTACTTAGAAGATTTTGATGTGTATATGTATATGGCGGAGATATAAGAAGTTTTGAGAAATTTTGTCTATATACATTCAAGTTTTGATGCTAATGCCAAAGGGGGAGATTGTTATCTCTATTGAGCATTAAAGGTTGTCATTAGTATCAAAGGTTATCATAGAGGAAGCCAAGTATATCCGTTAGTCACTTATATTGAGTCAGTCGGTAACTACAAGAAAAATAGGACAGTCGGTTAAGTATGTTACATGGAGCACATAATAGTTTATCGAGCATCAGATACTGATACCAAGAGATAGTAAACACCGAGTAGATTGGACACCGAGCACTAGGGTATTTACCAAGGAGTTTATATAGTGTTTACCGAGGAAAATAGGAAATGGCATAGTAATTAGGAATGGCACATTTCTCTATGCAAATGGTTACAAAAGATCAGCAAACATTTTACCAAGATCAAGGACACTTTAATGATGAGATTTTCATTTAAGGCAATGATGATCATTTATAATATTTTGATCTAGGTTATTTTTGTACACCATAGATCTTAGGTTTTGTCTAAGATGTGTAGACCTAATTTTGTAAGTGGCATAAATCAGTATGCTATATATTATATGTTTACATCATTTGTAAAGTATGAAGTGGATGAGATGTGATGTATGAAGGAGCACTTGAAGCTTTAGCCGAACTTCAAGTCTATCAATTGATAGTGAAGAGTAGATTTCAGAGTGAATCAGGTTAAGCTGAATCAGAAGGCTAATCGAGTAGTACAGAGCAGTGATACATCATAGGGAAGGTGATATTTTATGAGTACTTTATTGATATGTATCAAATATTCAAGTTGCCATTATAGAAGATAAAATCCTATTGCTTTCTAACAATTTTAATAGAGTATGGATAAAATCTCTTAACGGAGTAGACTTAACAATCTTTATGTAAATCCCTTAACCAAGTACACACTCAAGTAGCGTTGTTTAAATCCTATCACTAGGTAGATCTAGCTGATCTAATTGTTACTCCTAACAAGGTAAGATCATCAAAAGTGATCAAAACTTGTAGCCCTAACAGGCCAACCTTTTTCTATCTGTAGTAATAAAGAATTTGTGGGTGTCATCCCCACCGCAGTTTTTACCTTCTAACAAGGGTTTATGTGTTACCAAAAACTTGTGTTATGTGATTGTTTATTTTTTATTTCATGTTGTTTACTTTTCTAAGTTAAATGAATGAAAGATACATGCAATAGACATAAGTTATTTTTCAAGGTTATCACTTTTTACTGTTATAGATCTGGAAGGTTGATGAGTGAAAGTTTTAGTGGGCACTGATTCACCCCTCCCCTCTCGGTACCTTATCTCACCTTATTCCAACCAAAGGGTATCACCTTTGGTCATAGTGCCTAAGAAATGGGGTAAATGGAGAATCTGTGTAGATTATAGGGAATTAAACAAAGAAAGATCATTTCCCCTTACCTTTCATTGATTAAGTACTTGATACTTTAGTTGGTAAAAATTATTTTTCATTCCTTGATGGATATAGTGGATATAATCAGATTAGTATTGCTCTAGAGGATCAAGAAAAGACAACATTCACATGTCCCTGGAGAACTTATGCATACTTTGTCCTACCATTTGGATTGTGTAATGCTCCAGCAACATTCCAAAGAGGTGTCATAAGTATTTTTTCTAACACTTCACATGAATGTATGGAGATATACATGGATGATTTTACTGTATTTGGGGTCACTTTAGAAGCACTACAGAATATAGAAAATGTGTTGATTAGATGCAAAGAACACAATTTCTCTCTCAAAAGTGAAAAATATTTCATGTTGATATAGGAAGGCATTGTACTTGGACATTTCATTTCAACAACAGGAATCCAAGTAGACCCAGCAAAAATAGAGGTAATCCTTACACTTCCTACACCCACTAAGCAAAAAGATGTAATATCCTTTTTAGGACATGCTGGCTATTACATGTGTTTTATTCAAAATTTCAATCAAATAGGTAGTCCTTTATATACCTTGCTGACCAAAGAAGCTAAGTTTACATGGACATCAACTTGTGATGAATCCTTCCTGCAACTCAAGTCACTTCTAACAACTGCACTAGTCCTTAAAGGACATGATTGGTCTCTCCCATTCCACATCCATACAGATACTTCAGACTATGGAATAGGTGTTGTGCTAGGACAAAAACCTAGTAAACTTGAAAATGTAATTTACTATATCAACAAAAGCCTACATGGACCAGAGCTAAACTACACAATAACTAAAAAAGAATTTTTAGCCATAGTCTATGCTTTAAACAAATTCCTTCATTATATAACATTATATTCTATCTTTGTTCATACTAGCCATGCAACCATTAAATATCTAATTAACAAACCTGCTATCACAGGAAGGTTAGCAAGATGGCTTCTTTTATTGTAGGAATCTGACATAACCATAGTTGACAAGCCAAGAAAGGCAAATGTAGTAGTTGACTACTTATAAAGAATTCAAAGTACTATTATAGATACTACTATGGTTGATGATACATTCCCTAATGAACACCTATTTCATATTGATGTCAAGAATCCATGGTATGCTGATATAGCTAATTACCTTGCAACTCATAAAATGCCACCACACTTCTCTCCAAAGGATAGACAAATGCTTATTGAAAAGAGTTTCCAGTTCCCCTAGATAGAAAAAACTCTATTTTATACTGGACTAGACCAAGTTATGAGAAGGTGTGTGCATAAGGATGAAACATATGATATTATCCATGCTTTCCATGATGAGCCATGTGGTGGACACTTTTCTACCAAGAGGAAAGCCCTAAAAATCTTGACAATGGGATACTACTGACCAACACTTCACAAGGATGCAGCCAGCTACACAAGAAAGTGTGATAAAGGCTAGAGAATGGGTCGACCCACAAAATTAGATGAGATGCCCTTAAACCCACAAGTGGTGGTAACACCATTTGCTAAATGGGGCATGGATTTCATTGGCCTAATAGATCCTCCTTCAAATGGGAAATCCTACATACTGGTCTATAGATATTATCTAACCAAATGGGTGGAAGTAAAAGCCATGCAACATGCACGAGATACAAAAGTAGCAAAGTTTTTGTATGAGGATATCTTCACCTGTTATGGAGTGCCTAGAGAACTTGTCACTAACTAGGGAGCACAGTTTAAATCCAACCTAATAACTGAACTCATGAAAGAATACAATATCAGGCACCAAAATTCTAGCCCTTACCATCTGCAATCAAATGGTCAAGCAGACATCACAAACAAAGAAATTGAAGCCATCTTAACAAAGACTGTTCACCTGCACAGACAAGATTGGAGTAGCTGACTCACAGAAGCAATCTGGGCCTATTGCACAACCTAGAAGAAAACCACATGATTCACTCCATTTAAATTCATATATGGGAAGGAAGTAATGTTTCCAATTGAATTCAAACATAAGACATTTCTTATAGCTCTAGAACTAAATATTGATCTTCCTACAACACAGAAAGAATACCTTTTGCACCTCAATTCCCTGGATGAAATGTGCACATTAGTATTGGAGCACATGGAGCTGATATAGAAAAAAAGGAAAGGATGGCATGATTCTGACATCAAGAGAAAATTATTCCACAAAGGTGATTGGGAATTATTGTATGATTCCAGATTCAATGAAATTCTAGGCAAGTTATAGACTAGATGGCTGGGACCGTATGCAATTGAATACATCTTTGATAATGGAGTAGTCTAGTTGACCACAATAGATCCAATGCAATTCAAATTACTTTTCAATGGACTTTGGCTACACCTATATCATCAGTCCCAAACAAAAGAGGACTTCCTACAACAATTCAACAATGATAGTTCAGCAACACCACATGTAACACTTCCTACAGTAGAAGGTGAAAATCTTCTTCCTATAGATTCTACATAACAATCCTTCAATGATTGCCTATAATAAAACCTCATCTCGCATGAGGTCAATTCTCCATTCATCTTTCTATAGTCTTCCTTCCAACCCATCTCATTTCTCTCTCTTCCATTCACCCACCATCCACGTCATCCAATTTTTCTATTTCAATGTTTTCAATAAAAAAGCCATGTCAACTGACACCTTCAGCCACCAGCCTCATTTCACTCTCACCACCTTTTTCATTCACGTGTATGGTAATCACATGACAGGTACAAATTTTAAAATTTATTTCCACTTTTAGTACTTAGATTTCAGTAATTATATTTAAGACTACAATAAATATATGATTTAAGTGTTATGCCAGTTCCTCACCCCGTGCAAAATTTGTCAAGTGTGGACACTTGTTAATATTTTGTAGGAGGACGGGGAAGTGTATTAACTTCCAAATGTCATTGTATCATCTTAAAATGGAAGCACTTCCATGATAAGAGCATTTAGCCCTCCAAGTAAGTGGTCTAGAGTCATGTTAAGTGCCTTGATCGGGTCTTTGCATGTATATGGCTTTTCCCCCTATTTTGCTTCCCCCTGCACCTATTTTTCACTTGATATCTATAATTTCCTGGCATACTAGGCTGGGAACCTGAGGTTTTTGACCTCAAGGTCAAAGTCAACCTTGAGGGTCAAAGTCAACCATGACTCTGAGCTAGGTCAGAGTCAACCTCGACCCTAACCTAGGGCAGATTTGACCTCATCTCTGACCCCCAGTTCAAATTTCAAGTTTTTCTAATTTTCAAGCATCGGGTTTCAGAAAGATTTTTTTTCCCGCCTTCAGGTCGGCCATTTCGGGTTTCGGAATGGTAAATCCTTAAATTACATTTAATATGGGTCCATTTCTAGGGGTTAAGGTTAATTGGGATTTAATTCCCCAATGTCAGCCTTCTCTAGAGGTTTATGCCCTAGTTCACTATAAAAGGAGGCCTTCCTCATTTCCACATCCATTCTCACCAAGAAATCTCTCAAGTTCTCAAGTACAAGAAAGTGAATTCAAGAAAGACTTCAAGCCTTCAAGTATTCAAGCATTCATTGATCAAGGAGATCCATTGTTAGACATTGAAGGATTTAATCTCTTTGGAGCCCCCTTGAAGATCCATCCTTCTACATTCATCCAAGCCTCCTCATATGCAAGATCAATTCAAGATTGGTGTTGAAGATCAAATTCCATTGATTTGAGACATCCTACATTCATTCTACATTCATTGGAGCATCCCTACTTGTGGATTTGAGGATTTGAATCCTCTACAAGGACCTTAACATAAGCGAGGTGAATTATTTCATTTGCTTTGTTTATGCACATTACAATTCAATTCAATTTCAAGGCTAATTCCTAAATTGGGGTTTGACCAATGAAAACCCCCCATACAAACAAACAAAAACCCCCTTTTTCTTTTAGGTACAAGTACAAAACTTTGGATCTGAGATTAGATTTGGATACCCTTTTCAAAAAACTTCCAAGATCTGGGAACAAAGTCAAAGTTGACCTTCAGAATAAGAATGTACCCTTTGACCTTTTATGAGGATCAAAGACTACCTGCTGTCAGAAAGATAAAAGATATCTGGGTTTTCTTTGTCTCAGCATTTCCAGTCTGACATAGGTTGTAGAATTGTCTGAAAGTACACACAGACATCAGAAATTGGCATTTTCAAGATTTGCCCTATTTTGAGGTTAGTGTTTTCCTTTCAACTATTTCAAATTTCAAGCACAATTCTACTATAGGAAATATAAGATTTTTCTCTCTCTTTCATATTCTCCATAGATTGAATCAATTGTGTATTAACCTTTTGGTTGATCAAATTGGATCTCTCCTTTGGGAATTTAGATTTAGAAGTGGATCTTGTATTTCCCCCATACATACATTCAATAGAGATAATTCCATTTTTAACATCATTTAGTTTGGTGAACCTTTTTAACATCATTCAGTTTGGTGAACCCGACGTGAATTATCTCTATTGAATGTATGTATGGGGGAAATATGAGATCCACTTCTAAATCTAAATTCCCAAAGGAGAGATCCAATTTGATCAACCAAAAGGTTAATACACAATTGAATCAATCTATGGAGAACATGAAAGAGAAAGAAAAATTGTATATTTCCTATAGTAGAATTGCGCTTAAAATCTAAAATAATTGAAAGGAAAATACTACCCTCAAAATAGGGAAAATCTAGAAAATGCCAATTTTTTATGTCTGTGTGTACTTTAGGGTGATTCTGCAACCTTTTTCAGACTGGAAATGTCAAGACGAAGAAAACTCAAAAATCTTTTATCTTTCTGACAGCAGGTAGTCTTTGACCCTCATAAAAGTTCAAAGGCTGCATTCTTATTCTAAATGTTGACTTTGACTTTGTTCACAAATCTCATAAGTTTTCCAAAAAGGGTATCCAAATCTAATCTCAAATCTGAAGTTCCGCACTTGTAACTCCAAGAAAAAGGGGGTTTGTTAAAAGAGGGTTTTGTGAACTTGATAAAATGGGTAATTGGCTCCTTCAAGAGAACCATAATCAATATTCTATTCAAGCTATAGAGGCTCTTAAGAAAGTTCTTCATGATAGTGATTAAGGTGTTAACCTCTTGCATGGTATTACTCACCTCGTGCATTCCAATGTTAAACCTCTAGCTCAAGAAGATCAATATTTAGGGTTGATTCCTCCTATTACTAGTGTTGAACCTCCTTCTAATCCTTTACCTAGTATGCCTACCTATACTCCTTTGGTAATTGTGATGGTTCCCTCTGTTCCTATGAGTGTTCCTCCTGTGTCCCTTCCTACAACACAACCTTCATATCATAATGTTCCTTTTACTTATTCCAATCTGCTTCCAACTATAGTTCCTAGTGTTCCTCCAGTTGTGTCTTCTATTCCTATAGCTTCTTACACTTTACCTAGTGTGTCTAATGTTGATATTCCTCCTATTTCCTCTAATGATTCAACAATCATCATTTTGGCTCAAACTGTGTCATCCTTACAACAACAACTTGCTTCCTTAACTCAAAACAAGTTTAGTATTCCTACATGTGACATGGGAAGTCCTTTGTCCTTGGATATTATTCATACTCCTATTCCTCAGCAAGTTGATATGCCTCATCTTGAAAATTATAATGGAAAAGGAGATCCTGTTCATCATGTTAAAACATTTCAAATCTTTTGTAGTGATTATGCTCATGACCATAGGATTTTAGCCAAACTATTTGCTCGAACCTTCCATTACAAGGCCTTACAATGGTATTGTTCCTTGCCTCCTTATTCTATTGATTCCTTTCCAAAACTTGCTAATGCCTTTATTCAACAATTTTAAAACAACATTGGCCTGCACGTGTCTTTAACTGACTTGATGTATTGTAAACAAAGTGCTAAAGAAAAATTAACTAAATTTATTGGTAGATTTAAGCATTTGCATGCTCAGATTTCCTATCCTATTCTTGATATAGATATTCAACATATGTTTATTTCAAATTTCCAAAAGGATATTAGAGATAAGATTCTGCTTACTAAATTTACCTCTTTTCAACAACTTTGTGCAGTGCTTCATCATTATCAATTACAAGTGAGTCAATTTGAGAGCACCACTCCAATGGCTCCTATTCTAGTTGATAAGAGTGATGCTACTCCTAATCCAAAAAAATTTCAAAAATTCAACAACTATGTCAAGATAAAAAAACAAGAGAATGCAGTTGTTGATCAAGTTGTTGCATCTCACAATGCCACTTCTGCATCCACTGCTTTTTGATTAAATCGTACATTTAATCCTCTTTCTGAATCTTTACATACTATTATGAATAGGTTGTTAACTACTGATATGATTACTTTACCTCCTATTCGACCTCTTTTACCTGCTATGATTGCATCTAAATCTTTTGATCAAAATGATTTTTGTCAATATCATTGTCAGAATGGTCATGATACTAAGCAGTGTTATTCTTTAAAACATAAGATTCAAGACTTAATTGACTCTAATGCCTTATCTGTTGATAATCTTGATGGTAGTGGGATAAAATTTGTCTCTCCTCCTAATCAAAACCTTTAAATCTATATGAATCCTTTACCTATGCATGATACTAATACCATTGCTTAGCCATCTGCTATGGAAATTGTATATGATTCAAAGATGGATGATCTCAATCATGTTGTTAATCAAGTGGAGCATGTTGGTAAATTTGTATCTTCACCTCAACCTCAAATTCAACCTCAAGTTCAATCTCAACCAAAACCTAAGCCTAAAATGAAAACTCAACCTAAACCTCAACAACAACCTAAGAATAAAAGACCTCGGGAACTTTTGATTACCCTTCATGACTCTGAGACTATTAAAGCTACTGATGGTCCCCTTTACATTTATGCTAGGATTTCTCAGAAACCTACTCGTGGTTCTCTTGTTGATCCTATATCCTTAGTCAATGTTATAACTGAAGAAAATCTTTTTATGAAAAGCTTACAACATGATTCTTATGATACATTAGATGTGTGGATTGAAACTTGCAATGGTTTTCTTTATCCATCATTTGGTTCTATTACTTTACTGGTTGAACTTTGTGGAAAAATTGTGAACACTACCTTTCTTGTTGTTCCTACTTCTGATCAATTTCAAGTTAAGCTATGTTTGCCTTGGTTGACTGCCATGCATGTTGTTGCTTCACCTATCCCTAAGTGTCTTAAATTTTTTCATGATGAAGAAGTAAAGATGGTTAATCATAGTTTATATCAACCTTATAGGCCTAGAGATTGTGTTGCTCTTGATTTCTTTTGGCCTTCATTACCTAATTCATGTCCTCCTCGACCTGATAATCTTTTTTGTTCATATCAAGCTTTTAAACATCATAAGATTCTTGAATTAAGCATACCTCTCATGGATCTTAATCGTGGTCTTTTGCCTACACCTTCTATACCTCCTTTAACTATGGCTTCTAGTTTTGTTAATCAATTTCCTTCTATCGATCTTCCTAAAGAACCTATCAAAGATCATGTGATTGTTCCTCCTATTGTTGATAATCCTATTGATCTTCCTAAAGAACCTGTGAAGGATCCTGTGATTATTCCTCCTAGTTCTCAACCTATCTCAAATAAATCAAAATGAAATTGATCTTCCAATGAACGTTGTAAAAAGCATCATGCTTATGCTAAAGCTCATAATTCTGTTCTTAAAAGATCTCTACCTTCTTCAGATAAATATATGCATGATGTGTTAGAATAATTTGTTACTAATAATGATGTTAAGATGCATGATTATGATTCTATTCGTATCTTAGATCCTATTTTGATTAATTTGGATGAAGAAGACACTCTTGATGATACTGATTTTATTAATGATGAATATGAGACTATTGACATTGACATTGATTTACCTAATATGCTTTCATCACAATTAACTCTTACACCTAGTGTCAAACATGGTGATTCTCAAGAGGATCCTTGTTTGGAACTGGCTATCATTCCTATTGTGTTGGATATAGTCCCTCTTGCGAGTTACCCACCTTCCCTAAATGATATACAATGAGATGGGGAGGGTAGGTAGCATGCTTGATTGACTCGTCTTTTGTGGTAGCTTTATTGTGTGTTTGCCTGTTGTATTGTGTTTCTCCCGTAATATGTTTGCTAAATGTTGTTAGATTCTTTTATATGATCCTTGTTACTTAGTTAGTACAAGGTGATGAAGGAATCGAAACTATTGTTCAAATTCTTCTATATGTATCTCTATTCTTCTATGTGTTGTTCAATTTTATGTTGTAATTGTGCTATTATTCGTAAATTTTTCCTTGTGTAATCTGCTTGGATTCGATATATGATAGCACTAATTCTTTTTGGTCTCCATGTCATGGTCTGAAAAGATTCTCCTTCATATATCTTATGTGATCTTTCCTCCTTTGTGATCATAGTTCTACTTTCTTTTGGGAATGATGTCAATTCATTTGCAATAATATCATATATATTATCTTATGATCATACTGACCCCACAGTAGGTAGATCCCTTCTATTCTTGGTATGTTTCTATGATATTTCCCTTGATTTGTCTTTGTCTGGTGGCATCTCGACATGGAAACGTAATCAGTAGAGTTGTTTATGTTTCCATTAAAGCCATTGCTCCTGTTAAAGTGTTAGCAATGACTTTAACGTGGGGGCATACACTCTGCTCACCTATTGCACACACACACTTTTTGATATGCACATATTTTTCAAGATATTTTTCTCCCTTTTTGGACTAGTGACTAATCCTTAAAGAATGGATTTATACTTTAGGATCTCTTGATCCCACAAGTTTCAAATATACATATATTTTGATCCCTTAAGGTTGGAGGTGTCCTTAAGACTGGATTTCTATTTTTTTTGGTTTTATTCTTTTGGAATAGAATATTCCTAAGGGTAGATCCTTGATGGGTTGACTAGTGAGTAGCCACATTCACTAGGTGGTTCAATTTTATCTTTCTAGTTGCGTCATTTCCTTGTGTGGTTCACAATGGGACATAAGTTCTCATTGGGTGAGATAATCACACCCTTTCTCTCTCTCTCTAGAGATGTCTCTCTTATTGTGATCTGGGAGTTGATGAAGACTTGAGTCCCTGGGGGCTTGAGGTTTCTCTTTGTCCGTTGGATTACGATAAGATTATCTTTTCATTCTGATCTCCTTTACCAAGAGTTTGCATCAATTCCATACTCTTACTAAAGTGGGGGCTTAATGTATCATCTTAAAATGGAAGCACTTCCATGATAAGAGAATTTAACCCTTTGAGTAAGTGGTCTAGGCTCATGTTAAGTGCCTTGATCAGATTTTTGCATGTATCTGGCTTTTCCCCCTATTCTTCTTCCCTCTGCACCTATTTTTCACTTCATATCTACAATTTCCTGGCATTCTGGGTTGGGAACCTGAGGTTTTTGACCTCAAGGTCAAATTTGACCTTGAGGGTCAATGTCAACCTTGACTCTGACCTAGGTCAGATTTGACCTTGACCTTGACCTAGGGCAGAGTCAACCTTGTCTCTTACCCCCAATTTAAATTTCAAGTTTTTGCGATTTTCAGGGTTTTGGAAAGATTCTTTTTCCCACCTCCAGGTCAGCCATTTCAGGTTTTAGAATGGTAAATCCTTAAATTACATTTAATATGGGTCTATTTCTAGGGGTTAAGGTTAATTGGGATTTAATTCCCCAATGTCAGCCTTCTCTAGAGGTTTTTGCCCTAGTTCACTATAAAAGGAGGCCTTCCTCCCTCATTTCCACATCCATTCTCACCAAGCAATCTCTCAAGCTCTCAAGTACAGTGAATTCAAGCAAGCCTTCAAGAATTCAAGTGTTCAAGCATTCATTCATCAAGGAGATCCGTTGTTAGCCATTGAAGGATTCAATCTCTTTGGAGCCCCCTTGAAGATCCATCCTTCTACATTCATCCAAGCCTCCTCATATGCAAAGATCAATTCAAGATTGGTGTTGAAGATCAAATACCATTGATTTGAGATATCCTACATTCATTCTACATTCATTGGAGCATCCCTACTTGTGGATTTGAGGTTCGAATCCTCTACAAGGACTTCAACATAAGCGAGGTGAATTATTTCATTTTCTTTGTTTATGCACATTACAATTTAATTCAATTTCAAGGTTAATTCCTAAATTGGGGTTTGACCAAGGCAAACCCCCCATACAAACAACAAAAGCCCCTTTTTCTTGTAGGTATAGGTGCAGAACTTTAGATCTGAGATTAGATTTGGATACCCTTTTTGGAAAACTTCTGAGATCTGTGAACAAAGTCAAAGTCGACCTTCAAAATAAGAATGTAGCCTTTGACCTTTTATGAGGGTCAAAGACTACTGGCTATTAGAAAGATAAAAGATTTTTGGGTTTTCTTTGTCTTGGCATTTCCAATCTGAAATAGGTTGCAGAATTTCCCTAAAGTACACACAGACATTAGAAATTGGCATTTTCCAGATTTTCCCTATTTTGAGGTTAGTATTTGCCTTTCAATTATTTTATATTTCAAACACAATTCTACTATAGGAAATATAAGATTTTTATCTCTCTTTCGTATTCTCCAGAGATTGATTCAATTGTGTATTAACCTTTTGGTTGATCAAATTGGATCTCTCCTTTGGGAATTTGGCTTTAGAAGTGGATCTCGTATTTCCCCCATACATACATTCAATAGAGATAATTCTATTTTTAACATCATTCAGTCATATCTAGGCTATACTTGTCACTTCCTTGTCATTTCAAACCTATACTTAGGCATTGTTTCATTAAGTCACCTTGCTCTCACATATTTGTCATACTAAAAATCACTAAATACTCTCCGATTTTATGAAGTTGATCTGACCTCAAAAGATTATAATTAAATTGCATGGAAAATCACAGTTAAATTTATAATTCCATCTCTTAAAGTGCCATTATTGATGATTTATGATAAAAATAATAAACAGAAAGGTATACATTTTCAAGAGAGTATTTGAAATTCAACAAGGAAATAAGGTTCTCATAGAGAAAGAGGGATTGAAAGACTAATAGAGCTACAAAGAGTAGAAGTTTGGGGGTAGACTATTTGGAACAAATAGGTGGACAATTACAAAGACGAGAACTAGTGCATCATAGCATTTTAGTTGTGAACATTGAAGCAATCAGAAGGCTTAATGCGTGTGGGTGGTTAGGTTATTTTTTGTAATTATTAGATTTCAATGATGAGATAGGTATTGAGTTTATGAATAATTTTGAAGAAGGATAGGAAACTATATGGGGTTTAACAGTTATCATAACAAAGTAATGAATTGCAAAGGTAACTGGGTTACCAGCAATTGGGGAGCATTACCCAAATGAGCATGACACAAGATCATCATGAGCCCAGTTCTCTCTTTCGGGTGACCCTCCTCGGGAAATCTACAAGCAAGGATGCAAAAGAATGTCGCTTCCTCCACCCTACAATGAGCCAGCAATGCATGTGATCAGGTACCTGACATGTGAAAGAAGGTTTTAAAATTTGCATGCACATCATTTTAAACTCCTTAGTTGTATAAGGCATAATCTTCCAATTAATGTCCCTAATTTCTTATATAATATGTTGAGTATTAGCACTGAGGAGGCTCAAAAAGGGAATGTAATTTTTTTCACTCACCATGCCCTAATTACGCTATTAGTTGAAAAATCCCTTAGGGATGTTTCTCTTTTAGCATGGTCAAAATTTGTTCAATATAAAACCTTGCAACCTCAGGTTAATCCTGTTGGGCAACCCATTGGAAATGATGCCACACCTTCTGAGCCTATTGTGGAAACAATTCCATAAGAAATAGAACCATAAAATAGGCCTTTACCCATTCCACAAGAAAAGAAAAATGAAAAATTGGAGAAGAAACCCCTAGTCTTGAGAAAGAAATTCAAAACCCTATAAGTAAAAGAAAAAGGTCGAGTCCTGCAACATCTGTTCCTATAGCAACTGCTCCTGCAATAGTTAGGCCAAAAAGAACGCTTAAAAAGAAAATTGCAGAGGTTGTAGAAACAACTGTGTAGACAAGTCCGTGGATGCGAGGACAAGTATCTCCAATTCCTCCAGAAAACCCAAATGTTCCACTATCAAAACCTGTTACAGAACCTTCTATTGAGTATATTTCTAATAATTCCCTTGAACAAACATAAGTTCCCTCATCATCCAAAAATTAGCAAGAACCCCATGATATTGTGTCACATGATAATCTGAGTCCACCTGAAGAAAACCCCAATGTGGCACAAGAAAACATTGTTGAAGATGTCCATTTGACTCGTCCACCATATCCTATCTATTCCAAAATGTCCATTGTACCCTTCAAAGCAACATGGTTTACTGAGTATTTTGAACAACCTTACAAAGAGAGAAGAAAGCAGAGTACCTAGCTGCAAGAATCTGGCCCTCTGGCACTACAACCTATCCTCTATAGCATATACAACTAGTTTATCTTTCAGAAGACACTGTGGAAACAAGAAAGGAAAATAATACAAAAAGAGATAGACCAGCAACAAGAAGATATTTAAGTTCTTAAAGAAAAGGTAAAGAAGCAAAAACAACAAATGGATCACACTCTAAAATTAGCTAATCAAGTTATAGCTTATAGACCACCTCCTAGAGTCTATGCTATTTGCTTAAAAGAATAGTTCCTCTTATTCTAGTTAATGATGAAATTCAGAATATAGATTGTGAATTCAAAATAGCTCAAGAATTTTATGGATTATACAAGACACTCCCTTCATGGCAGAAAAATTTACTTTGTGAACTTTATTTGCATAACTTTGTCATCCCTAATGAAACTGAATGGAATTCTTTGCTCTACATAGGAGACATCCATTTAAGAGCTCTCATGTCCTAGATGCAGAATGAATCAAACTATGAGAAATAACTAGATTATTACAGGGACATGGAAAATTATGAACTTTTACCCTTAAGGGCTGAGTCAAGGAAACCTGATGACCTCTTGAGGTATTGGTTTGATTTAACCTATGGAAATCAGAAAAAGGAAGTTAGGGAAAGGATCTTTTCATTTAGAGAAGAATTTCATAGGGAATATCAAGGGATGCAATACTTTACATTCTAGAGAGCTCTAGCTAGAGTAAGAAGCAAATGTAATAGGTTACCAGAAGCCTTTAAGAAATCTGAGCCACATAGCCTAATAAAATTTGAGGTAGCTGCAAATAGAGCAACCAAGTATATGCAACTGGGAAGGAAAATCAGATGAGAACTATGGTTTCCCTTATCTTTCCAACCACCAATGCTCATATGGCCACTTTATGATATCAAAACTACCAGAATGGACCAGTTTTAGGAGGATCATCGAAAAGACTACTAGGAGAGGACCAGAGGCTTCTACTACACTTTTAAGAGTGGGAAGAAAGGGAACACAAGTGCCAGTGATTTTAGGGGTTTAACCAGAAAGTATAATGCTTGAGGAAAAGCATTATGCTTGTCAGGGGGCACATGATGAGATAATTTATTGTCTCAATTTTATAATCTTTATGTTCTATTAAAAACATTTCTATGACATTTATAGCCTATAATTGTTAAATTTGTGATAAGTATAGCTGGAACTGTATGCACCCAAAAATGGTCACCTAGACTTTGGGCCCCATTTATTCAATTTATTTATCTCTGAATCAGTTTTATCAATAATCAACATTTTATCAATTATATCAATTTCCTTGATCAAATCCTATTTCATCATTTTCAATTATTTGCCCTGGGCTAACCATTTTATCCTAAAGTCTTTATTTATTTAAAAGGAATATTTCCTCCCCTTTTAATAAATAAAAAGCCCCCACCTTTTCATCTTATCCTAAGTTGCACAAATAAAGCATTATTCTCATTTTATAAAAAAGGAAAAAGCACTTTTTGTCTCACATGGACACAAAGTCAACTCCTATTGGAGGATACTTGTGCACATGGATTGCTCCTCTTTTAAGCTCCACCGCTGATTAAGACTTTTGCCTCTTAATCTCAATGGTCTATTTCACCTCATTTCTTATAAAAGGAGAGCTCTCTCCCTCATTTTAGAACACTTGTTTTCATGCTAACTCTATGCTGCAGGAATTCTTGAAGACTTTGGAGCTTTTTAGAGATCATTGTTGCATTACATCTTAGAGTTCTTCATTTGCTTCATAGTTTAGTTTCCATTCTTGCATAGTAGTTCATGTTTATGCTTTCATAGCTTAGATTTCACTTTCAAGCTTTAGAATAACTCATCTAGCTTAATAGGAAGGGTTGTAACACATTGCTACTTCCATTTCATAGCTTAGTTTGTACTTCCATTTTCATAGCATAGCTTGCACATTTGCATTCTCATTCTTAGCTTGCATTGCATTGCATTTCCATTTGATTCTTTGGGGATATTGGCACTCTTTCCCTTGTCCTCATTCGAATCTCTCATTGTATGGTTGACTAGCAAGGTCACAAGCTCAATAGCTCTAGCTAAGAGAAAATTCATAATCTTGCAACTCCATGCATAGAGAGCTATGGATCGATTTGTGAGGGCTCATTCTTGAGTTTCCTTGCATGTAAGGATTCATAGAAGTGCACTACTTTTGTGTGTACATTTTTGGCACCCACCGTGGGGCAGAGTAGATTAGCTTTGTCCTTTAATTCTGCATTTTCTGTCAAAAATTTTGTCAATTTTTGGCTTTATTTTCATTCTCTAGTTTTCTATCTCAGAGTATCGCGCGACACTTCTTAGGTATATCGCACGATATACCTTATTATACCAGTGCAACACTTCACATCTTAGATGAATCGCATGCACATATTGAGGTTTATCACCTAGTGTCGTGCGAAGTATCGCCCACCTATTATGCAGTATATTGCCCAGACTGAGGTATATCACCTGGATACAGGAAACTGTGTCGCACGATACTGGTGAAGTCTGAGGTATATCGCCTGATATAGCAAAGAGCTAGATTTTGAGTTTTATCAGCCGAATTTGATCACATTCAGTTTGCTAGCTTACTTTGCCGCATTTAAACAGGGTTAATTTACATTTCTTAGTCTAAATTGATCAGGTTTTTACATTGCTTTCACTTAGATCTTGGTTTTCCTAACCCTAGTTGTCTAACAAGTTGTGGTTGTAGGAGCTTTGCTTGAAAGGAAATCGCTATAAATCGCATGTCAAAGAGGGCTACTAACATTTTTGTAGGGCTGCCCAAAGCATAAACAAAAGCAAAAAGAAAATTTTTTAAAGTGTTTGTGATTTATTTCCTTTCAAGTGTGGCATTTACTAAAGTTTTTAGGAACTTTAATACCTTTTGAAAGAGATTTTGAGGTGGTAGGAGAAGTATGCTCTTCACCTTTAGGTGAACCAGAAAATCTTGACCCATCTTAAGGTTTTGGAAGCAAGGGAGGTAATTAAATTTGCTTGGTGTGTTTGGGAGAAGTTTTTGAGATAGGGGAGTATGCTCTTCACCCTTGTGGTGAACCAAAAACCTTGAACCTCAAAAATCATCCACTTTTTGTTTAGTTTAGGATCCTTTAGCAGGCCTACTCTTGAGCAATCAAGAGGAATGACCCAAGTGGGGACAAGCTAATACCGAGCTATTCCAACCCACTATAAACTCAAGGCTATCAAGGACACAAAACCTTGGTAGACATAACACTTGTCTTCCCTTGATGTGAGTAGCTCATGGGATTGCAGCCATAGGGAAAACATTGAGCAAGAATGCTTAAGGTACTCTTGAGGCCGCGAGGTCTGAGTCCTCTTTGAGGAGCAAGAGGGGTGTTGTGAACAGAAGCCCTTATTAAGAACCTTTAGATAGAAGCCACATTATTTAGCCGCTTATCTTCTTAGTGCAAGGATTGATCCAAGTGGAACAACCTAGATCACCTTAAGATACTCACCATATGTGTTCCTTTGGTTGTGTCTTTGGCACTTCCATGACAAAGCCAACATCTATTGTGGATAACCACTTTGTGTGAGGCAAGGGGACACCAAGTTGTGGGCTAAGTTGGTAAGTATTGAGCCTTGACTTTTTAGGATAGATTTTCTTGAATTGTCTTCGATTGTGTGATACCAGTGTAAATGTTCTCAACATACAAACAATCGGTAGCATTCATAAGGTGCAATTTTATTTTTGATATCACAAGTGTTTGTCTTGGCAAGGTTGCTTTTGCCCTTGTTTCAAATGTTTTGAGACATGTTTGATCCCTCACTGTTTGCAAACTTGCCAAAATTTTGTTGATATTGTGATTGAGATCAAAAACATCAACCCTCAGACTGAAAATTTTGACCAAACAGACCCAAAGACGCAAATTTTACACAGTTTTAGTCAAGAGTTAAATAATTTTGCAACAGTATCACCTGCTTTGAGAAGAAATATCGCGCGATAGTTCATCCCTGCTAGACTATCGCCCGACCTGCCTGGTGTTTATCACCCAGGTATTGTGAGGTTTATTGCCTGGTGTAAGGCGAAGTATCACCCAGTTATAGGTGTATCGCCCTGTTAGCCTAGAGTATATCGCCTAGGTAGTTTCTATCATGCTTTTAGTTTGGTCAGTTTCAATTAATGTTAGTCAGGTTAGGTCTTTGAGTAGGTTTCTTACTCTATCATTAGAGACCTTTCTTGGCTCTAAATGTCTAGTTTTAGTCCTCTGGGATAGCATCATCTGATTTATGAGGTCACTTTGGGAATAATTGTCAAGTTAGAAGGCCATTCTTGGTGAAAAAGTTTATCTCTAGGATTGTTAGCTACATTCTTGGAAAATTTTGGTCCTCTTATTGTCCAAATCGCTTTCATTTAAATCTCAATTTCAATTACATTTTGGCCTAGTCCAACCTCCTGGTTCAAAAGTGCAAGGGTAGTCACCCTTTGATTTGAAGCACCTCATTGACAGTGTTGGTAAAGCCCCTTTGATATTTCTATCTTTTCATTTCTCTTTGGACAATAGAGAACTTTGATTATCCTAGTTTGGTGTTGACACTTTGAGAGGTCATCTTATCATTAAGAGTCTCTTTCTTTCATGTCAGTTACAACAAGATACCAAGTCAATCAAGGGAAGTGACCCCCTATTTTCTTTAGCCAGTTACCACTAGTTAAGACTCGTCAACATCATAAGGAAAAAGGACCCCTTTTTGATCAATCTCCTAAGAGTGAATCTGAGGTTTTCTTTAATCCAAAGGGTAATCCTAGTGAAGTGAGCACCTCTTTAGCACCACTTTCATCAAGTATGGACATGAGCTACACTTTCACTTGACAACAAAGAGAAGCCATGAATCAAACTCTTGAGGATATCTTCCAATGGCATAGGAGGGAGTACAGTGGTTCTTCTCATGCTAGTCCACCCGGGTCACCCCCCAACAACACAAGGTATTTTGATGCTCATCAATGAGCTGAGAGACATTATAGGAAAACTCACTCAGATTCAGGGTCACAACACGAGGACTAGAACAATGAATCTAGTGACCATCACATCAACGTAGCCAATGCAATAAGGCATTCAAGACAATCTTCTCCACTTAAAGATACCTCTCGATATGAAAATACGAGATTCAAAAGCATTGAAAGGGAGAAGCAAGCCTATCTAGATGAACAAGCCACCAAAAAGGAGAAATTTAGACAACTAGAGGAAGAGGAACGTGCATTATTGGACATAAGAAAAAGAGTCACCCAAGAAGAAGAAGATAAGCTCTATGCACAACAACTCCAAAATCAATGTAATGGGAGGGGTACCAATAGTGGGACCAACTCACCCCCATCTACCCCCTCACCAAGTCCTAGAAGAAGGTCAAGGATGCCCTCACAATCCCCAAGTCCTAGAGGAAGAAGGACTTCAAGTTATGATCTTCATAGGAGATGATCACCTCATAGACATTCAAAGCAACCCTCCCAACAAGCACATCATGGCTCACAACATGGAGGAAGCTATACCAACTTTGATAAAATGGATTTTATGACTATGCAACAAGAACCATCCTTTCAAGCATATGTGGAAAGATATGTGGAACAAAACAAAGATCAATTCCTAGAAAGCCTTATCAACAAAGGTGCTAAGGTCCCATACAATTTTGATGTCCACCAAAAGATTAAGAAATAGAATCTTTCAACCAATGAGGTGATCATGCAAATGTAAAAGGATATAAAAAGGATGAGGGCTCCTAAGAGCACGTTTAATTTGGACTCCATATGCCCCAACCCAATTGACAAGAGTGTAGTGTTGGTTGAGTTCCCTAAGAAAGTTGAGTTTCCAACCGATGACAAATATGATGGCATTGGTGACCCTCATGACCATGTTTGACAGTTCTACATAATGAGCTTTTCTTTTCACCATGAAGACTCCTACTTGATGAGATTATTTCCAAGGAATCTCAAGGGTCAAGCTATGGAGTGGTTCACCAACCTTACTCCTCTAGTAAAGACATTTAAGGAACTTGTCCAAAGATTTGTTCAACATTTTGCTTATAATCTATCAAGGTCGGTCACAATGCTTGATTTGTGAAAACTCAAACAAAATCAAGGAGAACCTTTTGTCACCTTCCTACAAAGATGGAGACGTTTGTGCTCAAAATATCCAAGGACAATTCCTGAGGAGGAAAGAATAGACATCATTGTGAGTAACTTTGTACTGGAATTAAGGTATGAAGTAAGGAAAATCCCATTTAATTCTTTTGATACCATGGTAGAAGTGGCGTGTCGCATAGAGGATGTCCTAAAAGAACAAGGAATTTTGGCTAAATCAACTAATAACAACAATAGCCAAAACAACAAAAATAATGGTAATAAGGACAAAAAGAACTCTTATTGGAATAAGAATAAGCAGGTGGTCAATGATGGAGTTGTTGACTCATCACAACCTAAGAATGAAGCAGTTCTTAATCTCTCTCATGCAGTTCAAGCCATGAAGCTGCAAGCATCCTCAGGACAACAAGAGAATAAACCCAAGTATCAAGGGAGACCTAAAAAGGAAAAGAGAAAATTTACCAAACTTGCGGACTCCTATGCAAACATTTTCAAGACACTAATTGCTCACAATTTGGCACACCCTCAGGATCCTGCCAAGCACCGCATACCAGATCCTAAACCTCATTGGTGGGATGAGAAGGCCTTTTGTGTCTCTCACAATGGAACTGGACATGATATAGAGAATTGTTTTAGACTTAAACATCTTGTTCAAGACCTTATTGAGAGAAAAAAATTACAAGTTGATGGTTTAACCACTAATGTGGATCACAAAGCTTTTAAAGAACCCTTACCCAAATATGAGAAAGGAGAGAATTCTAACAATAAGAATGGAAAGGCTGCTATCAACTACACTTACACAAATGTTGAAAATGTTATTAACATGCTTGAAGTGGCTGATGATAATGTCAACATGATGAGAGGGAAAGACCCTTATGGATATGATGTGGATTCAACTCATATGCCTGATGAAGGACCCATTGTGGTACTAAGAGGTCCTCACTCACGAAGGAGGTCCCAACCCCTCAATACTGTCACTAGGAGTCAGTCTCAAGCTCCCATTATTATTAGAGGTCCTAGCTCTAGTAAGTCTAAGCAACCAGTGTCAAAGGGTGTTCTTCCTAAACCTGTTGTTGGTCTTGATTCAAATTATAACCTTATTGACCAATTACAATGGACACCCGCACAGATATCTATTTTTGAACTTTTGGAATTTTCCCCTAAGAATAAGCATGTCCTTGAGGACGCTTTGCAAGTGGCTAATGTCCCTAACAACTTAGATATTGATCAATTCCAGAATATGGTCAACCATTTGGCTAGCCCTCATTACCTCTCTTTCTCAGAAGAAGATGACAAATCCATCAGTCACCCACATAACTTGGCCTTACACATAGAAGTCATGATTCATAAAACCCGTGTCGGGTGCGTATTGATAGATGGGGGTGCTAGGCTTAATATTTGTTCTTTGAGCTTATTGAAGGCCTTGGGTTATTCAGAAGAAGTCATTGACACAAGGAAGAAGATAACTATCAAGGCTTATGATGAAGCAGAACGTAGTTCTAAAGGATTGGTCATTCTTCCTATCTAAATTGGTCCTATAGAGAAAGATATTTTGTTCCAGATTGTTGATGCCAGTCCTTTGGCTTACAATATTTTTTTAGGTAGACCATGGATACATGAGATGCAAGTATTCCCATCTACTTATCATCAGTGTGTAAAGTTCCCTTACAATGGAATAGAAGTTTGTATACCTCGAGACAACACACTATCAGTCAACACAATTTCAGTAGGGTCTCACATTCCTTTGAATAGGGAGGCTAACACTTTTGATACTGCATTTGAACAATGCAAGAATAAATTCAAGACCATAGATCTTGGTATGTGGGATTACAAATTGGATTCATTTACAAAATTGCCAATTTCCCCTAGGTCTTATGGAAAACCTTCTCAAGATATGAAACCCTCATCTTCAGCCATGACATTATTCGACAAGTTTGCGGAATCCTCAGTTCCGATTCAAGAGGAAAAGAAGAGGTTGTCATTAGGGACTGGATTTACTGAGAAGAGAAATACCTACATAATGAGAATTTTTCACCTTCCCCTAGAACTTATGGGAAAGGATATACATTGGTCAAGAATATGGGTTATCTAGGATATGGTCCCCTTAGTCATAGGCTGGATGCTAGGGCTGAACCTCTTAACCATGCCCTTTTTGGACGAAGGAATAAGTCAATAGTTGGCTTAGGTTTTGAAAATAAGAAACAAAAAAGTGTCCCTATCTCAGCTGCGACAGACAGTGACAATGACTCAGACAACACACCTAATCTTTCCAATCAACAAGACATGTCTGATGATTGGGTGCCTTCAACAAATCTCCTTTGGGGAGATTCAAAAGATTTAATGATTAACGGTCTGACTATCCCAGCTACGACGGATAGTGACTATATGAATGCTAGATTGACAATGGAAAGTGTTGCTATCCTAGCTGCGACGGATAGTAACAATGCTAGTGTTAGAAAAGGAGAAACTGTTCCCAATCTTGAGGCTTCTACATCACAAAGCCCAAATAATGATTTAGAAACAAACTCA
Organism: Chamaecyparis obtusa; assembly: GCA_027943335.1. Lineage (NCBI taxonomy): Eukaryota > Viridiplantae > Streptophyta > Pinopsida > Cupressales > Cupressaceae > Chamaecyparis > Chamaecyparis obtusa. The sequence continues at coordinate 124,199 of BSBK01009649.1, forward strand.
CATGAGTTTGAATGGGACTCACTTTCAGATGCAACAGTTGATTTGGACATGGATGTTGTCCATACTTATAGTATTCAACCCGATGTGACCAATGAGCTTAGTGTAGGACTAGAGGCTTTTACTCCTTGAATTGCCTTAGTGGATGATGCTTCGTTTGGTAGGACAAATCCTGACTCAGGTATCTTAGGAGGGGACTTGATGAATCCCAATTATATGGTCATCAAAGATAACACCTTCCACATAAACAATGTTGAACCAGTCATTAACTTACCCCTTGTTCACTATGAAATTGTTGACTGGTCTCAGCGACATCAAGAGCCTAAACTCCTCACTTTTCAGAATGACTACGAAATTGCCTACTATTTGAATGCTCTTGAACCTGTAGTCTCTTCCACTAGAGAACTGACAACAAGTATGATAGAGCCTGATATTAAGTACCTCAGTCTAAAAAGAAAGATGGTTCTGATGGCGAAAACCACTTTGTGGTGGTGTCAGAACCCAAAATAGTAAAAAGAAAAGACGTATCCGAAGGTGAAAACCTTTTCGAGGCACCTAAGGATGGGGTACTTAATAACTTGCCAAGTTACTTCCAGGATAGGTCATTAGTTCTCATTGAGCCCACACAACCATTGAATTTGAATATAGAAGAGGCTCCCCAAATAGTGCACCTAGCTCAGTCTCTATCAATTGGAGAAAAAGAGGCATATACAAAAATTTTGCAAAAGAAGAAAATCAACTTTGCTTGGACATATTCTGATATGCCAGGGCTTGACACTGATCTTATTATGCATCGTCTATCTATAGCTCCAGGAATAAAACCAGTTAAACAAAAGTTGAAGAAAATGCATCCTCATATAGCTCTTCTTGTTAAAGCTGAATTAGAAAAGCTCTTACGTGTAGGATTCATTCAAGCTATCGACTATGCTGAGTGGATCTCCAATATTGTTCCAGTTTCAAAACATGATGGGTCCATTCGCATTTGCACAAACTTCAGAGACCTCAACAAAGCATGCCCAAAGGATGACTTTCCACTCCCAAACATAGACATGATAGTGGATATGACAATGGGTTATGAGATATATTCCTTAATGGATGGGTTTTCTGGATATAACCAGATAAAAATAGCTCCCGAAGATCAAGAGAAAATAGCTTTCACATGTGCATGGGGAACCTATTGTTGGAACATCATGCCATTTGGCCTAAAGAATGCAGGAGCAACATACCAACGAGCTATGACCACTATTTTTCATGATATGATGCATAAGAACATGGAAGATTATGTGGATGATACCTTGGCTAAATCTAGAAAATGGGACACACACCTCGACGATCTGGAAGTGATTCTAGATCGCATGGCACAGTTTTAGCTTAGATTGAATCTGAAAAAGTGTGCATTTGGAGTTACCTCAGGTAAACTTCTAGGATTCATAATTTCAGTAAAAAGGAATAGAGGTTGATCTTGAAAAGGTCCAAGCTATCTTAGATATGCCACCTCCAAAGAACATAAGTCAAATGAGAAGTCTTCAAGGATGACTCCAATCTATACGGAGGTTTATTTCACAACTTGCAGATAGAGCACAATATTTCAATAAAACATTGCATAAGGGAGTCACATGCCTGTGGAATGAGGATTGCCAAAAGAGCCTTGATCAAAGAAAATAGTATTTGGCTAATCCTCCAATTTTGATGCCTCCTATTCTAGGGAAACCATTGATTTTGTACATTTCAGCAACAGAGTCTTCCTTGGGGGCATTGATGGCTCAATTAGATGACACTAGGAAAGAGAGGGCCATATACTATATCAGTCGTACTCTAGTATCTTATGAGATCAATTATAATAACATTAAGAAGTCTTGTCTTGCAGTAGTGTTTGCTTCCCAAAAGTTGCGACACTATATGCTTGCTCATACTATACATTTGGTTGCAAAAATTGATCCTCTTAAGTACTTGCTTAGTAAGGCTGCCCTCACAGGTAGGCTTGCCAAGTGGATGATGGTTTTATCTGAATTTGATATAGAGTACATTGAAAGAAAGGCCATAAAAGGGCAAGCTATTGCTGACCAATTAGCTGACTTCCCAGTTAAGGATAGTATGCCTATTCAGGTAGAATTCCCAAATGAACACATACTGTATATGACTACCCACACTTGGAAGATGTTCTTTGATGGTTCCCACATGCAAAATGGATCAGGTGCTGGAGTATTATTTGTCTCTCCACATGGGTACAACATTCCAAAGTCTTACAAACTTGTATTCCCATGTACAAATAATATTGCCGAATATGAAGCTTTAACCAATGGATTGAAAATGGCTATAGAATGGAACATAACAGAATTACATGTCTTTGGGGATTCACAGTTAATTATCAACCAAGTCAATGAGCAGTATCAAACCAAGGATGATAAATTGGTACCTTACAAAAAGATGGTTGAATCATTGAGACATTACTTTACATTTGTGACATTTCAACAAATCCCTAGGACAGAGAACAAAGCTACAGATGCTATGGCCACATTAGCTTCACTCCTTCAGTTGGAGCAACATGAATCAAGATTCAAATTCCTGGTGGAAGAGCTACACCATCCCATATTTGACTCATCTGAAAGCCATGTCATTTGTACCTTGGTTAGTCATGAGTCTTCCTGATATGGTGCTATCTACTCATATCTTCGTGATGGCATCATCCCTGACACATTCAACCATTCTGAATGTCGAAACCTCATCCATAATGCCTCTCACCACACCCTTATCTCTGGTGATTTATATAGAAGGGGTTTAGATGGGACACTTCTTAGGTGCTTGGAAAAGGAGGAATCCAACCAAGCGTTAGCAGACATCCACGAGGGCATTTGTGGTGGACACTCTAATGGTCTTGCCATGGCCCGAAGGTTGCTTAGGGCAGGGTATTACTGGCCCACAATGCAAACAGATGCAGTAGCTTTCTCTAAGTCTTGTGAGAAATGTCAAAAACATGGAAACCTGATTCATGCTCTAGGTAGGGAGCTAATTCCTTCCATTTCTCATTGGCCATTTCAGCACTGGGCCTTTGACCTTGTTGGGCAAATTCACCCCAACTCATCAGGTGGACATAAGTTTATCATCACAGTTACTGATTATTTCACAAAATGGGTAGAGGTAGTCCCTCTTTTTGTTGCCTTAGGCAAAATAGTTTCCCTATTTATTCTGAATCATATCATTTGCCGATTTGGAGTGCCTTTTGAGATTATTACTGATAATGGAGGTCAATTCAAGAACAAGGACCTAAAGCATTTATGCAAGAAGTTTAAAATTAAGCAACATTGGTCCTCCATCTATTTTCCACAGGGAAACAGACAGGTAGAAGCCTCTAATAAAACCATTCTTAAAATCCTTCATAGAACAGTACACAAGAATGATAGGGATTGGCACTTACAAATCAATCCGGCACTATGGGCCTATAGAATAAGCATTCGCACACCTACAGGAGCCACGCCTTTTGCCCTTACCTATGGTGCTGAAGCGGTATTACCTTTAGAAGTAGAGATCCCTTCACTTAGAGTCTCACTCAAAGGTTTGATTACAGATGAGGAGTACCGTGCCATGAGGTTACAAGATCTAGAACTTCTAGATGAGAAGTGTAAGGCTTCCTTTGATCACATGAGAGTATATCAGAAGTGTATGTCCAAAGCATTCAACAAGAAGGTTTGTCCTAGAGAATTTCAGATAGGTGATCTTGTTTTGAGAGAGAACCCTAAGAATCAACAGAACAGAGAACAAAAGGGCAAGTTCGAACCTAATTGGCTTGGACCATACATTATTACAGTAGCTTTTGGTACAGGTACATATTTACTGTCGAATGAAGATGGAGAATAGCTCCCTAAGCCCATCAACATTTTGCACCTAAAGAAGTTCTATCCTTGATGCCCATTTCTATCTGGGGGCATCCTTTGTATATATTTTATGATCCTGAAAAAAAATACCAAAAAAAAAATGATATATTGCTGAAATTATTTTTTTTTAAAACATAAAAAGTCCTAAAAAAATACAAAAAAATAAAAAAATGCAAAAAGTTCAAAAAAATAGAAACAGTGCCTTGGTGAAAACCTGGAAACAGGCGCCTTGGTAGCAAAAATAAAAAAAAAGCAAAAAATGAAAAAATGAAAAAAGATTCCAAGTGGTGAAAACTAGGAAACAGGCGCTACTTGTGGCCTTTGCACTCCTATTTATTAGCATGCATCCTCGACACTGAGCCTTTCTCCATCATACCTTGACCTTATTTGGCTTAGTTTGGAATTGGTCTTTACCTTTGTCTAGGGGGCATAACTATTCACATAGGTCCTTTAGGTGCATTTGTCTCTTGGGGCATTTCACAATAGGTGTTTTTCAACAAACAGTGTTTTTCAACACTACCCTTGCGTCGAGTGTTTCTTAACACTTATCAGATGTCTTACCCAATAGTCTAAGTTTGATGCGATACTGATCATTTGCAAATGCGATGATCAGAGTCTGACTCTATGACCAACACACACACACTTAAACAATCAACTCACTTGAGATATATTGACTTTATTTTCCTGTGTGTTGTCTATGAGGATTTCTTTGATGAGCGGTCTCTCCCTGAGAAGTTTTCGATGATGCATAGCTAGAAGACTAAGGGTATGAGAACATGTTTTATTTCTTTATCTGCTTGTGGGTATATTTTGTTGGTCCTAACTATCATAAGCATTTATGCTGGTCTTACTTAACACTATGGATTGACAAGGTATTATCCTTGACTGTTTTGAGAGTGCATGCTTCTAGCTATCCTAACTTTCATGTGTCTTGATACAAGCATAATCTCACTATATCAAACTTAGGTAATCTCACTGCACTAGTCATCTTGACCTACATGTCTTTGATGCCTAGGTGAGATTTCCACATTTCTATCTGATAAAGATCATATTCATATCCACATAGTTATGCTAGTGTGCATTGTATGATCTTACGGTGCTACCTAAATGCTCAATGATGATAATTAGATGACTATATGCGTTGTGACCTTGCAAGTCAACCACTTTTATAGTAGCTTGCATTTTTAGGTTCATGTTAGTTTAGTTTTTGCATTTGGCATATGGAGAGAGCTCTCATTTTTCATCTTACGTAGACCTGTCGGTCAACTGTGCTCACCTTTTGCTTCTTCTTGATCATGTCTTTCACTACTTGTCTTTCACATCACATCCTTTTCTATTCTTATAGCATTTTGAATTTTTGACCAAATTTTAAAACACCTCGAAATTGGGCAAAAATTGCACCCCTAGCTAATTTCGACGTCCTCGATCCATTTTCGGACTCAAAATTGAAATCTGAGGTCATCTTGCTAGTCAAAATTTCATTTCAAAATCTTCTCCCTCTTCTGCGTAGTTGATTGACTTTTTGAGGCATAATCCAATTTTTGATGGACTTTCTTCCTTCCATGTCTCTCAAATTTTCTAGTCTTTCATTCGCTCTATTTATATTCTTCTACTTCCTCACTGGGGCATGTTTCATTGCCTATTGGTTACCCTACTGACCTTTACAGTCGATTGTGATTTCATTCTAATTTGATCAAATCTTTCCTCAGTTGTTGTCTCTCCTCTACCTAATTTCGATTTTGATTTCGAGGGGGTAGTATTTATGGGATTCTCATCCTTGATTCCTTGATTTTCTTGATTCAAATATCTTTTGTGAGCTTTTGATCAAATTTGAGATTCTTATCTCTTACTTTGAATGTGATCCCAAATTGACCTCATGTTCAAAGGCCTTTGTTTATGTCTTATCCGGATGTGATCTCAAATCGATCTCACATCTGAGTTGTTTTGTGATCCCAAATTGATCTCACATTTCAACTTCATTCTTTGACTACATGTGTTCCCAAATCGATCACACATTAGTCAAAGAGGGGCAAATGTATGCACCCAAAAATGGTCACCTAGACTTCGGGCCCCATTTATTCAATTTATTTATCTCTGAATCAGTTTTATCAATAATCAACATTTTATCAATTATATCAATTTCCTTGATCAAATCCTATTTCATCATTTTCAATTATTTGCCCTGGGCTAACCATTTTATCATAAAGTCTTTATTTATTTAAAAGGAATATTTCTTCCCCTTTTAATAAATAAAAAGCTCCCACCTTTTCATCTTATCCTAAGTTGCACAAATAAAGAATTATTCTCATTTTATAAAAAAGGAAAAAGCACTTTTTGTCTCACATGGACACAAAGTCAACTCCTAGTGGAGGATACTTGTGCACATGGATTGCTCCTCTTTTAAGCTCCATCGCTGATTAAGACTTTTGCTTCTTAATCTCAATGGTCCATTTCACCTCATTTCTTATAAAAGGAGAGCTCTCTCCCTCATTTTAGAACACTTGTTTTCATGCTAACTCTATGCTACAGGAATTCTTCAAGACTTTGGAACTTTTTAGAGATCATTGTTGCATTACATCTTAGAGTTCTTCATTTGCTTCATAGTTTAGTTTCCATTCTTGCATAGTAGTTCATGTTTATGCTTTCATAGCTTAGATTTCACTTTCAAGCTTTAGAATAACTCATCTAGCTTAATAGGAAGGGTTGTAACACATTGCTACTTCCATTTCATAGCTTAGTTTGTACTTCCATTTTCATAGCATAGCTTGCACATTTGCATTCTCATTCTTAGCTTGCATTGCATTGCATTTCCATTTGATTCTTTGGAGATATTGGCACTCTTTCCCTTGTCCTCATTCGAATCTCTCATTGTATGGTTGACTAGCAAGGTCACAAGCTCAATAGCTCTAGCTGAGAGCAAATTCATAATCTTGCAACTCCATGCATAGCTCTTGAATGAATCCTTAATCTTACACACAAAAGTAGTGCACTTCTATGAATCCTTACATGCAAGGAAACTCAAGAATGAGCTCTCACAAATCGATCCATAGCTCTCTATGCATGGAGTTGCAAGATTATGAATTTTCTCTCAGCTAGAGCTATTGAGCTTGTGACCTTGCTAGTCAACCATACAATGAGAGATTTGAATGAGGACAAGGGAAAGAGTGCCAATATCCCCAAAGAATCAAATGGAAATGCAATGCAATGCAAGCTAAGAATGAGAATGCAAATGTGCAAGCTATGCTATGAAAATGGAAGTACAAACTAAGCTATGAAATGGAAGTAGCAATGTGTTACAACCCTTCCTATTAAGCTAGATGAGTTATTCTAAAGCTTGAAAGTGAAATCTAATAGAAAAGACTATCAGAAGCCTAAGATGAAATCTAGAAATCTAAGGATCATCGAAAAGACTACTAGGAGAGGACCAAAGGCTTCTACTACACTTTTAAGAGTGGGAAGAAAGGGAAGACAAGTGCCAGTGATTTTAGGGGTTTAACCAAAAAGTATAATGCTTGAGGAAAAGCATTATGCTTGTCAGGGGTCACATGATGAGATAATTTATTGTCTCCATTTTATAATCTTTATGTTCTATTAAAAGCATTTCTATGACATTTATGGCCTATAATTGTTAAATTTGTGATAAGTACAGCTTGAACCACTAAGACTATGGTTAGTTAGATGTGATATATTTTTTTGAACATTATTTATGTATTGTAGTCCTTCATAAAGCTACTTTAATCTATGTTCTAATATCTAGATAATAATTGATTAGTTGACTTGTATATATATACCTGTATGCTACTAACTTTCTAGGAAATAGGATTAGTAGGAGAGTGATCGATTGCATTCAAGGAAGAAGTGAGGAAGTTCCAACTACAAAGGAGAAAGAAATTACAGCTCCAACCATCATGCCACTACCATGGAGGAGCCATCATTCTAGAGAATGGATAGGAATTAACTTTGCTAGATTTCTTCAGTACTCATTGATTTCTTAAAATAGTCATATCATGGACTTTATTGTATTCTGTAGTGGGTTATTATGTTTCCTTCTTTTATGGTGATCTTATGCTTTCAATAGATGTCAAAACCTCTATATAAAGGGATTTGATTGGTTTAGTTGTAATGAGAAAATAGAAGCAAATGTTGTTCTTAGCGTAGTAGAACTACACTTTTATGTTTCATGTGTTCTTCCATTACTATGTAAATGGACTATGAGAATATAATGAAAGAGTGATTTTGGAGAATTTTATGTGTTAGTAGTTAGCAGAAGCCAACCGAGGGGGCCCACTTGGGAGGTGGAGTAGACTAGAATAGAATATATTATTTTATGCATTTCTATTTTTTCAAGTAGAAGCTACTATTTTACTCCTGCAACATTATTACTGTGAATTTTCCTACAGCACTTGCAGAGATAGGCATAGTGAACGCTTTGAGTTTTTAAACAAGCTTAGGATAAATTTATGAGTTTTCAGCAATAATTTCATTAAGTAGTTAATTTTTATTACTTTCCTACAGCATAGGTACTATAACTCTTTGAGGAACTTAGTGCACATATTATGTTGTCCCATTTCAATTATACGTCCCTAGGTTGACAATCTAAATGCATTTCATGATGGGGAAATTAATCCTTAGTATAAGTACATTATTCCTAAGAGATACAATGACATGATTATCATTACCTATTGTGAAATTTTTCATTTTTTACTAATCATTTGAATGAGTTTAATGTGGTTACCAATCAATTATCTTTTTTAAATGTTATTTTTTATGAAGAAATTAGGGCTCTCTTGATTTTGTGTTCCTTGCCTGAAAGTTGTAATGGCTTGGTAATGACTGTTAGTAACTCTATTTCTGGTTCTAATACCCTAAAATTTGATGATGTTATTGGTGTGATTCCAACTGAGGAAACTTGTAGGAAAAACTCAGATGGATCTACATTTGGAAGTGTCTAGAACGCACAAAGCAGAAGTGGAATGAATGAGAGAGGAAATAATTCTGGAAATTATGGGAAATCAAGAGGAAAATCAAAGGGAAAGAGGTCTGAATCCAAAGGACCAAATGATTTCTAGTACTGTGGAAAACTAGGTCATAAGAATAAATGTTGATGGTCTTGAAAGAATGAAGAAGGAGACAAACAAGAAGGTAACAAGGAGGCAATGTGGTAAGTAATAAATCTAAAGAGGATGTGTTGCTTCTTTCTTTAGAAAGTGTTGATGTTTCATGGGTTTTAGATTCAGGGGCTTCATTTCATGCTAGACCCCATAGAGGTTATTTCTTGATTATGTCCAAGGGAATTTTGGGGTAGTTTACTTTGGAGATAATGAACCCTATCAGATTGTTGGAAAGGGAAAAATTAAGATTAAGTTGTAGAATGGGAATCATTGGCTACTATAAGAGGTAAGACATGTTCCAAGGCTAAGTAGGAATTTAATTTTAGCAGGGCAACTAGGTGATGAGGGTTGCACGGTTACTTTTAATTATAGAAATTGAAAGGTTTCAAATAGTTCCTTACTAGTAGAAAAAGGTGTGAAATTAGGAACCTTATATCTTTGTACAACTCATATTGTTCCTTCTACTTTAATTCTTTTAGAGAAAAATAAATATTTAGGAACAGTTGTTGTAATTGAGCAGGAAGAACGTCAAATAGTTGTTGTAGATTCTGACATGACACTTTGGCACAATAGACTTGGGCACATGAGTGAAAAAGGTATGAAATTACTTCATTCAAAGAAATTTTTACCTAGTCTGAAATGTGTCAATATGGATTTTTGTGAAAGTTGTGTGTATGGAAAAAAAAAGAGTTAGTTTTGTGAAGAGTGGGAAGGAAAAGAAAAATGAGAAATTAGAGCTTGTGCATACATATGTATGAGGAACAGCTCAGGTATCTTCCCTTGGTGGTTCTTTGTATTATATTATATTTATAGCTGATGCAACAAGAAAAGTATGGATTTATTTTCTTAGACAAAAATTTGATGTATTTCAAACTTTTAAGAAATGGAAATGCTTGGTTGAGAATGAGACTAGTAAAAGGCTAAAATTTCTCATGTATCTGATAATGGTGGTGAGTATTTCAGCACAAAATTTGAAGATTATTGTTCCTCTAATGGTATTTATAGGCAAAAAATTGTACCAAAGACTCCACAAGAAAATGGAGTGGCTGAATGCATGAACATGAAAATAATGGAGCATGAAAGGAGTATGAGGTTGCATGCTAGGCTTCCCTTAAACATGTGGGAAGAGGTTGTAAATACTATTATTTACTTAATCAATAAAGGTCCCTCTACTCCTTTGGATTGTGGTATTCCAGAGGAAGCATGGACTAGTAAGAAGGTGAGTTATTCTTTTCTCAAAACCTTTGGTTGTGAAGCATTTGCACATATAGATTCTGAAAATAGAACCAAGCTAGAAGGTAAGTCAAACAAATGTGTATTTGTTGGATATGGCATTGATGAATTTGGTTATAGGCTTTGGGATTTTGAAAATCATAAAATTGTAAGAAGTAAGGATGTCATATTCAATGAGAAAGTGTTGTACAGAGATCTGTTGTAGCAACATGAGAAGAAAGAAAATGATTTTGTAGTACTAGATGATACTCCAAAAGATGATGTTTTATTAGTTCCTTATGCTTTGCAACAACAACAACAACAAAAAATACCACAAACCCAAGTGAATGTTAGACAATCAACAAGGCTAAGTAGACCTTTAGAAAGATTTTCTCCCTCTTTATATTCTATTTTATTAACAGATGTTGGCGAGCCTGAATTTTGTAATGAAGTTGTGTAGGTGGATACAAAGATTCAGTGGGAGTCTACAATGATAGAGGAAATGGACTCCTTGCTGAAAAATCAAACTTGGGATTTATGTAAGTTACCTGCAGGTAAAAGGGATTTACAAAATAAATGGGTTTACAAGTTAAAAGAAGAGGATGGAGGTAAGAAAATATTTAAAGCCAGGTTAGTTGTAAAAGGATTTGCATATAAAAAGGGCATTGATTTTGATGAGATTTTTTCTCTAGTTGTTAAAATGACTTCTATTCGTACTGTTTTAAGTATTGTGGCTACAAAAGATTTTCATTTAGAGAATCTTGATGTTAAAACAACTTTTCTTCATGGTGATTTGGATGAAGAAATATATATGTTACAACCATAAGGATTTGAGGTCAAGGGTAAGGAGAGTTTATTGTGCAGATTGCACAAAAGTTTATATGGCTTGAAGCAAGCACCTTGGAAATGGTATATTAAATTTGACACTTTTATGAATGAACATGGATACACTCGGTGTCATTTTGAACATTGTATTTATTTTAAGAGGTTGGATGATGATAGCTACATTATTTTATGTTTATATGTCGATGATATGCTCGTAGCTAGGTCTAACATGGATCACATTAAGGGGTTGAAATAATAATTAGAACACTCTTTTACTATGAAGGATTTGGGGGTAGCAAAACAAATCCTTGGTATGAAAATTTGTAGAGATAGGAAAAATAGGAAATTAACTTTATCTCAGGCTGATTATATTGAGAAGGTGTTGCAACATTTCTCTATGAAGAATGCCAAAGCTGTTAGCACACCTTTGCTTGGTCATTTGAAATTGACTATGGAGATGTATCCAAAGACACCAAAAGAATAGGCTAAAATGTCTAAGGTACCTTATGCTTTAGCTGTAGGGAGCTTAATGTATGCTATGTTATGTACTAGGCTAGATATTGCACACACAGTGGGACTTATTAGCCAGTATATGAGTCACCTTGGGATTGAGCATTGGAATGTAGTCAAATGGATTCTCATATATTTGAGAGGTACATCTAGTAAGTGTTTCCACTTTGGGGAATCTACTTCTACTGTACAAGGCTATGTTGACTCAGATTTGGCAGGAGATATAGATAGCAGGTGGAGTAATACAAGCTATGTATTTACTGTTGGTGGGACAACAATGAGTTGGATTTCTCAGTTAAAAAGGGTGAATATTTTATCCACTACAGAGGCAAAGTATGTTTCTTTTATAGAGACGACCAAGGAGATGATATGGCTTCAATTCTTCATGGAAGAATTGGGACATCCACAGACAGATAATTATATGTATACAGACAACTAGAGTGCCATTCATCTTGCACATAATTCTTCTTTGTGCTCAAAGAAAAAATACATACAGTTGTGGTACCATTTTGAATTGGGTCAATTTTGGATGATGGGCAGTTAAAACTAGAAAAGATACGTACAAATGATCAGCGAGAAGATATGTTTACAAAGGTTGTGACAAGGGATAAGTTGAATTCCTGTTCAGCTTTAATTTTTCTAGTAGACTGAATAGAATAAAGGAACAATAGAGTCCAGGGTGTTTGGATCCAATAGGAGCTTCACAAGGTAGTGGTTTAGTTACATGATCAGTCTCCAAGTGGGAGATTGTTGTTTTTTGTGGAGCCTAATAAATCCCCAAGTGGGAGATTGGTATCTTGTGGTGATTAATCAGGGAAATACTATACACTTTTTAGCTGTTTTTGGGGTGACATTTTGTAATCGATTCTAACCATAAAGTGGCAAAAAGATTGTATAAAATGGCTTAGGGTTTGGGATTTATTGATGTATATTTTTAGTAGCTTCTTGCAGTAGTATTGAGCTGTAAGGGATTATGGATTTTAATCAGGTTGTAATCACTAGATAATAATAATATTGGACTCGCTATTGGTAGACATAGCCCAGGGATTAGGTGAACCATGATAAATCTTTGTGTCTTTTGGTCTCTTCTGTTTGGTTTATTATTTTATGATATTGGTTATGTTTGCATGTAACTGTTATTTTTGTCTTGTTAATCCTAACAAGAGATAGAGGGGGAGATAGAGAGAGGAGAGAGAAAATAAGAGAGATAGGTAGAGGGAGAGAGAAGAGGGGAACTTTCTATGATATATCCCCTTGCTCCTTACTACTCATTCTTTCTATATCTAGTTTGTAAATTATATAAGGTATGTACTTATATTACAGTTTGATTTAGAGATGTAGAAGGAGAGATAAAGATATATAGAGATGGAGGAATAAAGAAGAAGAGAGATATAGAGGGAGAGAGATATATAAAGATAGTTAAGTTAAAATGAGAGAGAGAGAGAGAGAGAGAGAGAGGAACTTTCTATCACATATCTCCTCCCTCCTTACCACTCATTCTTTTGATATCTAGTTTGTAAATTATATAAGATATGTATTCATATTACAATTTGATTTAGATAGTTATATATTGTATAAAATTAATTTTTTATTAATTCTAAAAATTGCATAGCACTATTAAGTAGTTTTATGTATAGAATATAATAAGTACAATATATTATATCATTCAATGTATATTATAAAATTGCATAGCTCTATTAAATAGTTTTATTTATAGAATATAATAAGTACAATATATTATATCATTGAATATATATTATATAAGATATATATATTAAATAGTTATTAAATAATTTAGAATATGAAATCTAATATATAATTATAAATATTACCATGTGATTATTTTAGTTATATCATATATCATATATTATATATAATTATGGTGGCTCGCCCACTTTTGCCTAAGAAAAATAAAAAAAATTATCAATCATATATTTATAATTAATAATTTATAACATATTGAGCTTAAAATATAACTATTACTATTTCAAGTAAAAAAATATTAAATATACTAAGTTATATATAAAAATATGTTTTTTTGTTAGATATAATTACTATAGTCTATTATAATTATTTTTTAATATTTCATTATGTGTACAATTAGTATGTAAAGTAAATATAGTATTTATTTTTTGTTTTTTGGTACTTCAACCAACCATATACATAGAGTAAGGAGTCTATCATCATTTGTCTCAATGTAATGCTTGATCTAGGGACCATTTGGAGTAGGTAGACATTGACCTTTGTCCACTACAAAATTTTAAGATATTCAAGTGTTGTTGTTTACTATATCGTCCATTTGTAAACTGTTAACGTGTCCATTTCAAATTACAGTGTATTTTTTTATTGAAATATTTCAAACTGCACTTTACCGTATCATTCATCTATAAGTGCTTATATGTTCATTTTACATATTTCCCAAAAATGCACAGTACCCATTTTGTAAACCATTGATATTCATTCAATTGTCGTATGGTACCTACAAGTAACTACCAACTATTGATAGAGACCTAGGTAAGTCCATTTCAGATAAGTAAACACCTTCGATGTAAAAATATCAAATGAAAAATCATCATATAATATGTACGTGAGCTTCACTTAGTGAACCTAAATCATAACATGTTTGTTTGTGGCATAGTAAAGAATCCCCCTATTTTCAAAAAATATTGCCCTAAAATCATTTTTGTCACCCCCTTCCAATACTCACCCAATATTGTGCATACCCATTTTCCCGTATAGACTCCCCCCCCTGGAAGAAAACCCCCCACCCCCCTATTTAGGCAATATATTGCCACCTTTCTTGCCCCCCTCCCCCCCCAATATGAACACACGTGGTAATATAAACCGGTAGTTGAAGGTGTGCAAATGTTGGAAAGAACAAAAAGAGAGTCATTGATCAGAGTCGTGTTGAGCTTAATGGAGAGCAAAAAAATGACCCAAAAATAGAGCCACCGAATGCAAAAGAAATGAGCCATGGAAAACACCTGAAAATTGATCAAAAAATGGTGCATGATCAAAACGAGTGAGCTATGAAATGCAAAAAACCCTAAACGGGTTAAATGGAGATAGAACAAGCAAAATAATTTTGAACAAAAACCCTAGACAGGTCTATGAATAAATGGATTTGAACGGATTTATTTTTTAAAAAAAAGAACATACAATTTCATAATGAAATTCTTAATTTTTTCAAAAAAAAATTCTAAGCTTTGATACCATGTTACAAAGGCCAAATGATAGAATAATGAGATGATCATGTTATACTAAACATAGGAACAAACATTCCTTATATAGATTTACAAAAACATCGTTTTAAAAGAAACAAACATTGACAGAAGATAAAAATGGAACTTTCCTATAAAGTTATGAGAGGAAAGCTCAGCGCACAAAAGAAACATTCTATTTTGGAAGATATTATCCTAGCACTAGCTATGGGGTTGAATATTTGCACTGGCCTAGTAGCCAGTGTCATTTAATTGATGCTTCCATCAGTCAACCCTCCGTTTGAGAACAACAAAATGTACCTTTGCTGAAAATAGACAGTTCATATTTATTGCAGAGTTTCAAGCACAAATGAATTTAAAATCAAATGAACTTTATTAAATAATTTCACGTGTGTAATGGATGATCAAATAACATTATAAAATAATAATAATAATATTTCAAATTAAATTAATCTATATTAAAATTAAAATTTATATTAATAGCATATAATATTAATTTAAAATATTAATATTTCAATATTTTTATATAAGGATAAAATAATATTTAAAGGATGTATTAAATTTTATTATTAATTTATTGTATAAAATGTACAAATAATATAATTATATTTAACTAAAAATCTATTTATTTTACATAAATATTTAAATTTATAAACTCTACATATAATTTTAAATTATTTACAAAAGTCTAAATTCTTTGTCTTATATTTATTTATTTTTATATTTATATTAAATATTTAAAATCTAGGACTTATTTGTCTTATATTTATGCTTATATTTGTAAAGAGACACACCTACATTTAAAACAAAATTAATCTTAAAAAATATCATTCAAAGTAGTGAATTTTATTTTTAAACTAATTTTTGGAAAAAGGAAACATCCACCTCATTCTTCAATAAGTAAATTATTAATTTTTTAATAAAAAAAATTTAAAGAAAAATTAAACAATCTACATGATAAAATTTATGTTCAAATTAACACATTTATAAACTCTCAACTTATCCAATTTAGTTTTAAAAAATACTAATAGAATTTTAATTCTAAATAAGAAAAATTATATAATATTAAATATTAAATATAGAAAAATAGTATAATAATAAATATTAATAGAATTTTGTTTCAAAATAAGAAATATAATAATTTAATTAAAAAAGAAATAGAATTTTTTAAAGATTTATAATAAAAATATTTATTTTATAATGAGAAAGCGTGGTAAGAAACAAATATTTGAAAAAGTAAACAAACTAATAATAATATTAAATTTAAGTATTAAATTTAAATGTTGAAGTTATCTTTTTTACTTTATAATGTAAATATATTCTCACATTAAAAGAAATCACTTTTAAAAGAAAATGTAATAAATACATACGCAATTTCTTTTTCTTTTTTTATTATAAATACATATATAGTTAGATTTTTTATATGTAATATAAAAAACAAGATATATAATTATATATTTAATATAAAAATAAACTAATTCTAAATGAATTAATTGTAAACTATTTAATTTTTCTTTATTTCTAATTGGTCATCATGAGAATATATGCATTAATTACATCGAGCTATATCCTTGTTGTGGTGGATAAATCAAGTTAAAAAAATTAGAATTTAAAATAAATCAAACTCTAACTCTATCCCTAATGCTAACATGTCTAAAAACCTAATGTCATAATCTTAACTCTAAAGCTAAATCCATGGAGACAAAAATAAGACAACACAATCAAAACGAGATGCCCGTGACACAAAAGGACAAAGCATACAGCTCGGATGACTTGACATAATTCACTTTATGACTATCGAGAAAGGATATACAATAAAAAAACAAAGGACATGACATAATCCAGATAGTCACATGGGGCGGTGGAACACTTCGTTATCAAGCCAGGAAAGGACAACTACTCCATGATTGAAGAAAAGATATCCAGCAAGTGCCGCTCGCATCTTTCCCTGCCATAGTTAAATTCATTGCATTTTAGGCTGTCCTTTTTGTTGTTTTAGGTTTTACAAATCCAATAATTAATGATCTTCATGGAGAATTAAAAGGAAAGGAATGTGATTGTCCTACCATCGTCTCTAAAGCTAAAGCTAAAGTGGGGAAATAATTCAAAGTCTCTAAAGCTAAAGCTAAAGTGGGGAAATAATTCAAAGTCCTACTGATGAATCCAGAATTATTGAAGAAGAGAATAATTATAAAAGTGATTGGAGTATCTTTGGCCATGGTCATAAAGAAGAAAAGAATAATTGAGTAAAAGTAAATCGAATAACTTTGGAATTAAATCCTGGAATACTATTTGCACTTTTATAAATTTACTTCTTTCCCAGGTCTACTCATTCATTTCAGTTTGGTTTGGATTTCTTAGTTTTCAAGAGCCATTAACTTGTCAGAGTTCATAATAGTGTCAGAGAGTGCTTCAACTTGTATGTTGTGTGGTCCACAGTAATATTTGAGAGTGCTTCAGTTTCTCAGTTACTTAAAAATTCAATTATGGCATCTGTTGTGATTGATGTTGTTCTTGAAAAGCTTGGTGGGATGTTGTTAGAAGAGATAAACAAGGAGGTTTCACTTGTCTGTAACTTCACAAGTGATTTCGAATGGCTGAGCAAGAAGCTCACAAATTTAAGAGACTATCTCAGAGATGCAGATGCCCAGAGTGCACACAGTGCGTCCGTGAAAAGCTACCTGCTCGATGTTGCAGATATCGCTTGGGATGCAGAAGACATACTGGACGAATGTGCTCTTCAATCAAAAGGAACTCATGGTGAAATCTCTCAATCCTCTTATGTCTGTGCTTTCAGCTATTCTCAATTACTGTTTCGCTATAAAATGGCACATCGGATAAAAGACGTGAAAGATAGACTGAGATCCATAATGAAAGGTGGAAAGGAGCTGAAGCTTGTTGGGGATGTCACTCATTCAGACCAACCCTCCACAAGTGCATCTGGGAATGCAAGGTGGAGGGGATCAAATGTGATGGAGAATGCTTCACGACCAGTGGCCATTGAATCGAAGGTTGAAGATGTCCTCTGCCTACTAAATGACCCCGCTGCCCCTGTCATCGCTGTCGTTGGTATGGGTGGCGTGGGGAAGACTTTTCTTATGCAAAATGCTTTCGACAGAGCAAAGGGCGGATTTGAGAGGTCCATCTGGCTTGTTGTTTCTCAGACTTACTCTCTTCAAAAGTTACAAGCCGCTTTGGCCTCCAAAATAGATTTGAAAGAGGTCGTTGAGGGAAGGGTGGATGAGGTGCAGGCATCACAAATCATTCATGAAAGTTTAACAAGCAGAGAGGGTAGGACTCTCATTGTGCTTGATGATGTTTGGAGGGCAACATGGGAAGATAACATGGATCATATTAAGGGGTTGAAACAATAATTAGAACACTCTTTTACTATGAAGGATTTGGAAATAGCAAAACAAATCCTTGGTATGAAAATTTACAGAGATAGGAAAAATAGGAAATTAACTTTATCTCAGGCTGATTATACTAAGAAGGTGTTGCAACATTTATCTATGGAGAATGCCAAAGCTGTCAGCACACCTTTTCTTGGTCATTTGAAATTGACTATGGAGATGTGTCCGAAGACACCAAAAGAATAGGCTAAAATGTCTAAGGTATCTTATGCTTTAGCTGTAGGGAGCTTAATGTATGCTATGGTATGTACTAGGCTAGATATTGCACACACAGTGGAACTCATTAGCCAGTATATGAGTCACCTTGGGATTGAGCATTGGAATATAGTCAAATGGATTCTCATATATTTGAGAGGTACTTCTAGTAAGTGTTTCCACTTTGGGGGATCTACTTCTACTATACAAGGCTATGTTGACTCAGATTTGGCAGGAGATGTAGATAGCGGGTAGAGTAATACAAGCTATGTACTTACTATTGGTGGGACAAAAATGAGTTAGATTTCTTAGTTACAAATGGTGAATGTTTTATCCACTACAGAGGCAGAATATGTTGCTTTTATAGAGATGGACAAGGAGATGATATGGTTTCAATTCTTCATGGAAGAATTGGGACATCCACAGATAGATAATTATCTATATACAGACAACCAGAGTGTCATTCATCTTGCACAAAATTCTTCTTTGAACTCAAAGACAAAATACATATAGTTGTGGTACCATTTCAGGGTATCTGTAGGATCATAGTATGCCAAAAAGTGGCGATGTGAAAAAGAAGTCTTGATTGATAAACTCTTTGAAAAACAACTATAACTTTCAAACAATATAACATTTTTTAAATTTGAAATATACATCACACTATGTTTTTGTAACGCCCCGCCAGGGAACCCAAGAGATTAACACTAAAAGTTATGCTAAGTTATGCAACCAATTTTTTTTTTTGTTTACTAATGTTAACAAGCACATTGAATAAAGCATCACATTGCTCTACATACATCAGTTTGAACAATCACATCATTCCTTTTTCATTCTCAAGGGTCCCTGACGTAGTATTACGTCATCTAACTAACACTAGGCTAACAAGATCAAATGCTAAAGAACTTATAAGGACATAATAAAATTAAATACATCTCTTGAACCAATATAACATTACATCACATGATCACCTACATCCACTACACATCGTAGGGTATGCAGTGATATTTAATACAATTTACAAATATCAAAATACATCATGGATCCACGTAGGGATCATTGCTAATCAAATGAAATCTCCTACAAGTACAAGATAATATCTTCTAATAACTGGGTACATAAATCTGCAACAAATGTGATAGACTGATCCAAGTGTACAATCAGGTGAAGAAGGGTAACCGCAACAGTCTCAATGGAGAAGTACACTACCTCCCGACCATGTGGAACCCAGAGGTCCACCCCACCATGCTAGGGAGATAACACCAGGCCCACACACACACTAAGGACCAATCCACAATCATCACCTAGGAAGATATCTCTAGAACAAGAGGGTATACAGGTTACCAGAGGCACTAACCTACGTAGGATATCTACGGTGTGAGTAGGAGGGTGTCATCACGCAGATCCACCCTTGAGTTTAGTCCTGAAGGTTCCTCACTGAACCGACGACACTCAAGTGATCATACGTGGCATCGATATCTCTCATGAAGACAAGTATATCGATGATCCACCCTTGAGTTTAGTCTTGAAGGTTCCTCACTGAACTGACGGCACTCAAGGTATGGGCAAAGTATCACAATTTATCTTTTTAATGTTTTCCTAACTAGATCAATTTTTATAATGTTATCACTCGAATTAAGAAACTTGTCAATGGATGATCCGTCAGCCACTTGTGGGCTTCGGCAATCCATTGCAAGCCACCCCCTACATCACATCTAGATAACCTACCCTAGTTTCACAACAATACCCATCCTGGTTTGTGGCCACTTATAACACATTAAGTTCCAATAACCAAATAAACAAATAAAGCATATTCTCATTTCAAAACATAAATCCACTTGGCCACTAATTCAAATTTTAATCCACCAGGAGGAAAATAATAACAGGGATCGGTTTGACCTCCCAATCAAGGTCTCACATTGACCCTAATCCAAAACAAGCAAAAGAAGATAGAATCCACATTGCACCATAAAAATAATCAACAAACAGTAGGATAATTTATATCAACCACATTCCCGACCTCTAGATTTTGCCCCCTATTAGGACTTCTAATCCCGAATGCAAATCAACTACATCAACATAATATTTTACATGCACATATGATATACGCAGTAAGAGAACATCGTAAGCAAGAAATTGACATTTCGTAAGGAAATCAAATTCACAAGAATCATTTTAACAAGTAAATTTTCCTTTTGCTCACAAGGATAGCAAGTTCATACTTATGTGATTTTCTAATTTACTTTATAAATATTTTTCAATGTCCATATAATCTGTTAAAAAGGATCAAAATGGAACATCGTGATTACAAAATTTAAGACACCATGCCAATCCCACTTAATAATTTTAATATATTATCTCATTAAAAGAACTAGCTAACCCAACAATCGATTACGACAAGCTATCACTAATCTCTTCCTATTATATATATATATATATAGTTATTGATTATAGAATACGTTCATTATCTAATTAAAAGATTATGTTATGTCACTTAAGAATTATGAATATACCTTAACTCCCAATGTTACAATGTAATATTAATTGTAATTATTAATGTGTTAATTAATAAACCCCACAAATTATAAATGCATTACTCATCATTAAATAAAACATGCATAAATTAAATATATCAATTTACTACTCCACTTAAATCCTAGACTAGCATCCTAAAAATGTATCTACTCAATTTCAATTAAGCTCTAATAGCTTTTAAATCCAGCCACCTCAACAAGCAATAAACAAATAAATTAACCTTGAAATATATCCCCCCATACCTTATTAAATACTTTCCCTAAACTAGCACATGTGAAAGGAGGTCTTGTCTTGCATAAAGTTTTCAAACCTTTTGATTGGGTCAAGTGTGTACTTGGGGCTGACACATCATCAAAGCCCCTTCACTTAATGTCTTCCTTCTATGCCTTCATCAAAATCCACGCAGGCTTGCCCATGCTTTGAAATTAAACACAAAACAATTTAATGAAGTTATTTCTTTATGACAAGTGAAAGGAGTGGGACCCACTTCCCACTACCTTTCCTTGTCTTCCCTCTTTCCTAGGCGCAGGTCTTTGGAAGAGCATTTAAAACTTTGTTGAAAATTTTCCCCCACCATGCACGTGGGTCTAGGCATTCACCTCCAAATTCTTTTTTTTAAACTTGTTTACTCTTGCCCTTCCATGCTGGCGTACCTCTAAAGGCATGGGGTATTGTGTTGGAAGTGGGACCAAATCTTTTTGTCCCCCCCCCCTCAATCTTTCTCTTCTTAATGAGGAATGCTTAGAGTTTGAAAATTTACTCATTCAAGCCTTGTCTTGAACGTAGGTTTGGAGTGGGGCCTCCAAACATCTTAGCTTAGGATTTGATTCTTTCCCTTGGGGCATGTGGATGCTAGGTTAAGTCTTTAATATTTTGAAATTATATAATATACATTTCATGGAGATAGGTGGCAACAAATAATAAAATAATGACTGTGTTTTTTTTTTTAATGAAAATAAATGTTTTTCCTCATACATTTTCCAGCAAGCTGGAAGTGTGTATTTGGTTTCAAAAACTTAGTTTATTTGTGTTTGTCTCTCCTCCAAAACTTGGTTTAATATGCTATCCCATGAAATTGATGATTTTTATTTCCAAATTTGATTGTCAAGATGATACATTAGTTTCTTCAATTTTTAGAATAATTATGTGATCTATTAAATAGATAATGTGGAAAACATTGAATCAAAACATAACCAAGCTCCATTGTGATATGAGATAACAAGTTCTTTTCTTTTCCAAAATGAATTCACTAATGACTGAGTTTGAGAAGGATTGTATGTTTGTGATGTTAAAATTCTACATTGCAAACTAAATTCTCACTAAACTATTGCTTCACTCATCATTTTGAGAAGATAAGTGTATGCTCTCATTTTATGGAAAGATTAGAATCTAATTTAGAACATATTAAGGAACTCAAATCCTACCTGGTTCGACAAGCAAGCTAATGAAGTCCAGCCGAGAATACCTCTCCAATCCACAAGCTTGAACTCTCAGCTGCTTCCAAAACAGCTCCCAAATTGTCTTCTATTCTTCCTCTCTTCTCTTCCTCAACCCTTCATCTCTCTCTCCATTCTCTCCTCTAAATTTTTGCATATCAAAAAGTAGTGACAAGTCTCTCTCTCTTACCTCTAAATTGGCTTGAAAAGTAGGGGAGAAATATTTTATTATTTCCCCCTACTATTCAAGTCAACTACCTAAAATGAAACAATTTAAAATTGTAAAATTTCTTTTCTTTTATTTTTAATTTATCATTTGCATTAAGTTATAACACTCAATATTCAAAATTATATAATAAGCTCTATCTATATAAACATATAGTCATACATATAAAATTAATATATATACCATTTATAATATTATTATTATAAGAGACTTAGTGAAAGCATATATAACTAATTATGTTATATCATTCTAATAACATTATATTTACCAATATGTCAATGTAATTTAAATAACTATCAGAAATCAAACATGAGATCCACAAGGTCAAAATACGACACCAACATGGAACAACACCTAAGACAATATCATGCTCAATCGGGAAAACATATATCGGATTCGTTCTACCAGAATGAATTCGATTCAGGTAAGTCAAGTAAGATTCCGTCCGTGGTTTTAGGACGATTAGGTTAGGTTAGGGAATTGGCCTGAGTGCTAACTCCCCTTCTCCGCCATTGAGACATCATAAGGCACGCTCATCTTGTCAAACCAGGGAAGTCGATGCCCGGTACCTGCAACCTGCATAAAAACCACTGCATGTACATGTGCATATATAAATATAATAACAGACAATGGTAGGGATGGCTAGGATGTGTGGACCCGACTCAATGGGGTAACTACGCCTCCTCCTCTACCATACATGCATGTCAACAGAAAAGAAAATATATATGATAACAAACACGATACCATACACATGCGGGTATGGGGTAAGTACCAAATATAATCATCATCTAAATTACATCAATTAATTCATGCATTTGAAACATCATATAAAATCCATCATTACTAAATTTAACCATCACATAATGTTTTGTTCCAGGTTCAAACATGACAATTAACATCCAAAATATAATTGTTTAATCACACACCACAATATAAATATAACATATGATATATGTCTGATCTAATCAACTAAGATAAAACAGTATCAAACTAAACATAGTCTCAACAATAATAAGATGCGAGGGGTATTACAGTTTTACCTAATACAATAATAATAAATAATTATTTCAATTTGATGAAGTTTAGACTAAGTTAAGGTGGTCAGACATGAGAGTTTTTATATTCGAGAAAATTTGTAGCAGAAAAATAATAACTAATTATTTACTTGGAAAAAAATTTAAAAAAATATACATCACATCCAGATATGAGTCTAATACTTTTATCTAGAATCTTATAAAAAAATATTATGATTTGATTTTGTTTAATGTGGTCAGACATACACGTACTTGTTATCTTTTCAGTCCTGATTGATAGACTTGTTGAAAAATAGCTATAACTTTCAAACTGTATAACATTTTTGAAATCCAAAATATGTGTCACATTCTATTGTTTTCCTACTACAAGAAAAATAAAAAAAGTTTTCAATTTGATAAAGTTTAGACTAAGTTAACGTGGTCAGACATGAGAGTTTTTGTATTTTGGAAAAGTTGTAGAAGAAAAATCATAATTAATTTTTTACTTGGAAATAAATTACAAAAAATTATGTGTCACATCCGAACATGAGTCTACTACTTATAACTAGAATCTTGTAAAAAAAAAAAATCATTTGATTGTGTTTAAGGTGGTTAGACATACACCTACTTCTGATTTTTTTTATGAAATTTTGTACTCCTACATTGAAATTTGAAATTTTCAAAATATAGAATAATTATTTTTCAAAAAACGTCTAGTATCTTAGAAACTAAATTCAATTTTCTACAGATTCTCTTCTTAAATATTTTTTATATAATATTAATAACTTGTTCAAATTCTTATTTCAACTTGCCTAAACCTAATTTTCTGAATTTTCATTACCACTTAAGGGCTTGGTTTGGCATACCATGATCCTACGCATACCCTTCATTTGGTCTGTTTTGGATGATGGGCAGTTAAAACTAGAAAAGATACATATAGATGATAATCTAGCAGATATGTTTACAAAGGTTGTGGCAAGGGATAAGTTGAATTCATGTTCAGCTTTGATTTTTCTACTAGACTAAACAGAATAAAGGAACAATAGAGTCTAGGGTGTTTGGATCCAGTGGGAGCTTCACAAGGTAGCAGTTTAGTTACAGGATTAGTCTCCAAGTGGGAGATTATTGTTTTGTGTGGAGCTTGATCAATCCCCAAGTGGGAGATTGGTATCTTGTGGTGATTGATCAAGGAAACACTGTACACTTTTCAGCTATTTTTGGGGTGACATTTTGTAACTGATTCTAACCATAAAGTGGCAAAAAGATTGTATAAAATGGCTTAGGGTTTGGGATTTATTGATGTATATTTTTAGTAGCTTCTTGCAGCGGTATTGAGCTGTAAGGGATTGTTGATTGTAATCAGGTTGTAATCACTAGATAATAATAATATTGGACTCACTATTGGTAGATGTAGCCCAGGGATTGGGTGAACCATGATAAATCTTTATGTCTTGTGGTCTCTTCTGTTTGGTTTATTATTTTATGATATTGGTTATATTTGCATGTAATTGTTATTTTTGTCTTATTAATCCTAACAAGAGATAGAGGGGGAGATAGAGAGAGGAGAGAGAAAATAAGAGAGATAGGTAGAGGGAGAGAGAATAAGGGAACTTTCTATGATATATCCCCTCCCTCCTTACTACTCATTCTTTCTATATCTAGTTTGTAAATTATATAAGGTATGTACTTATATTACAATTTGATTAAGAGATTTAGAAGGAGAGATAAAGATATATAGAGATGGAGGGATAAAGATGGAGGAATAAAGAGGAAGATATATATATATATATATATATATATATATATATATATATATATATATATAAGTTAAAATGAGATATGTAGAGAGAGAGAGAGAGAGAGGAACTTTCTATCATATATCTCCTCCCTCCTTACCACTCATTCTTTCGATATCTAGTTTGTAAATTATATAAGATATGTATTCATATTGCAATTTGATTTAGATAGTTATATATATTGTATAAAATTAATTTTTTATTAATTCTAAAAATTGCATAGCTCTATTAAATAGTTTTATTTATAGAATATAATAAGTATAATATATTATATCATTCAATGTATATTATAAAATTACATAGCTCTATTAAATAGTTTTATTTATAGAATATAATAAGTACAATATATTATATTATTCAATATATATTATATAACATATATATATTAACTAGTTATTAAATAATTTAGAATATGAAATCTAATATATAATTATAAATATTACCGTGAGATTATTTTAGTTATATAAGAACTACTATGACATATATATTATATATGTTAGTTATATCATATATCATATATTATATATATTATATATATTATATATAATTATGGTGGCTCGCCCACTTTTACCTAAAAAAATAAAAAATTTATCTATCATATATTTATAATTAATAATTTATAACATATTGAACTTAAAATATAATTGTTACTATTTCAAGTAAAAAAAATATTAAATATAATAAGTTATATATAAAAATATATTTTCTTGTTATATATAATTACTATAGTCTATTATAATTATTTTTTAATATTTAATTATACGTACAATTAGTATGTAAAGTAAATATAGTATTTATTTTCCATTTTTTGGTACTTCAACCAACCATATACATAGAGTAAGGAGTCTATCATCATTTGTCTCAAAGTAATGCTTGATTTGGGGACCATTTAGAGTAGGTAGACATTGACCTTTGTCCACTACAAAATTTTAAGATATTCAAGCATTGTTGTTTACTATGTCATCCATTTGTAAACTGTTAACGTGTCCATTTCAAATTACAGTGTATTTTTTCATTGAAATATTTCAAACTACACTTTACCATATCATTCATCCATAAGTGCTTATCTGTTCATTTTACGTATTTCCCAAAAATGCACAGTACCCATGTTGTAGACCATTGATATTCATTCAATTGTCGTATAGTACCTACAAGTAACTATCAACTGTTGATAGAGACCTAGGTAAGTCCATTTCAGATAAGTAAACACCTTCGATGTAAAAATATCAAATGACAAATCATCATATAATATGCACATGGGCTTCACTTAGTGAACCTAAATCATAACACGTGTGTTTGTGGCATAGTAAAGAATCCCCCTATTTTCAAAAATATTGCCCTAAACTCCTTTTTGTCACCCCTTTCCAATACTCACTCAATATCGCCCACACCCATTTTCCCGTATAGACTCCCCCCCCCTGAAGAAAATCCCCCACCCCCCTATTTAGGCAATATATTGCCGCCTTTCTTCCCCCCCCCCAATATGAACACACGTGGTAATAGAAACCGGTAGTTGAAGGTGTGCAAATGTTGGAAAGAACAAAAAGAGAGTCATTGATTAGAGTCATGTTGAGCTTAATGGAGAGCATAAAAATGACCCAAAAATAGAGCCACTGAATGCAAAAGAAATGAGCCATGGAAAACACCTGAAAATCGATCAAAAAATGGTGCATGATCAAAACGAATGAGCTACGAAATGCAAAAAACCCTAAACGGGTTAAACGAAGATAGAACAAGCAAAATAATTTTGAACAAAAACCCTAGATGTGTCTATGAATAAATGAATTTGAACGGATTTATTTTTAAAAAAAAGAACATACGATTTCATAATGAAATTCTTAATTTTTTTGAAAAAAAATTGTAAGCTTTAATACCATGTTACACAGGCCAAATGATAGAATAATGAGGTGATCTTGTTATAATAAACAAAGGAACGAACATTCCTTGTATAGATTTACAAAAACTTCATTTTAAAAGAAACAAACGTTGACAGAAGATAAAAATGGAACTTTCCTATAAAGTTATGAGAGGGAAAGAGCGCACAAAAGAAACATTCTATTTTGGAAGATATTATCCTGGCACTGGCTATGGGGCCAAATATTTGCACTGGCCCCAGTAGTCAGTGTCATCTAATTGATGCTTTCGTCAGTCAACCCTTCGTTTGAGAACAACAAAATGTACCTTTGCTGAAAATGGATAGTCTGTATTTATTGCAGAGTTTCAAGCACAAATGAACTTAAAATCAAATGAACTTTATTAAATAATTTCATGTGTGTAATGGCTGATCAAATAACATTATAAAATAATAATAATAATATTTAAAATTAAATTAATCTATATTAAAATTAAAATTTATATTAATAGCATATATTATTAATTTAAAATATTAATATTTCAATATTTTTATATAAGGATAAAATAATATTTAAAGGATGTATTAAATTTTATTATTAATTTAATGTATAAAATGTACAAAGAATATAATTATATTTAACTAAAAATCTATTTATTTTATATTAAATTTTTTTTTTGAATTAACTATAAGGATATCAAAAGATCAAAAAAACACAATAAGAGTTTTTAATGGGAGAGGCCCAGCCTCAACCATCTAAGTTCACATAAAGTTTGAGAGTTTTTTACAGTGCATAGAAAAATAACATATTAAGATAGAACATCATTATTGTCATCCATCCACGCAGTCCAGCCCCCGGGGCCTTCCATCCAAACAATGTTTTTCTTGTCTTGGATTTGGAACAGCATCGCAATCTGCTGATCAGTGGCATTCTTGCTATTGTTGACTTTTTTAGTGAGCTTTTTCAAAGTCTCTTCAAAGTTGGCAAAGTTGTCTATGTGATTCCTCCATTCATATCCGTCTTTCAGCTCGTACACAAACATGGTAGCGTGCCCAGCTTGAAGAAACCTTCTAAGTTTCTTCTTATCCAAGGTCATGTTCACGTTCACCTACGAGGAAATTTTAAAGTATGTGAGTTTTCAAAAAAACTTAGTAAGGGATCTAGGGGAGTCTTGATACCTTTCTTCATTTCTGTATTTCCAGATCTGCCAAAGAATGTTAGAGGAAAACATATTCCAAAAAATATTCATATCATTTTTAATATCCTTTATAAAACGAGTAACAATTTCAAAAGTAGTAACAAACATAGGATAATTGATGCCAAACATGTGCCAGATGCTTTTGGCAAAAGCGCAATCAAAAAAGATATGTCTGCTAGTTTTGAGGCTCTCACATAAATTGTAAACAGAATCATTGTTATGATCTTTTTTAATAGGGAGTCTGTAGAGAAGAAGCAACCATTTAAAACACTTAATTTTAGGCTCAATAGGAGACTTCCACAATCTGTCCAAATGCTTTTTCCAATCATTAGTATCAAGGTTAGAGTACCATAATCCATTGATATGATCAGTAATATTATTTTTAGCAGCAATAATTTTATAGATGTTTTTAGCTTTTAATTTTTCCATGATGGTACCATCAGGCCATTTCATTTTCAGAAATCTTTGAGAGTCAACATGGCAGTTAGTAGGTAGATCATTGCAGGCTTTGATAATCATGTTATATGTTTTCTTTTGAGAAGGAGGGATATTGTATTTAGAGCTGATATCTGCCCAACTAATAAGTCTATCATTCTCAAAGAGAGAAATGAATTGAGAAATTCCCAAATTGTTCCAGTGCTTGGCAGAGTAGCCTTGGGAGAGGGTGAGAGGCTTTCCAGCAAGATGCAAATTCCACCAAATGGATCATTCACCATAGAGGAGATTTTGATCAAAGAAGGATCTATTAGGTATGAACGTCTTAACATGTTCCCAAGCTTTCTAGATAGTTTTAAAGACCGAGGATCCTTGAACGAGAATAGGGAAGTCACCTTCAATGATATCACAGAAGGGTATTTTCTTCCAAGTTCTCACTTTTTTAGGGATCTCTCTTTCAATATTGCATCTAATAAGAACCTTACAAGGTTCTTCACCCTCCAGCGAGTGAAAGATCCATTTGGTGGCTAATGCAGTGCCTTGGGTTTTAATATCTTTTAGACCCAATCCCCCAAGGAGCTTGTCAGTTTGGCACCAGTCCCATTTGACAGCATGATGTTTATTGTTACCTTTACCATCAGACCAAAGAAAGTTTCTAATGGTCTTCTGAATCTCAAAAATTTGATAATTATTAAACATCCAGGTAGAAGAGTAGTAAACATTGTAGGAGGAAAGAATTTTTTGACAAACCTAGACTCTCCCAGCCAGGGAGAGGGATTTGTTATGCCACTTATTAAGCTTATTGAAGATCTTATTCTTAATCCAAAGCCACATATCCTTCAGGGAAGGATCAACCGAGAAGGGGGTGCCCAGGTAGCGCACAATTTTTTTAGGCCCTCCCCAAAGGAAGCCAGGTTTACTAAACCAGTCAGGGGGTTGATTAGACCAGCCGAGGCAAATGGACTTAGATTGAGAGATACGGGAGCCAGAGATGGAGCAGAAGGTGTTGAGCTTAGATTGGAGAGCATCAAATTTATCCTCATTGACTTCAAAGAATAAAGAGGTATCATCAGCAAATTGGCAATTAATAAGGTCAGCATTGTTGGGGAGGGTTATGCCTTTGACGGCAGGGGAGAGGGTATTATCCTTAAGAATGTAAGATAGGGCATCAGAAGCTATGACAAATAGGGCAGGGGCTAGGGGGCAGCCTTGTCTGATGGATCTACCAAGAGGAAAGCGGGCTAAGAGGGATCCATTGACCTCAACCTGAGCTGAGGCATCTTTGAGAAGGATTTTGACAAAGTTACAGAATAGGGGGGGAAGCTAAAGGCTTCTAACATCATGAGGATGAATTCCCATTCAATAAAATTATAATCCTTTTCAAAATCAAGGAGCAACATAGCAAAATTCTGATTTGAGTGTTTGGACCAGTTCATGGCTTCCCAGCTAGTAATCAGATTTTCAAAAATATATCTACCTTTGATGAACCCAGTTTGAGTAGAGTTGATAAACTTGGGGAGGATAGATTCAAGCCTCAAAGCCAAAATCTTGGCGAGGATTTTATAAGATACATTAAGGAGAGTAATAAGTCTCCAGTTTTTTAGGAGGGCCTTGTCTCCCTCCTTGGGGATGAGTTTAATAATACCTCTATTAATGAGGCAACCAAGAGTGCCTTTGTCATAGGCATCAGAGTATAAATCATAAATATCTTTTCATATCCAGTCCAAGTTAGATTTATAGAATTCACTAGACAAACCATCAGGGCCAGGGGCCTTGTGATTCTTCATATTCATAATAACCTTTTCAATTTATTCAAGAGAGATATTTTGGTTAAGCACATTATTGTCCTGGTTAGATATAATGTTGGCGATGAGATTTTTATAGCCAAGTCTGAGCGTTTTAGCCTTAGCAGAGTCCTCTGAGGTAAATAATTTACTATAAAAATTGGCAAAAGCTTCTTTTATACCTTCTTCTTGAGTGATTTCTTGGTTGTCCACAAGGATTCTATTAATAGATTCATTAGCTTGTTTTTGCTGAAGAAGAATTTTGAACCTCTGTCACCATTTTGAATCCAATGAGCCCGAGATCTAATCTTGGCTCCCTTGATTTTAAATTGTTGATGGTGTCTGAGGTTGTTCCGAGCTAGAGCAACTTGTGAACAAAGAGTGACATCTTGGGGATCAGATTGGACATTAGTTTCAGCAGATTGGAGCTTAGCAGAGAGGATTCTTTTAGAATATTTGTAATCCTTTTCTTTCTTTTGACCAATGGTCTTAAGAAGGGCATGCCGGGCAGAGATATTCTGATTCCATAGATCAATAGGAGAGAGGTAAAGGAGAGTCTTTTGGTTAATAATTCTAATGAGTTGAATGGTGGAAAGCACATCTTCATCCAACAGGAGAGACTTGTTAATAATGAACCTTGGGTTAGTAGCCTTATGAGTAGTAGTAGAATTGTTAAGTCTAATACAGGCAGAGATGGGATGGTGGTCAGAGAGAGATGTGGGTGAAACCGTGACCAAATTCCCACTATTGTCTAGGAGGAAAGAAAAGGAGATCTTATTGGCATAAAATCTATCAAGTCTGGCATATATCCTAGAGGGACTTTGTTGAAAGTTGCACCATGTGTGCCATATACCAGTGTGATTATTAGAATTGCCAGTTAGCAGATCAAAAAGGAGCATAAAAGATTTCATTCTACTCCAATGAAGCTTCTCCTGATCCTTCCAAGCGAAGAGGAGACCTCCAGCTTTGTCTTCCTGGTCTTTAATCATATTAAAATCACCCCCAAAAAACTAGGGGATATTGGGAAGCTCAAAGAGCCAGTCCCAGAGGCTCACCCGCTCCTTATAGTCATTGGAGGCGTAGATGGAGCAGAGACCAAAGGAGATAGAGTTATAAGACAAGGTAGCCCAAACAACCCTATTGTAGGGAGATACCCCTTTACTCGTAATGCAGGGAGCCCACTTGGGACCAATAAGGAGGCCCACACCCCCTTTGCCTCTGCTGTGATTAGAATGGAGCTTAATTTCATCCTTCCAAATAAAGTTCAAATTACTTTCAAGAATAAAATCAGTGGCTTTAGCTCTTGTAACATAAGAAAGTCCATATGATTAATAGAGTCTAAGAAATGCTTAATGATATGCTTCCTATCTGGGGACTCAAGACCCAGGCTAACATTCCATGAAATACAATTCATGGTGAACTTGTTGAAATAGGAGGACGCTTAGGGTCCGAGGGCCCAACAATGTCATTCTTACCACTAATAATTTTATTTTTGGACCCTAAGGGTCGACCTCTTTTCTTTGACTGGGAGAGAACAGATTTGTCATCACATCCTTCATTCTCAGAGCCAGATTGCATCAGAATTTCCATGTCATCAGCCTTGGATGGAGGGATTTCTGTGATAGGTGGCGAAGCGATGGGAGATGCATGCTTGGAAGAGGTAGCATGTATAATTTCAAAGGAACAATCATCATCAATTTCTTTAAAGACTTTCAGGGTGAAGCTACGGGTAGGATTCTTATCAGTTTTAATTTCAATAGGTTTAGTCTTTGGCGGGCAAGAAGCGGAGTTCAAAGCTGGCATAATAGCTAACGGAGCAATCACACATGAAGCCCTAGGTTCAGAGTTGCAGGGCGGAATGCCATATTTCCTTCTACACTTTTTCTTAACCATTGTTTGAAATCTATCTAGAGAGTCTAAATTTGTAAGGTTAGGATTAGAAGAAAACAATGGTCAGGAGGAGATAACAATGGCCTATGAAGTAGCAGGAGTGGCATTATTTTCAGATGACAATGTTGGGTGAGGAGGAGGAGGAGCAACTTGGGGTTCTGGGGGAGTAGGCGGTTGAGCTTTAGGGGAAGATTTCCTAGAAAGAATAGGGTAGTCCTTCCTGAGATGCCCTTCATTTTTACAGAGGAAACAAGCATTGAGCCCCCCCAAAACCTCAAAAGGACAAGAGAAGAATTCATCACCAAGATTGATTTCCAAAGTCACAGGGATTTCCATGCCTGGTTGGAGCACAATCAAGGCTCTAGCATTCATGTGAGGAACCAGTCTGGTTGTATCATCCATCCTTATGAGTTTCCCTAAGGGTTCAAGGAGGTGGGGTAGGAAACACCATAAAAAGGGAGGAACATTTTTAACAATAATCCAGCGAGGGGCTGAAAGAGCAAGGATTTCGTCATGTATGGCTTCCGGAGTCCAAGCTAGGGCACGGAAGGAAGAGGTTCCTACAGTCCAGAATTTCTTTTTAAGAACAGCTTGTTGTGCCTCTGTAGTATTAAAGAAAATAAAAAATAAACCAGATCGTATTTGCTTGCAAAAAGAGATATGGTAACCAAGTTTCAAGTTCCAGTAGTTATGGAACCAATCGTCTAAAAATTTTCAAGGAGGGCATTTTTCAATAACCACAGAAGCAAAAAAGATAGCAGAATCCTTTAACCTATTTTTTTCCTTAACAATTTCATTGAGCATATCCGAATTAGAAGAGATGGAGAGGGGTTGCAAGACTTCCCTAGATTCCTTACCGGATCTTTGCCCTTCATTTTTTATATTGAACCTAGCTCCAGCGCCAATGGTGAAGGCAGACACAACTTCAGAAAATGAATTGGGTTTGAGGGCCGAAGACGAAGAGGTAGGTTTATTCAGAGCATTTGAAACTGGCTCTAAATGAGCCCTAGTGGCCTGCGAGGCCATAGGTATGGCCTCTGCTGAAGGGCAAGGCTCAGACATAACTTATAAATGCAGGAAAAGGAAATAACACACCTGGCATGGGGTGGATGTGCGGCCGCTAGGAGAGACCGGAGAAGGAGAAAAAGCTTCACCGAAAAAATGCCTTCTCAATATTTTGATATTAAATATTTCAATTTATAAATTCTACATATAATTTGAAATTATTTACAAAAGTCTAAATTATTTATCTTATATTTTTTTATTTTTTTATTTATATTAAATATTTAAAATCTAGGATTTATTTGTCTTATATTTGTAAAGAGACAAACCTACATTTAAAATAAAAACAATCTTAAAAAATATCATTCAAAGTAGTGAATTTTATTTTTAAACTAATTTTTGAAAAAATGAAACATCCACCTCATTCTTTAATAAGTAAATCATTAAATTTTTACTAAATTTTTTTTAAAGAAAAATTCAAAAATCTACATGATAAAATGTATGTTCAAATTAACACATTTATAAACTCTCAACTTATCGAGTTTAGTTTTACAAAATACTAATAGAATTTTCATTTCAAATAAGAAAAATAAAATAATATTAAATATTAAATATAGAAAAATAGTATAATAATAAATATGAATAGAATTTTGTTTTAAAATAAGAAATATAATAATTTAATTAAAAAAGAAATTGATTTTTTTAAAGATTTATAATAGAAATATTTATTTTATAATGAGAAAGCGTGGTAAGAAACAAATATTTGAAAAAAGTAAACAAACTAATAAATAATATTAAATTTAAGTATTAAATTTAAATTTTGAAGTTATTTTTTTAACTTTATAATTAAATATATTCTCACATTAAAAGAAATCACTTTTAAAAGAAAATGTAATAAATACATACGCAATTTCTTTTTTTATTATAAATACATATATAGTTAGATTTTTTATATTTAGTATAAAAAACAAGATATATAATTATATATTTAATATAAAAATAAACTAATTCTAAATGAATTAATTGTAAATTATTTAATTTTTCTTTATT
This sequence comes from Chamaecyparis obtusa, assembly GCA_027943335.1. Classification (NCBI taxonomy): domain Eukaryota; kingdom Viridiplantae; phylum Streptophyta; class Pinopsida; order Cupressales; family Cupressaceae; genus Chamaecyparis; species Chamaecyparis obtusa. The sequence goes on from BSBK01009649.1 coordinate 158,770, forward strand.
TCTAATTGTTCATCATGATTGTTCATCATTAATTACATCGAGCTATATCCTTGTTGTGGTGGATAAATCAAGTTAAAAAAATTAGAGTTTAAAATAAATCAAACTCTAACTCTAACTCTAACTCTATCTCTAATACTAACATGTCCAAAGACCTAATGCCATAATCTTAACTCTAAAGATAAATCCTAATCCTAATCAACAAAAAATGATTATTCTTTAAATAAAAATATAATGAATTTAAAAAACACACACAATCTAAACTAGAAACTACCATATGTTAAATTTAATAGATTGTTGAAAACTAATGGCTGAACAATATTTATTTCAATTAAATTCATTATATTTTTACTTTCAAAATTATTTAGTCTTCCAGATTTTTTAAAATAAAAGTATACTAGTTTGATAATATAACATAAAGCAACCTCATTATTTATCATGAAATGTAATGTAAAAAGCCAAGTTGAAATTAATAACATTCAAATCTAATTTAAAAAAATTAATATTCTAATATTTACTAATCTTATGACTACTTTAATATTTTAAATAAAAATAATTTGTATACATTATTAATAGTACATATTAATTTAATTATTAATATTATTGTTATTTTAATATAATAATGATATTAGTATTTTATATTAACTTAAGAAATAAATACTAGAAATATATTACGTTTTGTTGTTCTCAAACAGAGGGAGAGCTGACTGACGGAAGTATCAATTAAACGGAACTGGCTAGTTGGGCCGGTGCAAATATTCGGCCCCATAGCCAGTGCCTTGGAGACAAAAATAAGACAATACAATCAAAACGAGATGCCCGTGACACAAAAGGACAAAGCATACAGCTCGGATGACTTGACATAATTCACTTTATGACTATCGAGAAAGGAGATACAATAAAAAAACAAAGGACATGACATAATCCAGATAGTCACATGGGGCGGTGGAACACTTCGTTATCAAGCCAGGAAAGGACAACTACTCCATGATTGAAGAAAAGATATCCAGCAAGTGCCGCTCGCATCTTTCCCTGCCATAGTTAAATTCATTGCATTTTAGGCTGTCCTTTTTGTTGTTTTAGGTTTTACAAATCCAATAATTAATGATCTTCATGGAGAATTAAAAGGAAAGGAATGTGATTGTCCTACCATCGTCTCTAAAGCTAAAGCTAAAGTGGGGAAATAATTCAAAGTCTCTAAAGCTAAAGCTAAAGTGGGGAAATAATTCAAAGTCCTACTGATGAATCCGGAATTATTGAAGAAGAGAATAATTATAAAAGTGATTAGAGTATCTTTGGCCACGGTCATAAAGAAGAAAAGAATAATTGAGTAAAAGTAAATCGAATAACTTCGGAATTAAACCCTGGAATACTATTTGCACTCTTATAAATTTACTTCTTTCCCAGGTCTACTCATTCATTTCATTCTGGTTTGGATTTCTTAGTTTTCAAGAGCCATTAACTTGTCAGAGTTCATAATAGTGTCAGAGAGTGCTTCAACTTGTATGCTGTGTAGTCCACAGTAATATTTGAGAGTGCTTCAGTTTCTCAGTTACTTAAAAATTCAATTATGGCATCTGTTGTGATTGATGTTGTTCTTGAAAAGCTTGGTGGGATGTTGTTAGAAGAGATAAACAAGGAGGTTTCACTTGTGTGTAACTTCACAAGTGATTTCGAATGGCTGAGCAAGAAGCTCACAAATTTAAGAGACTACCTCAGAGATGCAGATGCCCAGAGTGCACACAGTGCATCCGTGAAAAGCTGGCTGCTGGATGTTGCAGATATCACTTGGGATGCAGAAGACATACTGGACGAATGTGCTCTTCAATCAAAAGGAACTCATGGTGAAATCTCTCAATCCTCTTGTGTCTGTGCTTTCAGCTATTCTCAATTACTGTTTCGCTATAAAATGGCACATCGGATAAAAGACGTGAAAGATAGACTGAGATCCATAATGAAAGGTGGAAAGGAGCTGAAGCTTGTTGGGGATGTCACTCATTCAGACCAACCCTCCACAAGTGCATCTGGGAATGCAAGGTGGAGGGGATCAAATGTGATGGAGAATGCTTCACGACCAGTGGCCATTGAATCGAAGGTTGAAGACGTCCTCCGCCTACTGAATGACCCCGCCGCCCCTGTCATCGCCGTCGTTGGTATGGGCGGCGTGGGGAAGACTTTTCTTATGCAAAATGCTTTCGACAGAGCAAAGGGCGGATTTGAGAGGTCCATCTGGCTTGCTGTTTCTCAGACTTACTCTCTTCAAAAGTTACAAGCCGCTTTGGCCTCCAAAATAGATTTGAAAGAGGTCGTTGAGGGAAGGGTGGATGAGGTGCAGGCATCACAACTCATTCATGAAAGTTTAACAAGAAGAGAGGGTAGGACTCTCATTGTGCTTGATGATGTTTGGAGGGCAACAGGGGAAGATAACTTGATATCTGCACTTGGCCTTCCTACTGGGAATAATACCCAGTGCAAAATTGTGGTCACAACACGAAGCAAACATGTGAGCGGCACCATGAATGCTCGTGTTTATGAGCTGCACCCTTTGTCACAGAAAGAGAGCTGGGACCTGTTTTGCGCTTTTGCGTTCGAGGGAAATCAGCCGCCACATCATGTTGAAGGGACTGCTCGTGAAATCGAAGGGAAATGCGGGAGATTGCCCTTGGCTGTTAAAACAGTGGCAGCGTCTCTGGCGAACAAGACGTTGTCAAGGGACTGGACATCCAAATTGGAGCAGCTCAGAGCAATATCTTATACGGAGGATCCAATCATGCAGATTCTCAAGATGAGTTATGATTCTCTCCCTCCTCATCTTAAACCTTGTTTTGCATATCTTTCTTTCTTCCCCGAAGATGAGGAAATAGACTTCCTATATCTGATAAACCTGTGGGTAGCGGAAGGGTATGTTCCTCAAGGAGACGATCAGCTAGATGTCGGATGGAGTTATATATGTCATCTGCAGAGTCTCTGTCTGGTCGAGAGAGTAAACGACGAGGATGGTTTAGATTGGAGTGATAGAAGGTTCAGATTGCATGATTTATTGCTTGATTTGGCCATCAGTATAGCAAAAGAAAGTCAAAGTGCATTTAGTGTGGAGGAAGCCTTCAAAACAGGTCCAACTGTGCAAACGAGTAGCAGGCATGTTCGCAGACTTTTATTGGGCAAGAAAAGCACAGGCAATGATGATGTAGATAAAATGGCAAGAAATAGGGCATATTCCGCAACACGTTTTCGTACTCTATCATTTTCACAAAATAGTGGCATTGAAAATATTCCAGCAATCTTGGTTAATGGTGCAAGAGTACTGCGTGTTCTTGATTTGAGTGGCACTGCAATCTCGTCATTGCCCGATTGTGTTGGAAATTTAAAACTCCTTACAGTTTTGAATTTGAGCGGGACAGAAATTACCAAGCTACCAGATTGTGTAAAAGGCAACAAGAGTCTTCGCTTCCTTGACCTTTCTAATTGCAGGAGTTTAGAAAAGTTCCCCGAATGGATTGGCGAACTTAACTGCTTGCAACATCTGGATATACGCCTGGTCAGTGAGCAATCAATACCGAAGGGAATATCGAAGCTTGTCTCTTTGCAGGTACTGAAATTAGATACGGATAACAGACTATCTGTGGAAGACAATGACTTCTTAAAGTTGGAGCATTTTGCCAATTTGGTCAACCTCCGTGAAGTGTGGATAAATATTTCTGATGAGGCTGAATTGAAAAGAATAGAAGAGGGGATCCTTGCCACATTGGTGAAGATGCGTAATCTAACAATATGGAACAATTGTTCTGATGAAGGTAATCTTCCACCTCTATCAGATAAAATGTTAGACATGAAGGATCTTGAATACCTTTGCCTACGTAGCTTTGGAATGCCAAATTGGATATGTGACTTCTCAAATCTGATGCAATTAGAGTTATGGAGGTGCCATTGTGCTGAATATCCAGCACTAGAAACAATGCCCAACTTAATAAAGTTGGAATTGTATTATAATGATATTTGCAAGGCATTGCCAACAGGGTTTGGGAAGGCCGGGGGATTCCCTCTGCTGCAGTTTTTTAGTATTAGTGATTTTTGGGCATTAGAGGAGTTACCAGAATTAGAGGATGGAGCAATGCCACGTCTTGAAATTTTACATGTAGAGACATGTCATAATCTGAAGAAATATCCACATGGATTGGAGCTCCTCAAAAGTCTAAAAGAGTGTCGCTTTAGCGGGACAGGAGTGGATGATATGTTCAAGAAAGGTGGGGAGTTATGGAATAAAATTAAAGCCAACAACCCCAATGTCTTAATTAATGAATAAATGAGGTTGTGGAGGTTGGGATAGTGGAATGCCCAATAGATGTATTTTTAAAATTTCAATAAGATTTTTATGTATAGTGGAAAAACAATTGGTATAATTTATATTTTAATAATTATGTATGTTTATATACATAGAAATCAATTTATTCTTTTAAGAATTGTTTTATCTACTCAAAAGTTATACATGTGTAAAAATTAATTTAGTACATTGAAAAATAATTTATATAGTTTATATTTTAATTGTTGTGTTTGTATATATAAATAAATAATGATTTATTTGTTGAAAAGTTATTTTTAATTTATTTTATGATATATATATATTCTTAAATTTAAGTATTATTCTATTTATTTTTAGTTATTTAAAATTTATTTTATAAAGTCAATTTTCTCAAAAATATGTGTTAGGTCTTTTTTAGTTTTTATGTACATTGACATAATGTTACATTGTTATCTTGTATTGAGTGCTTAATAGTTGATTCATATGAGAAAATTGGTAGTAATGATTATAGAATAATGTAATCATATAGAATATTCAAACATAATAATGTTTCTATGTTCTTTTTTTTTGTAAATTTAATTCTCAATTTTAATTTTATTTTCGGTCCTCAAGCCTACAATGGTATCAAAGCTATGAAGGGACCTAAATTTTGTGGCCAAATTTATGCATGATATTTATAATAGTTTTGTGATCTTCTTGATGTCACTCTTCTTGCAACACTTTTTCCTTCTACACCCTTGACAATTTTCTAACATTTTGAATTTGAAAGCAGGATTTTACAAACAAATATTTACCGAAAGGACTTAGGAAATTGATTATCTTCAAAAATTGTGATTTTTTGTGTGAAAGGAGGAATATTGTGGTCATGCTAGTTTGACGAATTATATGATTAAACTAGCAATTGCACGTTGGCGGGAAATAGGTACACCATAGGAATGTCAAAGGTTAGTTAGAAACACATGTCTTATTTTTTACGTATAGTTGTACAATACATGAGATTGATTTGTATGTCTTATAGAAAATTATGTTGTTTATGTAACAAAGGTCTAAATGGAGAAGTGATAGCTTAAACTCAACTACGCATCCACTTCTAAGAAGCCAAAAATTACTACTATAAAACCTTTAAGGGTAAAAGCACAATTGTCTGTCGCACTTGAGGCTAACTCAAAGGATTCGACTGAGCAAAACTCGGCTGAGTAGTACTCAACCGAGTAGCACTTAGTTGAATCCATGTATGCCTTGTGTGGCACCTAATGGTGCATATATAGCTAGAGGTACTTGACTGAGTGGGACTTGATCGAATCCCACTCGGTCGAGTCTCTCTCGCTTTATAAACACCCCAAAACGTAGTTTAAGCCCCTCATTAGCACAGTGAGGGGCTAGCAGAGAAGGGATTTTTATGGAGTTTGAGGACATTCGACCGATTGTGAGGTAGGGCCCCCACTTTTTGGCATTTATTTGATATTTTTTTGTTTTTTATAATTATATGGTTAAAAATTAAATTTTTAATATTATATTAGTACCAAATGTTTAATTTTTCATATATGGTTTTAAAATGATTTTTTATTGTTATATTAGTAGCAAATATTTAATTTTTTTATGTTGTATAAAATGGCTAGTTAAATAATATTTTATTCTGAAAACTAAAACCTTAAACCTTAAACCTTAAAACTTAAAACTCAAACCATCAACTTTAAACCTTAAAACTTAAACCTTCATACTATCAAACCTATAACAAAACTTAAATCTTCAAACTATTAAACCCAAAACAAAACTTAAATCATTAAATTATTAATCATGTGACCTAGACATCAATGCTCATCTCACATTATCAAATCCATCAACCTAGGTATTGCATCCATCTTGTCACATCATACAAGCATAGAACAAAATTTCCAATATTGACATCATATTCACAAAGAGACTCTAATGCAAACCATAAATTATAATATATCATTATCTCAATATTAATCAAATAGAGAATTTCCATCATCTCATGAGTATACATGTACCAAGTTAAATGGAAACCCTAACATTAAACCAAATTGGACCCTAAGCCTTAACCTATTGAAGATTAAGCCAAATTAAACCTTAACCCTAAACTAAATTGGCATCATGTTGAACCCTAACCCTAATGGTAATACCAAGAAAATTAAACTCTAATCTTAAACCTAAATAAACATTATAGAAAATGGGCACTAACCTTATACCTGTAATCACCTAAAATTGGTCTAGTAGAACCCGAGCCCCCTTTTTGATCAAATTGCCACAAATTAAATCCTAAACCTCAAAGGCATATTTTCTAGACATAATTGTGCAGAGTAACCTTTAAAATCCCTTTTGCATAATTAAATAAAAAATCTTATATCAAGCTTATACTACGGTCTAATTTCTAGAGCTTGCATATTTATTTAATTCTATAACCTTACTTTTAACATAAAGTTTCTACACTTTTATTGAAAGAACACATTCACATGTGTGCACATACTTAATCTTGATTAATTAGAAATTAAAAGGGATTTGTGCTTTCAAAAATATTATTTTGTCTTATTCTACCTAACATTTCTCATTTGCCTCTTAATCCTCACCACTCATCTCTACCTAACCTTGCATCTCCTTTTGCCTCTTCATCTTAGCCACTCATTTTTTTGCCTCTTAATCTCCACCCTTTGTTCTTTAGGCGATTCCTTTAAAAGGAAGCTCTTCCCTTCCTCAAGGGTCCCTAATTTTTGCTAATCTTGCATTCTTGTCATTTTGCATCATAGCTTACTTGCATTCTTACTTTCTTAGAATAATATTGCTAATTTGAATTCTTAGATTTAACTCTCTCATTTTCTTAGCTTAGCTTCATTTCTAGCTAAATCTTGCATTATTAATCTAGATTATTTTCTTGCATTGCTTCAATAGAATAGCTCTTGCATTCTCATTCTAGAATACTATTTTCTAGCATAATTATTATCTTAATCTCTCATTTATAGTTTGCATTCTCGCATCTTAGCTTCATTTCTCGCACTTTGAATCTTTCATTTTGGAGTAGTCAAGTCAGTCATCCTCTATGCCAATTTGATGAGCATCATGAGAAGGATTAAACTCGCTTCAATTAGGAAGCTATGAGCCGCTTCTTGAGATTTCATCTTCCATGGATTTTCTCAAGTGTAATGGTTCATAGAAGTGTGTCACACCTTTGATCACACATTTTTGGTACCCACTGTGGGGTTGGTTTCTCAAATTTAGCTTCATTTCTTGCATTTTCAGATTTTTTGTTGTTGTAGGTTTGTCGCTTTGATTTTACAAGCTAAAGAGTCGTACGACATTTCATACTATACCCAAGCGACATTTCAGCATACTGCTAGGTGAAACTTTGCATTTTCTGGAATATTGTTCTGTCTTTCTGAGAAATGTCACCTAATTCATAGAGAAATGTCGCCCAACCTTTATGAGGTATATCATTCTGAGATGAAATATCATCCTGCTTCTTTAAGGTCTATCGTACTATTTTTTGACAGACTGATTAACTATCACCCAAATTTAATCTCTATCACAGTCTAAATTTTGGCCCGAGATTGCTTGATTTTTCTTGCATTTTTAGATTGTCTGGTCTTCTAACAGTGACTAACAAGTGATCTTGCAAGACTATTGCTTCCATTTGCATACTTTTTGTGCCCTAAATTATGGTTTTATAGGGTTTTCTTGCAAAAAAAAGATCAATATCTTCATGACTACTAATGCTTTGTGATGTAGGATGCTTGGCAACGACTCCATCATTAAACTAATAATTATATTTGTCTTGTAGGTTGCCTTGGAGATACAAATAAATTTTTTGTTTTCTTACATTTGATTTCTAGGCACCTAGCTTAACTAGAAGACTTATTGTCTTGTGTTTAGTTGAGTAGTAGGAGAGTATGCTCTTTTCCCTTTTGGAAAATTTGAAATCTTGACTTGCTTAGTTGATCACTTGAAATTAGTCTTGGGTAAATGAACATGTTATTGATGTGTTTGGGAGACACTATGGAGTAGGAGAGTATGCTCTTTTCCTCATGGAAAATCAGAATTTTAGACCTCCACTAGTTATCCATTTCTTTTCTTGCATTTACCTTTAGAGGGTTTGCCAAGAGAAATCTTTTGGGAACAACCCAAGTGGTGAAAAAAAAATCCACCTAAATCCACTCCACTACAATCAAATGCTTCCTTCAATCCAAAGATAGGGAAGACTTGGCTATTTCTATTCCTAATGCTTCTTCATGTGTAGGGCCTAGTTGCCTAAATCTTGCTAAGAAAGACTACACTTGATTGGGTGCTTGTAGGGCCTTCTTGGTCTAAATCTTTTTTAGAAGACTACAAGAGGAGTACATTCACTTTGTGTAGGGCTGAGAGGTCTAAATCTTACATATGCAACTATGAATTTCGGGTGCTTGTAGGGATATAGGCCTTAATTTCACTTGTGAAACTACAAGGGATAGACATGATAGAAGATCTTTACTAAACACCTTAGGACTTAAAGGCTATCCTTTTTGGCCATGTGACTTCCTTTATGCAAGGACTGATCCAAGTGGACTTTACCTGGATCACCCCAAGATACTCACCATATGTACTCCCTTGGATGCAAATTCATGAAAAAGCCAAGATCACTTTGTGTGAGGTAAAGGGGTACCAAGTTTTGGGAAATGGTTGGAACACTCCCCACTTGACCTTTGGTAGCTTTTCTTGATGTGCCTTCTTGTGCTAAGACCTATGAAAAAACTTGTTGAACATACACTTGATAAAATTGAACATTGGTATACCTTGCAAGACCTCACATATGCTTGTATCCACAAGGTTTCTTTGTTCCTTGTTGGAATGTTTGAAGACTATTGCTTGTTCACACTACTTGCTTTCAAAACAAACCTTGTCTAGGAAACACTCCAAACTTGTCAATCAACTTTGCAATCCTTTGAATCAAAATTTTGTCAATATTGCTTCTCCATTGTGATCCTTAGCTCATCTATTTATTCAAGGTACATTCCAACATGTTAGGAATTGCCTCTAGCTAGAAAAGATTACTTTTGTCTCTTCACTACATTCTTGGCTAATAGAATGTCCACTTGTCCACCATCTCTTTGATCAACTCTCTTGGATGCTCTATCCTATCTCTTTCTTTTTCACAAGTGTTGTACATAGGGATCTACCTGCAACTTGGACATTTTGTGGAAAGTTATCTTTTCTATATCTCTTACACTCTTACACTTTGGACAAGTCAACACTTTTTCTTACCTAGGTTGAACATCAAGTCATTCCAAGTCATCATATTTGGCTTTTGAAAAATATTATTTCATGACGGTCACAACTAGATCTCAGATCCGTGAAGGAAAGAAACTCGAAGCTACCTTTGACAAATCATTTAAAGGAGATCCTATACCTTGGGGTTTTGAACCTTTTTGCTAATATCTCTAGTGAATCTACCTTATCCTCTCCTAGGTTGGCACATAGTGTTTCTTACACTCCAATCATGAAAGAATGAAACAAGAAGATTGAGGAATTCCTAAAATTGTTGGGTGACAAGAACTTTGGACAAAACAACAACCAAGAGCATCACAACTCTAGACATGGCTCTCAACATACTAGACCTGGATTACATGGCTCACAAGGTGGCGATTCAAATAATGAAATAACTAAGGAAGATATATTACAATTTCAAGAAGATGAATGCTTGCAAAGACTTATGAAATTCACCTCAAGTCAAAACAAATATCAATACTTCTTGCATCTAGCCTCACAAGGAGTTAAGGTACCTCACAACATTGATGTCAAGACAATCTAATTAAGAAAGAGGAACCATCTGAAATAAAAATCATGAGGAAATAGATGGAAGAAATGATGAAAAAAATGCTACGCTTAGAAAAGGAGAGGGAACAACCAAGCACATCATTTTTTCTTGAGGCTATATATGCTCATTTCCCTTTTACAAAGATCTATACATGCCTCATTTTCCTCAAAAAGTTGAATTTCTTAAATACAAAAAGTACGATGGTAACAGAGACCCTCATGATTATATTAGGGAGTTTTGCACACTAATCATGGAGTTCTTGCATGAACCTACCTACCTTATGAGACTCTTTCCTAGGATTCTTAGTGGTCAAGCTATGGAGTGGTTCACTAAACTATCTCCTCCTCTCAAGTCATTTGACCAGTTAGTGCAAAGATTTATCCAACAATACTCCTATAACATCAAACATGCTATCACCATGCTTGATCTTTGTAATATCAAGCAACGTCAAGGTGAGTCCTTTGTGATTTTCCTTCATAGATGGTGAAAGCTATACTCACACTATCCTCAAAAAATTCCTAGACTGAAAAGATTGATATATTCATCAATGCTTTAGTTCCTGAAATGAATTATGCATTAAAGATACAAACTCATGCTTCATTTGATAAATTGGTTGAATTGTCTATTCACATAGAGGATGTCCTTGTTCGTAAGGGCGATATCACTCTTCAATCTAAAGAGCATAAATCCTCTACTAACAACCAACATAATAAGGATAAAAACAAATTTTGGAACAAAGCTAAGGATGTTGTCAATGATGGAATCATGGCTACAACTTCAATACCTAACACTTCTAAAGAGCCATCGTTTAACCTATCTACTGCTATGAAAGACAAAACTGATAAGCCTTGAGCCTCAAAAAGAGCCTAAGAGAAACTTCACTCCTCTTGGAGAATCACTTGGAAATAATTTGAAGATGCTTTTGGCTAATTAGATTATTACTTTTCTTGATAACTTAAGACCCTATGATCCTGAGATAAATCCTAAATGGTGGAACATAAACCACTATTGCAATTATCATCACAAAAAAGGCCACAAGACTAGTGAATGCATGAAACTTAAGAATCTCATCCAGTATCTAATTGAAATGAGACTATTGTGGTTGCCCCCTCACAGGAAAATAATGATCATAAGGCTTTCAAGGAGCCTTTTCCTAAATTTGAAAAAGGGGAGTCTTCTTATAAGGAAAAGGATACTAAGGTTGCCTACACTTATTATAATAATGACAATGTGATCAACATGCTTGAATCTTCTGATCATACTAAAGGAAAAGCTAAAGATGAATCATCTAATGTGGCAACCAACTCTCAAGAAAACATCACTCCATCAGGAGAAGGTTCATCTTCCTCCACTGCTCCTAAGCACATATCAACCTCAAAAACTAAACCAACTACACATGATCCTAGTTGACCAACTTCAAGACACTTCAGCTCAGATCTCTATACTTGAGCTACTGCAAATCTCTCATGTTCATAGAGATATCCTTGATCAAGCCCTTTTTACGGCTAACGTACCTAAGGACCTAGACATTTATAAGTTCCAGTCCATGGCCAGTCACCTTGCAACACCACATTATCTAACATTTTCTAAAAAACATGATACATCTGTCAGCCATCCTCATAGTTAGCTCCTCCATATTGAAGTCATCATCCATAAGTATAGAGTTAAGTGTGTTTTGATAGATGGAGGTACAGGTTTGAACATTTGTACTTTCCATCTGGTTAAAGATTTCAGTTTCTTAGAGCATGTTGTTTATCCCTGACGTAAAATAACATTTAAATCATGCGATGAAGATGAACATTCTTCTAAAGACATGGTAGTCTTACCTATTTGGGTAGGTCCTATTCAGTAGGACATCATCTACCAAGTCCAAGATATTCATTTGGCATACAATATACTTCTGGGTAATCTTTGGATCCATGCAATGCAAGAAGTCCCTTCTATATACCATAGCTGCATAAAATTTCCTCATGAAAGAATTGAGATTACTATTCCTATAGATTCGGCTTGTGCCTATAAAAATCCTAAACAATCAGATCAAATGGTTCCTCACAACAAAGAAGGATCACCTCCCAAAAATTCTGAAGCAAAAGAAAAAGAACCTCTATCAGACTTTGGGAAAAGAATATTGGTCAGACCTAATAGTACAAGAACCTATCAAGTGGACACTTTTCATGTCTCTTAAAAGTGTTATAGAAAATCATCTCCATTAGTCACATCACTTGTTATTCATGAAGGTACTGGAATGATTAAGGCTACAATACTCCTAGAGCTAGAAAGAGAATAAAGTGCCATCATACACAAACTCTAGATGAGCAAAGAACCTGAACAAAAGGACAAACATGCTGACATCTCATCTAAAAAGTATGGTATGGGCTATCAACTTATGCAAAATATGGGACATGATTTAAAAATTCCTCTTGGTTGAGGCAAAGGTCTTCTTGAACCTCTACATGCTGAATTCAAAAATCCTAAGGATAAGACTGATGTTGGCTATCATGAACATAAAATTGACAAACCTAGTAGCAATAGTCACGCACATGATGACTCGAATGATGAAGAAGAAGCATAAATTCTACCTATGACATATGAAAGGCTCTTGCATATTCAAAATTCTAATATAGACTATCAGGGAGAGCTTTACATACCTTCTCAAGTGCCCCGAGAACATGACCCTGGTCCTAACCAGGAGCATCTCATACACTCTATTGAGAAAACTCCTACTACTACCACTATTTATCTTACTTCTAAACACATCATCAACTATAATCCTGATTAGGAGAAACTTGTCACTATCCCCTGCATCCTCGATATGCCTAAATTCACACCGATTTTGGATTATACTCCTACTACTACAGATGATATTAATATTGCGGAAGCTCCTGCTACTGAAAATACACCTCATGTGACATATGAAAGTGATGATGAAAATATCCCTCTTGCTATATTTTTATCTAATTACATCATATAGTATCGCAACAATGAAACATAATCGCATGAATATGAGTGGGACTCATTATCTGATGCTACAATGGACATACAAGTTGATGTTATACATAGATATTCTATTGATACAAAGTTTGAAAGAGGAGAAATCTCTAATTCTCAAGGCCGGGAAAATGATGATGATCCTTTCCATCCTTCTATGGAAATCATTCCTATGGCCCCTAGGCTATCTAATCAAAACAATTCTCTAGCTAATCAGGCAAATCACGGATATATAAGACCTCATCCTATGACAACTTCATGGAATTTAGGAAGGTATATAATTGAGTTGGCTCCTATTCAAGCACTTCTACCACAAGAAGAGGGACCTAGTCTTTGGAATAGGCCATCCAAGTTAGATTCATGTAATACTCCTCTAAACTCCTCTGACACTTCTAGGAAAACTTACGATCGACATCGCTCTATAGAAGATAACTTTCTTGATCTCTCTGATTTATTCATGAATGATGAGGATTATACTGGTGTCTTTTCACTTGAACTTGTTGAGCCTTTATCCCTCATTCTTCCTAAGTCAAGTGGTTGTCTCACCTCTCATCCATCTCTCCATCCAAACTCGCCATATCACTCTCATCCATCCATAACTCCTGAGTCTTCTAGAAGTAACTTGGATGTCCAATGTAAAAATTAGAAATACAAGAATCCACTTATATCTAAGGTCACCATGTCCCATCTAATCAACATGTGACTACACAACAAAAATCATTACTCAAAAGAAAACAAGAGTCCTCAAAGAAAAGAAGTAAATCAAAGAAAATATGGATTCCAAAATCTATCATAAAAGGACTGAAATCAAAAGTATCTCAAAGTACAGAACTATCAAAGGCTATGTGGATTCCCAAGCTAAAGGGGTTGGATTTAAAATAAAAATTAACATTTCCATTCCAATTTCCATCCTCTTCTTACGAATCACTCCACTCCACCATCATTACCTCCCATATCTCATGCCATTCTCTAATCTATCACCACCTTCCAAGAATTGCACACTAGTATCTACTCATCAATAATGACTTGCTTTGGAAACATCTTGATGATACTCTCCTTGGGCATCTAGAATGTGAGTAATCTGACAAAGTATTAAGATAGGTCCATGAGGGTATTTGTGGATCTCCCTTGAATGATCTTTCCTTGGCTACAAAACTCTTGACAGTTGGACACTACTGGCTGGATCCTCCTATCATACTATAACATCTAGTTCTAAAGATTATTAGTTGGCTACTACAACAGTGATGTTTTCAAAGAGCCTCTCAATCATCTTCATCTATAGCAACACTACAACTAGATACTCTGCATCCTATACAACAATATATGATCCTAAAAAAATTCTAAATATCACATAAAGTCCTAAAAAACTCCTAAAAATTATAAAATGTCTTGAAAAAATGATCATCCTAGTGAAAACCTAGAAATAGGAGCCTTGATGTATCCACAAAAAAAAATACAAAAAATACGAAAAAAATGAAAAAAATGAAAAAGAACAAAAAAGAAAAAAGAAAAAATCATGCCTTGGTGAAAACCTAGAAACAGACGCCTTGGTGGAAAAAATAAAATAATCTCCGAGTGGTGAATACCTTGCAAACAGGCATCACTTGTAATTAGTGCTCCATCTATCAACGTGTGGTTGAGCTCTTGTCTCCCTCTATCCATCTCATTTTTTGTTTCCTTGCGTCGTCATGGGCTGGAACTTGTCTTAGTTTTGTCCTTGGTTCTTATATGTTGTCTAGGGGAAATTGTACACCTATCTAAGATGTCAGTGCTTTATTACTTGGTCAATCCTCTTGAGCTTAACTTGAGTTAGTTTATCAGTCCTTCCCTATGGACCCTTTATCGCTGACATTACTTGGTGTTTCTCAACACTTGAATCCTCCATTGTTTCTTAACACTGCCCATCTGAACGTCATTTTGTTTTTCAACACATATCGTATCTTGCACTATCTTTCACTACGCACTTTCAATTTGACACTAGCACAAAGGTTTTCCTTAACACCCAACATAAATTACATCCTAGAAAATTTAAAACGACTGAGATATGCTAAACTATTTTCTTGTGTGATAACTATTATCATTGATTTTTGGTTTCTATGTCTTCTAAGGTCGCTTGATGATGTCTACTTGACTTGAGATTCATGACTGGGGCCATAACATATTTTATTTGATTCCTTCTTGTGGTGTGATTTTAATGCTCTTAAGTTGTCTAATAAACTAGGTGTCTCTGATAAGAGCCTCTATCATGATTGGAATGCCACACATACCTCAAATCTCTTTATTCGGACACTTAGGTGAGGTTGGAATTATCCCCATGTTTGTTTCTTATGTGTAGCATATATGATGACACTCCTAGTTATCTTGGTTTCTTCTGCCTCGATGCAGGTATTATCTTGCAACATTAACCTAGAGACCATGTTCAAGTCATTTTGACTCTTTTTTCTTGATGCTTACATGTGTTCCCTACATCTTATCCAATAGGTTTGTATTCATATTTTCATGATTTCTCTTGCACCAATGAAGATTTTACTAACCTTCGATGCACCAAATGCTCAAATGATGAAAACTAATGGCTACAGGATTGGTGACTTAACTACTCTCATGTCTTAGGCTACATTCTTAGGTTACATTTCATTCTAGGGCTACATTTAGATTTTCATTTATGGTTCCCTTGAGCTATTCTTTCTTTTCACTCTTCCTTTCCTATTGCTAAGGTATTTGATCACAAACTCTTTCTTTTGATCCTATTTTCGGGATTGAAATCAAAATTCCAAATATTCAAATGTAGTTGATTGCTGACACTATCACTTCTTTCTCAGTTCTTCCTTCTTTTCTTGTTATCTTTGAGGCTAATCTTCGCCCCTTGCTCCTCATTTCAATTTTGATCCTGAGGAGGCATGACAATATAACAAATATTTTGTCAATCAAATCTCCTAATCTACAAATCTAGCATTTGAGCCTAATCTTAAATCAATCAAGTCAATCAGGACTAAACATCATCACTAGAGGCATCTCAGCTTCATTGCTCAAGGCATCTCAGCTTCATCACTTCATATCAAGTTGAGATTCTCCACATCTCCTTTCTGAAAAATATTCTCATCACTTCATATCAATTCACTCAAACATACATCTTTTTGATCTCTTGGGGCATATCAAGTTCTTCAGGACCCATATCAATTTGGTATTATCTCTCAAATGATTAGTTATCTCAATCTCCTTGGACAAATATTTAGTCTTATCAATTCATATCAGGTTGGATATTCTCTTCTTTCTTATTGATCTTCATTCAATCAGGTTCCAAGATAGATCTCTATCATCTACCTTGACATCATCATTCTTTGACTCAATGTGTTCCTAGATCACTCACACATTATTCAAAGAGGGGAAAATTTAATCACCTAAAATTGGTCTAGTAGAACCCAAGCCCCCTTTTTGATCAAATTGCCTCAAATTATATCTTAAATCTCAAAGGCATATTTACTAGACATATTTGTGCAGAGTAACTAGTGGCAAGTTGACTTTACTAAGAATTATATGACTAGTTTTGTGTTTTTATTATGGAAAAAAAGTCATATGGAGTTTTGATAGTTAGTGCACAAGCTTTGAAGTTCATATTTTGGCTAAGAATGGTAGACAGTGTAGACTGCAATGTACCTGATAATCAGAGCATTGATGCATGTGAGTATGATCAAGTTATGGTATGCACCCTTGGATATAAGATTTTGAATATGTTATTATGCTAAGTCTAAGAACGCAAGATCAAATATGTTAGTATCAAGAAGTTATAGCTAGTCTAAACGACACTAGCAGTTCAGTGACAGAATAGAACAAAGCATGGAGCCGACAGGAAAGTTTTTGTATAGCGTATATCATTTTGTTTTGTAAAGGCTATGCACCTATTGTAATAATTTTGTAATCATGTTAATATCATTATACGTAAACACGCTTGAGCCAATTATATTGGAAGCATTGTGTATGTTGTGTTATAGGCTGACATAGTACTAAGTTTTGGTTGCACCTATTCAGCATGTATATATATGACATGCGCTTTTATATTTGACACATAGAGATAGATAATAGAGCTTAAGTATGAAAAGTATATAGAAGAGAATAATATTACATTTAGAATGCAATAAATCTCTACAAGAGGTTAGAGAAATAGTGCACAAAAGGAATTGATCAGACAATAGTGTCAAAGCAACAGTTTACCCTTCCAGATATAGTGTGTATCTGAATATCAGGAGGTTGTAGCCTTCTTCATTGAGCAATGTGCTCCGTCAGTGTGCCATCCATCCCTAACAGTGTTTGTTCTTCAAGACTCCTAACAGAGTCATTAAACTCAACATTCTAATGACTGCTCCTAATAGGGAAAAGGAACTTTAACAAGTTTATAAGACTAGTGAAATTATTCATGGGTACTAATTCCCACCAGGGTTTTCCTCTGGCCAAGGTTTCCCCATAAACATATCTTGTGTTATATATTATGGTTGATTGTTTTATATGCTGTACTATTTATTTCAGAATTAAAGTAATTGAGCTAAGTTTCAAGAAGCAGAAAAACATTAATTATAGAACACTGATTCACCCACCCCCCCTCTCAGTGTTCCCATTCTTAACAATTGGTATCAAAGATTTGGTCCTCTAAGAGAAGTTTAACCACTTGAGGAGATCATGGATTTAGAAGAAGTGAAACATCTGAAGAAAACTCTTGAAGCAGCTCTTGAAGATCTTGACATATCTGAAAAAGAAAATGAAGAACTGGAAATGAAGCTCAATGGCTTTCAAGTATTCATCAAAAAACTAAGAAAAGATTTGAAAGATTGTTCAATGAATGATTTGGGGAAAATGGTCAAAAATTTGAATGAAGAAAACATGTCTCTAAAGGATCGAATTAAAGACTTGAATGAATAGTTAATTGATAGCAAGTTAGCCCTTGAGGAATAGATCAAAGAAAATAAATAGTTGGATGTAGAACTTATGCAAGTAAACCTGAAAATCTTGGAGTTAGAGAAAATAAAGAAAAAGATGGAATCTGAGTTGACAGAAGCCAAGAATCATATTGACAAATTGCACACAAGTGTTGATCTGTTAGATTCACAGATTTATGCATAGAAGATAAAAGGTGATTCCAGTGGTATTGGATACAATGAAGCACAAATTCAAATCAATGTAATGCAAGAAAGAATGAAAGCACCAGAAGAATATATAGAAGCTAAGAAGACTAAAAATCAAGCTAAAGAAGAACCATCTAAAGATGAACACAAGCTATTAAACAGAACTTGTTATGCCTGTAACAAGCATGGACATATAGCAAGAGATTGTAAAGAGGTAAGACCTTTCAATGGCTATTGTTATTCATGCAATAAATTTGGTCATAGAGCTATACATTGTAGATCAAATCAAAGAAGTCAGATACAACACAATCAAAGAAATCAACCACAACAAAGTTTTAGAAGTCCTCTGAACATTACGTGTCCGATATGCAATTTCAATGGACACAGCTAAAGAATGCAGTATGGTAACTCACATAAATGCACCTAGGAATACAAGGCCTTCAGGCATTTGTTACTCTTGTAACAAGGTTGGAAAGATCTCAAAATTTTGCAGATCACAAGCACAAAGAAAAGAAATATCTAATAAGTCTCAAGGATCTATATATGATGAATCTAGAGCAGTCAAGTTTGTACAAGCTATAGAAGATGCGAGAAAGATTTGGGTGGAAGTAAAGAAAGATAATACTATTGAAAAAGTGGTAGATGCATCTGCAATGGATGCACCTTCCACTTCTGGATAATGACCCTCATGGTCATAGGGAGAGCTAGATTATCTCTAGACACCTGTGCGGCTAGTATACTCACCATCAGAGTATGCCCCTATGGATTTAGATGTTTGGTTTCTATTTGATGCAGTATGCAAGAGCGCACAGTCTGGATGACAGCAAAAATTGAGTCTTGAATTCACAGTTGCAACCTGTGTTATGGCGGCGAGCATTAATTGCATAATTTTGATTTATAAGTCATTGGAGATCTATTATCTTTAGTTTCATATTCGAGATCAAGCCCTTGGAGAGAATAGGAGATTAAAGCATCAAGAGTTGAAGGATTGTAGTTGTTCCATCAGCAAGAAGAGTTAAAATTGTTGGCAAAACCCTACCTCAGATGGGTCATTTCAGAACCCCTTTTGGAAACCTATTTTAACATTGAAACAAGTAAGTAATGGAAACTCCAGTAATCTTTGATGTCACTAAAAGGAAGAGATATGTGTTTAAGAAGCACTTGTTCAATTCAGTATTAGATGATTTAGAAGGAGCATTTTCCAAGACTCTGATACGAGTCATGCATGTCAAAGATATTCGCGCTTACATTTATTGTAAGGAGTCTGTAGGAATAGAAATAATAAGGTCACACATGGAAATGATGGTTAAGCTCAACTATACCTTCAAGGATGAATTATCTCACCTTACAAATATCCCTATTATTGAGTATGCAACTACATATGAATTTTATGAGTCAGAATGGATTAAGATCTTACTCAATGTAATACATGATGATTTATTCTAGATTGGTGAAGTCCTTATCCATATTACAACTGATCTCATTCACAAGATGACAGGACTCTCTAAGGTCGGCGCCCTTCTTCCAATAGGAAAAGATGTCAGAAAAAAAAGTTGAGAAGGCATGTAAATCTAGGAGTGATAAGCACAACATGGCCATTGAGCCCATAGAGAAGAAAGACATCAAACTCATGGCTATGATACTTGGGTACAAATTTTAGCATGCAAATAGAGTAAATAGTGTATCCACAACTACAATTCTGGCAACAATAAGGATAGTGAAAGAAAATGGATAGTTTAATCTTTGTGAGATCTTGCACACACAATTGACTGACAACATTAGAGCTATAAAGCATGACAAGAGAGAAGTATTCAGGTTCATCTCATTAATCATATAGATGTACTTTCATATTGTTGGTAAGGTCTCTGATCTTTACCTAGACATAAGTAAACCTATCTTGCCTCAAATTTCACTAAAAGAAACATCAGAGAGAACTCTGAAAGACTTCATGGATCTACAGATCAAAACATTCAGAATCAAGATGCAAAGAAGGTTCAGAATACCTGAGAAGTTAGTGGAGAAATACAAGGACAAAGTGGATTCATCCACTTGGTTATGAAGTAGATGAGAATATTTTGTAAGGCTATACACAAGTCCTTCTATCTGTGCCAAAGGATCCCAATGAGCCTATATGGGGCACATATGAAGAGAATACAAAACAAGCTGATTATGTCTTGTACAGTGCAGCAACTAAGAGGAAAGCATCTCAGATTACCTCTGATATTCTGAAAATTCATAGTGTCACCCAAGAAGACCTAGATAACACAAGGGAAGCCAAGATTTCTATGCAACTTGAGAGCTCACCCTCATCTGTAGAAGTCAAAGAATTAAAATTTGATGATAATCTCAAGGAGAAGAAGAATAAAACAAGAGAGAGAACTTCTGCACCCTCAACTACAGTTGATCTAGATTCATCTCTACCTTCTGAGCCAAGTAGTGTGTCTATAAGAAATAAAGAAACCAACGCAAGCCACCCATCCTCAAGGAAAACCAAAAGCAAATTAAAGAGCACTCAAGCACACCTTGAGGTAGGATTCAAACCAAGTTTGAAAGTTTTGAGATCTAGAGTTGTTGATGACGGAAGGATAGATCAGATAGGAAAATTCTATGGTAAATATGGAGATATTTATAGATTAGAAATTCATTCTATGATTATCCAACATATGATTAAGTTCAAAAAGGTAGTTTTGGAACTTAAGACAGTCATCCCTGATAATGTATGGAACATACTTGATTCATTGAAAAGACAAGCTATAGAGGAGGATATGATAATTAGAGAGAAGACATTGGATGATAACCTTCCTGTTTGTTCATTAGAAGAAAAGATGATGCTATTAGATTTGGTAAAGCCTCATCTGAGATCAAAAATTAGAACTTTGCACATAATGAACAAAGATTATGAGTTGATTTCAAAGGAGACATAGAAATCTTTTGAGAAAGTATTTCTGGACAGACACATGTACCCTCCTACTACGCCTGCACCCCAAGTTACTCCAGAGAAAGAAAAAGAATCAGAGATTCAAAATGTACCTATTACAGGTCTATAGGATTTTGCACCCAAGGTTACAACACCCTCTGAAGTAATTGAAGCTAAAAATGAAACTATTGTGATTGATAGTGTTGAAATAACCATGGCAGCCATAGATAATGATCTGGATAAGTTTGAAAAAACTTTTGTAATTAAGTATTGAAGAAGCTGAGATCCTATGCAATGAAGAAGCACCTATGCAACAAGAAGAAGTCCTAGTTGAAGATGTAACAGGTCAGGAAGATGAAAAAGAAGATGAACCTAAAGAACAACCCTCTATTGAGATCCCAGTAAAGATGGAGAGTGAAAGTATGGGTGTAAGTTAAAGCAAAAACTTAATTCCTACTCCTATGCCCTCCATATCATTGTTCTCAAGATTGACTCCTGATACAATAAGATTAGATTCATGGGGAGAATAGGATCTAATAAAGATAAGTGTGATGGCTATGGAGAAAGACAAAGAAAAGCAAGTAATGAGAAACCCTCTCTTTGTAGAATCAATCAGCATATTGAATAACTTACTATCTACAAATAAGAAATCGGTTAATGTTCACTCAGTGGATGATGTTAGCAGTATTTTGTCGAGTTTCAGAGAAAACTTTTCCAGTCTAGAAGACTCAACGACAAAAAATGCAGAAGAGAAATACAATAAGAAATGGCTGAATGACTTAATAAACAATTTCTCCTTAGACCTAAACTCTCTAAAGATTCGTCAAGAAATGTTGAAAGAGTTAGCAGCAAAAGGAAGAAACATGATAGTTGATTGCATGAAAAAAGATAAACTCACATTAGATCATTCAAAGAAGATTCAGGAAGAAGAGTCCCTAATTGCAATAGTAAGTAAATCAGTTGAAGACCCCACTCAAGACATAAATATGTGCAATAATGTTTATCAAGGGCAGATAGACAAAATAGAGAAAGCAGAAAAAGATATTGCAAAGATAAGGGCTATACAAGCACAACTGAGAAATGCACCAGTGCCCTCATTAGATGTACTAAATCAGAACATCAAGCATATAGATGCAAAAATTGTTACATATGATCAAGCCCCCTGCATAGATCTAGAAAATATGGAGAAGCTTACATATGCAGTATTCGCCCATCTTCAGACTGTTGATGCACTCAAGGTATTTTGGCAGCAAGAAATCAAAAACCTTCAGATTGCATATCTAGATGTATACTTCATGTAAGTACTTAGATATTTCTTCTTTTTTTAGCACCTTTGGCATTAATGTCAAAGGGGGATTAGTGTACATAGTATAGAGAAGATAAAATAGTATATGGTGTACAATATAGAAGTATAAGTAGTTTTTGTCAAGTCTAGCAACTTTGCCATATTCCTTTGTTTCCATTAATGAAAAAGGAGGAGATTGTTGGAAATTTGACTTTACTAATAATTATATGACTATTTTTGTGTTTTCATTATGGCAACAAAGTCATATGGAGTTTTGATAGTCAACGCGCAAGCTTTGAAGTTCATATTTTAGCTAAGTATGGTAGATAGTGCAATCTGCAATGTACCTGATAATCAAAGCATCAGCGCACGTGTGTATGATCAACTTATGGTATGCATCATTTGATATAAGATTTTGAATATGTTAATATGCTAAGTCTAAGAACTCAAGATCAGATATCTTAGCATCGAGAAGTTATAGCCAGTCTAAGCGACACTAGCAGTTCAACGACATAACAGAATAGAGCATGGAGCTGACAGAAAATTTTTTGTATAGCGTATATCATTTTGTTTTGTAAAGGCTATGAGACTATTATAATAATGTTGTAATCATGTTAATATCATTATAAGTAAACACGCTTGAGCCAATTATATTGGAAGCGTTGTGTATGTTGTGTTATAGGCTGACATAGTACTAAGTTTTGGTTGCGCCTATTCAACATGAATATATATGACATGTGCTTTTATATTTGACACATAGAGACAGATAATAGAGCTGAAGTATGTGAAGTATATAGAAGAGTAGAATATTACAGTCAGTATGGAATAAATCTCTACAAGAGGTTAGAGAAATAGTGCAAAAAGGAACTGATCAGATAGCAGTGTCAAAGCAATAGTTTACCCTTCTAGATATAGTGTGTATCTAAATATCAAGAGGTTGTAGCCTTCTTCATTGAGCAGTGTGCTCTGGGTGCCATCCACCCCTAACAAGGTTTTTTCTTCAAGAATCCTAATAGAGTCATTGTACTCATCATTGTAATGACTTCTCCTAATAGGGAAAAAAAACTCTAACAAGTTCATAAGACTAGTTCAATTATTCATGGGTACTAATTCCCATGGGGGTTTTCCTCTGGCCAAGGTTTCCATGTAAACATATCTTGTGTTATGTGTTATGGTTGATTGTTTTATATGCTTTACTATTCATTTCAGCATTAAAGTAATTGAGCTAAGTTTTAAGAAGTAGAAAAACATTAATTGTAGAACACTGATCCACCCCCCCCCCCCTCTCAGGGTTCCCGTTCTTAACAGTAACCTTTAAAATCCCCTTTGCATAATTAAATCAAAAATATTATATCAAGCTTATACTATGGTCTAATTTCTAGAGCTTGCATATTTATTTAATTGCTATAACCTTACTTTTAATATAAAGTTTCTACACGTTTATTAAAAGAGCACATTCACATATGTGCACATACTTAATCTTGATTAATCAGCAACTAAAAGGGATTTGTGATTTCAAAATTTCTATTTTGTCTTATTCTACCTAACATTTCCCTTTTGCCTCTTAATCCTTACAACTCATCTCTACTTAACTTTGCATCTCCTTGCATCTTTGTTTGCTTCTTCATCTTAGCCACTCATTATTTTGCCTCTTAATCTCCACCCTCCGTTCTTGAGGCAATTCCTTTAAAAGGACACTCTTCCCTTGCTCAAGGGTCCCTAATTTTTGCTAATCTTGCATTCTTGTCATTTTGCATCATAGCTTACTTGCATTCTTACTTTCTTAGAATAATCTTGCTAATTTGAATTCTTCACTTTAAATCTCTCATTTTCTTAGCTTAGCTTCATTTCTAGCTTAATATTTCATTGTTAATTTAGTTTGTTTTCTTGCATTGCTTCAATAGAATAGCTCTTTCATTCTCATTCTAGATTACTATTTGCTTGCATACATTCCTATCTTAATATATCATTTCTAGTTTGCATTCTTGCATCTTAGCTTCATTTCTTGCACTTTGAATCTTCCATTTTGGAGGAGTCAAGTCACTAATCCTATATGCCAATTTGATGAGCATCATGAGAAGGATTAAACTCGCTTCAAATAGGAAGCTATGCGATGCTTCTTGAGATGTCCTCTTCCATGGATTTTCTCCAAGTGCAATGGTTCATAGAAGTGTGTCACACTTTTGATCACACAATACCAAATTAAAAATGACATTAAAGAAAATGAGCAATAACCAAAACATAAACCTAATTAAACCCTAATTGATACCAAATTAAGTACTAACTTTGAATATAATTGAATAATACTCCAAATTGAGCCCTAACCATAAACTTGATTAAACACTATATAAAAAATCTTAACTCTAGAACCTTGTAAGATGAAAAATATGCGCTGGGGTCTAGGACACTGGTTTGCACATAAAAGAGACCCCAAAATCAATATTTTACACATACATGAAATTCTAATGATATGGAAAGTAAATGTAGAAGACTAATATTGAAATGAAGAAATAAAAGGTACTTACCTCTAGAAAAGAATCGGCTGAAAATCCTGTCAGATAGTCTCAGAAATTGTTGTTTCATGATTCCTAATCTAAAACTACGAGATCTACAAAACCCATAAATCTTTTTCTTTTCTGAGAAATTTTGACCTTGACCTAGGTAGGCAATGGCGACCTTGACCCAAAAATGTCAACCTTGACCTGCATTGCTCCAACAGAAATTTTGTTCATGGATCCTGAAAGTTTGTCAAAAAGGGTATCCAGATCTGCACTATAATTCATTGTCCCGCACCTGTTCCTACAAGAAAAATGGTTTTTTTGTTGGGGGGAGGGGTTTTCCTTAGTCAAACCCCAATTTAGGAGTTAACCTTGAAATTGAATTGAAATTATAGAGATAAACAAAGTAAATAGAACAATTCACCTTGCTTATGTTGAAAATCCTTGTGGAGGATTCAAATCCTTGAATCCATAAGTATGGATGCTTCAAATGAATGTAGAATTGAATGTAGGATATCTCAAATCAATTGTCTTTAGATCTTCAACACCAATCTTGAATGGATCTTGGAATAGGAAGAAGCTTGAATGGAAGTGGATGGAGAAATCTTCAACAAGAGGGTTCCATAGAGCTTGAATCCTTCAATGGCTACTAATGGATCTCCTTGATGAATTGGATCTTGAATGCTTGAAGGCTTCAAGGCTTGAATGCTTGAAGGCTTGAATGATTTCTTGAGAGATTATGAAAAGATGAAAGATGGATTGAAATGAGAGAGGAAGGCCTCCTTTAATAGTGATCTAGGGCACAAACTTCTAGAGAGGCCACATAGAAAACAATAATTAAGGGTCCATGGCACAAAACTCTAGAGAGGTGCACATGGAGAGGAAATTAAATTAAAGTCTTGACACAAAAATCTAGAAGGGGTCCACCCTTAAGATAGAGATAAAAATAATTATTTAAGAGCCTTGTCACAAAATTTGAGGTAAGGCCAACCACAAAGTTAATTTGAGCATTAGGCACAAAACTCAAGAAAGGATAATCTCAAATAATAAATTAGGAATCCTACAAAAAGCTTGAGAAAGGTCCACCTCAAATATTAATTTGAGAATTCGACACTTAACTCAAGAAATAGTGGCCCCGAAGAGGGAAAATAAATAATTTTGACGAAACCCCGAAACTAGAACCTAACCCCAAGGACCCTGGACCCTAGGGTCAAGGTCGAGGTCGACTGTGACCTTAAAGGTCGACCTTGCCCCTGAGGTCAAGAATCTCAGGTTTTCAATTTAGGATGCCAGAATTATGTTGGGAAGAAGTGGAAAAAGCCAAATCCAAGTCAAAGACCCATTCAAGGATTTTGACATGATCCCAAACCACTTACTCAAAGGGCTAAACCAGTCCTAAATGGAAGTGCTTCCATTTTCCAACTATACAAACCTTAATACTAAATAAAATTTAACTTCAACCTTGACATTTAACCACATTTAACCCTCTCCATAATACTACACTAAAATTAATCATTGCTCTATACTTAACTAAACATTAAACATAACCCTAAACTAAATTGTATTGAATCCTAACCCTAACAAAACCATATTAAAGTCTAGTAATAAGCCAAAATGAACCCTAACTAAAGTATACATAAATTGATTCATTAACTTGTTCTAAATTGAATTAATAGCCTAAACCAAACGGAACACAAATCCCCAACTAATGTAAAACCTGCATGAAATATATCTCACAACATCTTGACATTAAAATATATATATATTTGATTACTTCAAGAAATGTTAAATACATATTTTTATATCAAACAACATCTTTTTTTAGATCATGATATTAGTACATACTTAAATGTTAGTACATGTTCTTTATTAGATCTACTCCCTTAAACTATACCGATGTAATATGTAATTATTCAATTTACATCTTAAGGGGATACATACTATGTAATGATTTGAATTCCTTAGGGAAATGAAATTGTTCAAATTAATTTGTAAATGGTTTTTAATTTTTTTGTTCAATGTATGTGTTGCAAAATTTAAGTGTACATTTGATGCTTTGAATGACTTTTAAACATATATGTAATATGTTTAATGATTTGAATGTCTTAAGGGAATCTTTTTAATAAGTAGTGGTTTGAATGTCTTAGGGTTCAATGAAATCATTTTTAATTTACTTGAGGTTTGTATTTGTTTATATAGTTAATGTTTAATTTTAGATCTGATTCAGATGTATAGTTTTTACATAAAACACATATATGTATATATGAACTATTTTGTTAATTCTATTTAATGTACATGTGTACAATTGTGGTCTTTCTCTAGATTTGTGCACCATCTATCATATTTATACAATATGGCATCTAGTGTCTCAGAGCCTAGCATTCATCATGATAGTGACCATGCATCACAAAAATCATCTCATGGTACCCCCAAAGTAGGGAGAATCATAAACAACAGACATTTTCTAGATTGCACGCTGCTCTAACTCAACTAGAGAAAATGCTACAAAATACTGGTGTCCTCCCTAATAGGGAGAGGTTGGGATCTATTCACAATGAGCTTATGAGTATGGTTTAGAAGATTGAATCATAAAACCCATATGCTGACACCTCCATTCACACATTTTATCAGAGCTTAGCTAGTATAGTGGTAGGGACAATTAGATGGAAGACTATTTGCATAGATGTTTTTGTGGGAAATGTTAAGGCCATGTTTCATGGTTACCTAGAGAAGAATTTTGTGAGAGATTATAGAGCGATGAAGTGTAAGGATGACCTCATGGCCCCCTTCATATATCCCAGATGGCTGGAGGCCCATCATATATGGCCACAAAAGGATGAGGTGCCACTCTATTTCTGCAAATAATTGTATGCAAAATTCCATTTTGGGTATGATGTTCATTACATAGAATTTCCATGACATGTAGGTCAGGGGAGGGGTAGATTTGCAGATAATTTCAAATGACCTCATGTACCACAACCCCCTAGTAAGAGGGTATGGGTGGGTCAAAATCTTTTGGTTCTTCCAAAAGGTTTGGAGGCCCACACTAGGGCCAGAGAGTCTGTGGCTGAGGAAGCACACCTGGATATGTACTCTAGCATTGCCTCCATCATGACTTAGGTTGACTAGTTGCCATTTAATCACGTGGGAAGGTACATGATTAGATGAGGGACTAGGTGGTGAGGGCACCTTTAGTTAGAGTTTCATATTGTGGATACATTTCTATGTACCTCTTGGTTATGGTTACTTTAGACATTATGTTGTGGACATTGATCTATTTGATACATTTCTATGGTGTGGACCTACGTTTCTAGATACATTGTTGATGCATTTCTATGTTGTGGATCTACATTTCTATGTTGTGGACATTGATCTATTTCATACATTCCTATGGCGTGGCTCAGATCTACATGTATATGTTGTTGATACATTTCAATGTTGTTGATATGTTTTTAGATACATTATTGATACATTTCTATGTTGTCAACATTTATATTTAATACATGTGTTTAGATATAGATATTTACATGGACTCATTTTAAAATCTTAATTTATCATGTAAATTAAAATAGCATATTTATATTTAAACAAATGACATATATAAGTAATTTAAATATTGATTTAATAATCATGTAATTAATGACATTTACATTTAAGAAATGTTTCACAATTAAATTTTCATATATATAAGAAATGTATTTGAAATAATACATGATATATATATAAGGTCAATGTATATTGAAAATATAGGTCTTCATTTCAAAGTTAATTCAATGTATATAACCAATGTATCTAAAGTAATGACATATAATAGATGATATCCATTTAAATTGTTTTGAAATCAATGGCATATAAAATATATATCTCTACTAAATTTGCATTTATAAGCAATGTATCAACTAAGGTGACATATAACCTTGATGTATAATAAATGAGATATGTAAGTAATGTATCAATCAATGGTACGCATAAAAAATGAATAAATAACAAATTAATATGACAAATGAATGCATATAACAAATGAATACATAAAATAATGGCATATACTAATCAAGACACATTAGGACCTATTAAGGAACATTAGGACCTATTAATAAACATTAGGACACATTAGGGCCTATTAAGACACATTAGGACCTATTAAGGAACATTAGCACCTAATAGGACCCCTTAGGTCCCATTAAGACACATAGGGGTCCCAAGTGGTACTAATTAAAACACATTAGGGCCTATTAAGGAACAATAGGACCTATTCAGACACGTTAGGGCTTATTAAGACACATTAGGAACTATTAAGGAACATTAGGACCTACTAGGACCCCTTAGGTCCCCTTAAGACATATAGGGGTCCTAAGTGGTACTAATATATCATAAGGGGTCCTAATGTTCCTTACAAACATTTAGGACCCATTAGTAACTAATAAGACATGTTAGAACCTATTAAGATGATTTAGGACCTATTAAGGAACATTAGGACCTATTAGGACCCTTAGGTCCCCTTAAGACACATAAGGGTCCTAAGTGGTACTAATATATCATAAGGGGTCCTTATATGTCGTACGACCATTTAGGACCCATTAGTACCTAACAAGACACGTTAGGACCTATTAAGACACATTAGGACCTATTAAGGAACATCAAGACCTGCTAGGAACTCTTAGGTCCCCTTAAGACACATAGGGGTCCTAAGTGGTACTAATGTATCATAAGGGGTCCTAATGTGTCCTATAACCATTTAGAACCATTAGGACCTAATAAGACATGTTAGGACCTATTAAGACACATTAGGACCTATTAAGGAACATTATGACCTACTAGGACCCCTTAAGACACATAGGGGTCCTAAGTGGTACTAATGTATCATAAGGGGTCCTAATGTGTCATACGACCATTTAGGACCCATTAATACCTAGTATGACATGTTAGGACCTATTAAGACACATTAGGGCCTATTAAGGAACATCAGGACCTACTAGGATCCCTTAAGACACATAGGGGTCCTAAGTGGTACTAATGTATCATAAGGGGTCCTAATGTGTCCTACAACTATTTAGGACCCATTAGTCCCTAATAAGACATGTTAGGACCTATTAAGACACATTAGGAACTATTAAAGAACATTAGGACCTACTAGGAGCCCTTAGTTCCCCTTAAGACACATTAGGACCTATTAAGGCACATTAGGACCTCCTAGGACCCCTTAAGACACAAAGGAGTCCTAATTGGTACTAATGTATCATAAGGGGTCATAATGTGTCCGCAACCATTTAGGACCCATTAGTACCTAATAAGATAGGTTATGACCTATTAAGACACATTAGTACCTTTTAGGACCTATGAAGGAACATTAGGACCTAATAGGTCCCCTTAAGATACATAGGGGTCCTAACTGGTACTAATGTATCATAAGGTGGCCTAATGTGTCCTACGACCATTTAGGACCCATTAGTACATAATAAGACACAATAGGACCTATTAAGACACATTAAGACCTATTACGAAACATTAGGATCTACTAGGACTCCTTAAGACACATAGGGGTCCTAAGTGGTACTAATGTATCATAAGGGGTCCTAATGTGTCATGTGACCATTTGGGACCCATTAGTGCCTATTAAGATAGATTAGTCCACCTATTAAGATAAATTAGGACATATTAAGGAACCTTAGGACTTGTTAGGACCCCTTAAGTCCCCTTAAGACACATTAGGACCTATTAAGGCACATTAGGACCTACTAGGACCCCTTAAGACACATAGGGATCCTAAGTGGTACTAATGTATCATAAGGGTTCCTAATGTTTCTGACAACCATTTAGGACCCATTAGTACCTAATAAGACATGTTAGGACCTATTAAGACACATTAAGACCTATTAAAGAACATTAGGACCTACTAGGACCCCTTAGGTCCCCCTAAGACACATAGGAGTCCTGAGTGGTACTAATGTATCATAAGAGGTCCTAATGTGTCCTATGACCATTTAGGACCCATTAGTACCTAATAAGACACATTATGACCTAATAAGATACATTAGGACCTATTAAGGAATATTACGACCTACTAGGACCCCTTAGGTCCCCTTAAGACACATGGGGTCCTAAGTAATATTAATGTATCATAAGGGGTCCCAATGTGTCCTATGACCATTTATCACCCATTATTACCTAATAAGACATGTTAGGACCTATTAAGATACATTGTGACCTATTAAGGAACATTAGGACCTACTAGGAGCCCTTATGTCCCCTTAAGATAGATATGGGTCCTAAGTGGTAATAATGTATCACTTGAGGTCCTAATATGTCCTACAACCATTTAGGACCCATTAGTACCTAATATAACCTACTAGGTCCCCTTAAGACACATACGGGTCCTAAGTGGTATTAATTATATCATTAGGGGTCCTAATGTGACATGCGACTATTTAGAACCTATTAGTACCTAATAAGACATGTTAGGACCTATTAAGACACATTAGGACCTATTAAGGAACATTAGGACCTATTATGACCCCTTAGGTCCCCTTAAGACACATAGGGGACCTAAGTGGTACTAATGTATCACTTGGGGTCTTAATGTGTTCTACGATCATTTAGGACCCATTCGTACCTAATAAGACATGTTAGGACCTATTAAGATACATGTTAGTACCTAGTAAGACATGTTAAGACCTATTAAGATTTATGATTCAACCTCTAGGACATGAAGATCATACTCTCCTACTACCCAACTAATCACAAGAAAATAAGCCTTCCTAATTAAGCTAGATGCCTAGAAAATCAAACTTATGAAGGCACGATGTTTATTTGTATCTCCAAGAAAATTTGCACAATACATAGCTTTAGTAATCTCAAAATATGTCTTTGGAAAGCATCCTACAACCACAAAGAATTATTAGTCTCAAAATAAAGTGATGTAGATGAATTCGACAAGCGATTTCTCTGTCAACTACCCTGCAAAAACTTTTTATTTTATGAAAAATAGAATATTAAGGGCAATATGAAGCCAAATTAAGCACTAAAATCTTAAAATTCAATCAAATAGACCCTAAAAAATTCTCTTTTTGATATGATTAAACACAGTCAACACCATATTATCGCATGATTACACTCAAAGAGCCATGCGATGAAAGACAGATTTTTTATGTCATATGATGAAACTCAGAACTAAATACAATAAATCACCTTAAGCCATATTATCGTATGATAAAAATTACAACCACATGCGATGAAATAAGGTATCATACGATAATATGTATTGTTGGGTGCAATATTTGGACCTCATGGTGGGTGCCAAAAATGTGTGGTTAAATATTGGTATTTACTTATGATGCAACCAAAACTCAATAAACCATTAACTCAATAATTTATCTATAATAAATTAAATCAAATGAACAAGTAAACCCTCAAAAATGGCTTATTACTTCCTAGTTGATGCAAGTTTAATCCTCTTGTAAGGGTCATTAGATTGGCATAAAGGATTAGAGACTTGACTACTCTAAAATGGAACATTAAAATGCAATGCAAAGCTAGAAATGAAACTAGAATACAAGATAAGAAATGCTAGAATGGAAGAAAACTAGATTAACAATGCAATATTAAAAGATGAGCTAAACTAAACAATGCAAGAGAGCTATGAGCATATGATGAAAGCAACTAAGAAATAAGAACTCAAAATAGAAAGATTACTCTTGAATGAAAGAATGCAAATAACCAAGATGATCAAGATCCAACTCACAAATGACCAAGATGGAACTTACAATGCAAGAGAAGTGGACCCTTGAGCCAAGAAAGAGCTTCCTTTCAAAGGAATTTCCTAAAGAATGAAGGGTGGAGATTAAGAGGCAAAAGACATTAGGTAGAGATTAGTAGTGAGGGAGATCAATTCTTGTGAGAAGATCCAAGATTTTTATTGGTCAAGCTTGATTGGAGAATAATAAAAAATAGAAAATCCCCTTTTAATTGTGAATTAATCAAGATTATGTTTGCACATTGTGTTCTCTAATAAAATTGCTAGGACTTTATATTAAAAAGAAAGTTTTGACAATTAAATAATTTTTCAAGTTTTAATATTTGAGATGATTTAATTATGCAAGCGGGATTATACAAGTTGCTTTCATAATTATGTCTAGTAAATTTCTTTGAGATTTAGAATATTCTTTAAGGCAATTTGATCAAAATTAGGGGCTTAGGTTCTACTAGACAGGTTTTAGGTGATTACAATTATAAGCATTTTATGTTGTTGACCATACATCATAGCCAAAAGATTTTAAATGATATTTCATTCTAAACTTATAGAATTCATATCTAGTGCCATCAAATAGTGGTGCCCTAAAATTAGATAGATCTTCTTGACCATCCATAGTATGCACTCTCCTACTAGGAAACCTTTAATTTAAAATATATTGACTAAATGTGTAACTCTGATACCAATTATAGGAGTACAATGAACACTGAGAGTGGGGGTGAATCAGTGTTCATACACAAATCTTCATTTGAAAATTCTTTATAAATCTTGATCATATAATGAAACTATAAAGAAATGAACTGTAAAGCAAAATGACATATGCAAGAATTTGACACAAGTATATTTCTTGGGTGGAAACCCTATGGGGAATAAAACTACTCAAAGTGCCTCATTGGCTTATGAATAAAATTTCTTTTACAAATGCCTCACTAGCTAAGTTGTCTCACTAATTATGTGTCTCACTTGCTATTACTCTTTTCAACTTCTTTAAAAAATAACACAAAGTACTAACTTTGTTCCTCTCAATAACATGTATGTTTTACTTGATCTAAGAATACATACATTATATAATGGAATATGCTTTTTACTTTATATACAAAAATACAATCTATGTATTCTTCTATCAACTCTACATATTGAAATCATTACAAGGGATTTTATATCTAAAATATGTTTCAATAAAACCCTCAACCTCTAAATATTTTTTTCCTCTGTAATTGTTCATCCTCAAATTCATCTCTATAATAGATTTATAATGTGTTGATTTGGTGTTCAGCACCTCCTTGGAGATTCATGACATGGATTAATCACCTCCTGTGGGTCAGGTTAAATCTGAAATTTGTATCGGGCATTGACAGTTCAAGCTTTTGGTGCAACTACAAATGATTTCAACAATTGGTATCAGAGCCTTGGGTCATGGGTTCAAGTCTCCCTTCAGTGGGTGTTGAAGGCTCAGTTGGTGCTGAGGGGGAGATTGTTGACTTGGTGGTCAACACCTCCTTGCAGATTCTTGACATGGCTTAATCGCCTCATGTGGGTCAGGTTAAATCTGACATTTGTATTGGGCTTTGACAGTTCAATCTTTTGGTGCAATGATAAATGATTCCAACAAACTAATAAAATTTCATCCCTATAATTGTAATACAAATTATTTTTCAAATAATAGATTATACTAGTATTTCTTGAACTAAAAAATTCTTTTATGAGAAAACTGCCTTTCTCAAATTATCTTAACAAATGATAATACAATTACAGAGTACTCAACTAGAGTAGATAATAAAGTATATGATCACTTAAATATATTTATTGAATCATAGCTTGGCATATAACCAAGAACCCCAAAAGATTTTTGAGAGCCCAAACTAACCCATAGATAGGTTAAAACAACCAAGGGTTGAGACTTTAGAGTAAAAACCAATAATGGTACAGGGTTGTGAAAAAATTGAACATATTTGAGTTACACTAACCAAATCCTCAACTCATGATGCATAACCTCACTAGAGTATATAAATATGGTCAAGAAACTTGAACTAAGGTTTACACATTTTAAACATTACTACATACCCTTTTACTATTTACAAAACAAGAAACAATGAGACCCATATTAGGGTTAAGAAAGAACTGGATTAATCATAAGAAGTTAAAAAAATTATCTAAGACTCGAATAAGGATTACAAAGATAACAAAAATGCAAGATTTTAAAACTCTTTTTAAGATTCATAATTACAAACCCTCAAACCAAACTAGAAATGTGTTTAACAAAAAATAGTTAAAGATTTAAAAAATCAATCAAGAATTAACTAAACTCTAGAAAACAACAAAAAACTAAATAAAAAGATGGTTAACAAGGATAAAGGAATAATAACGCTTGTAACTAAAACTGACTGCCTATCCAATATCAAATTATTTCAAATCTCCTTCAATTGTTATTTCCTTCTTAGATCAACAGTCTCAATGTCTCCACTCAACTTCCATTGAATCCAAATGATCACACAATCTCAAAATTTGTACTGTGATTCTTGGATTATGCCCTAGCTCAAGGACCCGAGCTTAGAGTTTCTCAAGAACTAGTCATATAACAAAAGATCCTCTTACATTAACATGCCATTAAAAAGGCATACCAAAATGCCTCTAAAAAATATTTTCACCTCTTTAAATTCCAATGGGATTATGATCCTACTTTCCAAGTAAAAATAAATACCATTCACTTTCGGTGGGAAAAGTCTTTTCTCAATTTTCCCAAGCTGATAGTCATTCCTACTAACTATAATAAAATTAATCTTTCTTTATCTTTTCCAAGTATATTAATGTCCTAAGTCATTAATATTTATACTTTTGCAACCCAATGTATAAGTATTGAAATAAATTGTGCTTTTATCAAAATTTGGAAATATAAATTAATGACCATGTCTCATGCTTCAACCAAGTAATTGAAAATCCATATATGTTTGGATTTGACACAAAGTAAGAGATGTATAAAATACTATGTGTGTAATCATACTAGTTCATCATATTGTCATATGAAAATGCTCATGATCTGAATATCAAATTATTATCTAAAGTAACCTGAATATCAAGTGCTCATAACCATGCTCATGACTTGAATGCAATATGTATGATACCAAGCAAGTGCATCAAATTATTTTTTCATCAAGTATGAGATGTTGTATCCAAGTATCAAGTATCAAATCCGTGTATCAATTTGCATCAAATTATGCATCAGTTACATCAAGTTAGTGTTATTTCATCAATAACAAAAAGATAAAGGGAACCAAACTTGGTAACACACATGAAATAGGATATTGTCCCATTAGTGAAGCCCTCGTGATTCTATCACAAGTTCTAGAATAAATATCAATAATAAACCATTTCCCACTGTGGGTTCATTTAAAGATACTTTCAAAAATAAAATAACTTATCATACTTTACCTTAATTATATGACTAAATCTTGTGTGTGTGTGTGTGTGTGTGTGTGTGTGTGTGAGAGAGAGAGAGAGAGAGAGAGAGAGAGAGAGAGAGAGAGAGAGAGAGAGATTTACCTATCTTAAGACTACCATTGTACACAAAATCATAAATCAATTGATTTCTCATCAATGGAAATAACAATAAATTCACAAGTTACTCCAAGGGAAATAAAAGACATTATTTGTACTTGACTTGCAACAAAATTTAATGGGAACACTGATAATTTTTTGTATTGAAATGATGCATACAAGATTTGTTGTCTATTAAATTTATCTATCAAATCAATTACCATTTTCTACTGATAATAAACTAAACCAAATTGAAAATGATTTAAGAGTAATCTTTTACAAAAGTCCTGCATTCAAATTTCTTTCAAAGGTAATGTAATGATCCATTTAAAATTGCAACATCCCTCTATGTAGATCACCAATGTAAGAATATAACTACTCATCTAATTGGTTTTTTTAAATTATCCTCATCAAATATGTATTCTAACATGATTAAATACCTAAATTTAATAAATCCATTAATAAACTAGAAAACTAGATGGTAAATAATAATTAGCACAATAATTTAATTCTTTACTAAAGGCTACACAAATTTCTATAATAAAAATAAATGTGATAAAAATTCACATTGTTTAAAATGATATTATTATCATTGAAGGCAAATTGTATAAATAATAAAAATTCCTACCTAGATTGCTTCCTAGTTGAATTGTAGGATTATGATGTTTAGTAGTATGATAAACTATAGAAGAACTGAGTAATAAATTAACATCAATAAGAAACTTCAAGATATAAAATGAATTGATGACAAGAATAGTATCTAAACAATTTACTTGTGAAGCAATGATTTGACAAAATAAAAACAACGAGATCTTAACAAAAATAAATTTGTCAAATGTTGAAGACAAGTAAGAACTTTAAAATAGGTCAAGAGGTATGATGGAGAGAGATTCTAAGGTTGATATGCCATAAATACTCTACTTGTAAGTCACTTTGGTTACATATGGTAGATATAACTTAGTAAATACCTTGTAAAGACATTGAATATTGAAAAAATTAAGAATTATATTATCAAATTACATAATGATGTTAGATTAGAAAATAAATAAGTATAAAAATCAATAGCTTATTAAATAATTTTAGTAAAGAAAGAAGGTCGCGACAAGGCCTGATGAGGTACCCAATCACAACCAAATCTCTGTAAATTGGAGAAATAGAGAAAACCACATGGGAAAAACTCTACTCCAAAAAGAGATGAAACAAAATGCTAAAAATAAACATGAAGGAAGGAAGGCCTCATAGAGAACCCCCAAGGACAACTTCCTTCACCCCAAGCATCAAGCACAACTAAAGATATAACAACAAGGAAAAAGATTTAGTGAAGATGTCAGCAACCTTCTCAGCTATAGGAATATACTCCAAGATGAGAACACCATCTTAGATCAACTGCCGAATGAAGTGCATATGGATCTCAATATGTTTGGTCTACTGATTCTCTACTGGGTTGCAAGAAATATGAATAACACCATGATTGTCACACCATAGAAGAGTGGGACTGACTTGAGGAAACCCAAACTCGGTGATCATCTGTCAAAGCCATAAAACCTCTTGACTAGCTAGTATAGATGCTTGGTACTCTATCTTTGTAGATGATAATGCATGAGCCATTTGCTTCTTGGAAGACCATGTGATAGGACCAAAATCAATACAAAAAATAAAGCCATAATTAGACTTCCAATTAGTGGTATCATCAGCCCAATTAGAGTCAGTGAAGCCAACAATGTGAGGAGCTCCTAATGTGTAGGAAATGCCATACAAAGTAGTGCCCTGAATGTACCTCAAGATACATTTGGAAACTTTTCAATGACTCTCATGTGGATCATGTGAGAATCGAGAGACAAGGCCAATCGCAAAGGAAATATATGACGTGTGTGTGTTAGGTACAATAAACTTCCAACTAACTTTCTATACAAAGTAGAGTCTACTGAAGGAGCAGGACATGATGGTGAAAAAAAACACCTAACTGAAAAGGTGTGGGGGCAAGCTTGCAATCAAGTATGCCAAATCTCTAGAGCATATCAAGAGTATACTTTCGCTGGAGTATGGAGATCCCATCTGAAGACTAGGTAACCTATAGGCCCAAAAAATAGTGCAGAAGACCAAGATATGTCATCTCAAATTGCGCCATCAAAGCTCTTGAACACTCTGAATCATAGAGGATGAGCTACCTATGAGAAGAAGGTCATCAATATATATCACAAGAATCAAAAGATCACCCTCATGACACTAAATGTACACTCTAGGATCACAATGATAGTGAGTGAAGTGTGAAGAGAGTAGAAATGAGTCCATCTTCTCATACCAAGCCCTAGGGGATTTTTTGAGAAAATATAATGACCACCAAAGTCTACAAACCAAAGAGAAATCTGTTAGAAATAGGAAATACTAATAAGGGGGGTGAATCATTATTTTACAGATTTTTAATTTTTCTCAAGTATGGATATTTTTAATTAACTTGTAAATTGCATAAGAAACTAAAGTGAATAAATTGAACAGTAAACACAACCATAAAATAAGAGAAATTATAACACCATATTTTTTATCGAGGAAACCCTAGCCAAGTGAAAACCTCGGTGGGGATGGTATCCACAAATGATCCACTAATCAAAAGTATCTTGTGAAAGATATTGACCCTATGAGGAGTCCATTACATTTGTATAGTGTCTCAGTCCTTGTTAGAGGACTTAGGCCTTATTAGAATCCTCAACCCTATTAGGAGTTGGTATTATAAAATACAATATAATGTATGCAAGATGAGCTCACTTCCCAAGCATGCACTTTACAATGATAATCTTTAATACAAAAGATAATGAATAAAAACTTTTACTGTTGTTGAATATCTTCAATATTCTAATTTTCCTTTGATGCTCTTTTCAAAACTTATCACAAAATCATACTGCTCTAATTATACATCATATTTTGCATAATACAACATTATACATCAATACCATAACATGATACTAATTCACATTACAAGTTTCTTCCCTTTATACATGCTATTACAAAATAACCTTCTAGTCGACCTTCACTTTATAATATGCTTCCCAAAAAATAAAGTTACTTCTTGCTGATTTAGGGTTAACATATAGGATGTCATCCCTAATTAGTTAAGTCATTATTTTGATAAAAAAAAATCTGTTAACCCAAAATATACAAACACTGGTTGTTACTCTATTTTGTTAGCTCAACACTATTTTTGTAAAATATTAACAACTCTTTCTATACATGTCGTACAGTCATGCACTTTTAGTTGTAGGATCTACACATTTTGTACTATCCATACCCAAGTGCGCACATGCTGAATATATCTCTGTTAACTGCATTGACCAAAATAATCTCTGTGCTAACTGAAAAATCATGTGATACTTAGACAATTTTCTAAGTCCTTATGCCAAAACTTCATCCTTAAGTCCTGATGACTTAATAATGATAATATGTTTCCATAAATGAAAACATAATGATATCCTACCTAGCCAAATTACCAACAATCTCCCCCTTTTTCATTCATGGCAACATATGGGAAAATTGGCTAAGTCCCAAAACATCAAAATTCAAAAACTCCAAAAACTTGTAACATTTTGTAACATTGTGTTACACGTCCATTACAAGATTTGCAAAAGTATGTGGATTTATCATTTACACATATCATCATTATATAGAAATAATCCCCCTTTGACTATACTTCATCTTTTACTGCTTACTAGATCATTTTCTCCTTATACTTGACAATTTTCTACTACTTCTCCTCCTTTGACATCAATGACAAAGATGATGCCAAAATTTGTATATACAAGTCAAAAATGTGGTACCTCTTCTATGTTGTGTTTGATATCCATGATATGCAATCAAAAAATATTTCTGTCAAGTTCTTGAATTCCTTTCTCCATGTATTTTGCACTGCTTCAGAGACACTGATAAGGGCTCATAGCCAATAAGATGCCACTTCAACTACATTCAAATCTGAATAGGTGAACTTTTCATAGGATTCCTTAGCCTTAAGGCGTTCATCTAGTTTCTTTTTGTACTATGACAATCTTTACAATTAATTTCTCTCTTAACAATGAAAACCTTTTAATAACATTTTCTCTTTCAATCTCAATCAGACTTATGTCATTATAAGTCTTAGCAATTCTATTTACCAAATCTTTAATTTTCATATCAAGCTGCTAAAGTTCATTAACTAAGTTTTTTAGATCTACCTGCTTCTTGTTCAATTTCTCATTTGTGTTTTTAACAAATTTGTATGGCAATGTGCACTAACCATATAGTGTCTTCCCTTCAATTTCACATCTCCTTAGTTCTTTTATACTAGTGTCAAGAACAATAAAGTCATTTCTGATGTTATGACAAATAGTGTCAAATAGTTGTGCATTGTGCTTGGTTTTTTCTTGGGATGCTACTACCTCAGATAACTACGCGAACTCATTATCAAATGCCTTCATTACTGTAGTTTCTCTATCTTGAGGCTAAGTTTTTGATACTTTTTCTGTTATGATACTTTGCAACTTCTCTGTGACTAACATTAGTAAACTTCTTTTTCTTCACACACTTCCATAAGAGATCAAAATCACATGCACTCTTAACCATAGCTTTCATACATCATTTAATATCACATACTAACTGCACA
Source organism: Chamaecyparis obtusa (assembly GCA_027943335.1). Classification (NCBI taxonomy): domain Eukaryota; kingdom Viridiplantae; phylum Streptophyta; class Pinopsida; order Cupressales; family Cupressaceae; genus Chamaecyparis; species Chamaecyparis obtusa. The sequence continues at coordinate 199,580 of BSBK01009649.1, forward strand.
AGACCTGATTCAAATTTTTCTATCTACTATACTATTATGATTCTTGTTCTATCATTTTAATTGATGAAAAATGATGCTTAATCAGATTGAGATGGGTTTAGAACTGATTCCAACATACTTTCCAATGCTTCACCTGATTGACTTCCCGATATTGTGGATGCACTTATTGGATCTACAAATTTGACAAATATAATATATTCCTTGAAGCTGTTATTTTCTTTATGACTATTTATGTTGTCTTTGTTCCTTCTAGTGTAGTTCATGTTTCTTCTAGGATTATGATTCCTCGTGTTTTGCATTCTACAATATCTTTTCATGTGTCCCATGTTGTTACAAATTTGACAAACTATGACATTGTTTCCATATCTCGGTCCTGGCTGACTAATCTGTGATATACAATTTCTAGAAATATGTCCAAAGTTATTGCATCTATAACACATAATTCCATTTCTTATAGCATTGGTTTCTTCAATAGGTCTCTTATCTCTAGGATTGGAACCTCTAAACATTATACTATTATCTTTATTACTAGATCTAGGTTTTTTAGAATCAATAGCTCTATGACCAAAACCATGACAATTATAACAATAACCAAAGATAGGTTTAAATTTCTTACCTGTAAAATCCCTTTTCATGTGTCCAAATGAATTTATTCATAACATCTACCTTTGAATTCATTTCACACTTCTTTAGGTGATTCAACTTGCTTAGGTACATTTTTAGATTGATTAGACTAAAAAAAATTTTGGTTTTTCTTCTTCCTTGTGCTCAGGTTGTTGGATTACCAGATTTGGTTCTTTACATTCTTTAGCCTTCTTTGAGAATTTTTCTTCAAGATATCCAAGACCAATCTTATCACAAGGTCTCTGAAAAGAAATCTATTCATCAATCATTTCACTGTTGGAATACAATTTCTCAAGATGTTGCTTAGATTGAGTTAACTCTCCTTTCACAATAGTATTATACTTGTCAAGTTTAGTATACTGCAACTTTTTAGTCTCAAGCTCAGATGTTACTTTGGTAAGATTAGACCTTAGATCTACATTTTCAGATTTTAGATCTGATTCAATTTTACTAGTATCATCTTTCAAGCTTAACTTTAGATCTGTAATCTTTAGTTCATGCTTCAGGATCTCATTCTCCTTTTTTAGTTTTGAAACTTCATCACTATCCTTGATCTGATTTTTAGGCTCTTTCTTTGATTTAATATCTTCTATCTTATCTTTCAATTTCTCAATGTAGTCTTTTGTGCTTTCATACTTTTTCTTCAAAGTATCTCTTTCTTTAGTAAGAATATCAATATTCTCAAGAGCTTCTTCTAGATTCTTCTACAAACTGATCCATATCCATAGAGATCCTACTCAAGTTGTTCGGCCTTCTCTGAGTAACTATGCTCTTATACCAATTGTTAGAAATATGAAATACTGAGAGGGGGAGTGAATCAGTATTTCACATATTTTTACTTTTTCCCAAGTATGGATATGTTTTAATTAACTTGTAACGTGCATAAGAAAATAAACTAAATATTAAACACAACCATAAAATAAGAGAACTCATAACACCATATTTTTTATCAAGGAAATCCTAGCCAAGGGAAAACCCCGGTGGGGATGGTACCCATAAATGATCCACTAATCAAAAGTATCTTGTGAAAGATATTGACCCTGTGAGGAGTCTATTAAATTCATATAGTGTCTCGGTCCTTGTTAGAGGACTTAGGCCTTGTTAGAAGCCTCAACCCTGTTAGGAGTTGGTATTATAAAATACAATAGAATGTATACAAGATGTGCCTGTTAGCCCATTTTCCTTTCATTGCCAAAAATCCTAAGAAAATGGTCTTATCCTTGCAAACCCTAAGAAATTTCCTTGTCCTACTGGAACACATTTTTTATCAACAAAAAAGATGTAGGATGTTTTGTGGCTTGCAAGCTTAGCCAGGGATAATTTATGGTGTGTGTAAGCTCTAGTTAAGATCGCACATGCTGAAATGAAAAAAACCAATGAGATATGGCTGCTTGAAGGTTTGAGAATTAGGGTTTATCCATGTCTAAGGGTTTCAAAAATTGTTTAAATCTAGAAAAACCATAGCCAATTCTATTTCTTCATTACCTTTTTCCTGGTCACTTAGTCTATTTTCTGCACATGCTCTTTTTCTTTTCCTTGGTTGCGTGATCTCCAAGCTCTCAGGTGGTTATCATTCCATCCAGTGACTTGGCGAATGTAGTGGTCACATGTTCTCTTGATTTTGATGGTCAGTGGCTAAACATCTAGTGATCATGTAGGTAGTCATGGTTTTCCTTTGTCACTGAATTTCATGATAAAGTGATCAAATCATGAAACATTCAGAGAATCACCAAGGACTATTGATGAAGATCTAGATCGACGGTGGGTGCTAGTTCACATAATAAAACTCAGGGCTAAATAAATATCCATCAATTGAGAGATTGTCTCAGTCACGTAATCTCTAGGTCTGATCACAGTTAAAGGTCAGTCAAGGTTTTCCCTTTGTCATTGAATCACATGAAAAAAGGTGAGTTAAGTCAAGTGCTCAGTGATTCAGTGATAACCATAGATGAAAGATAGAATCAATGGTATTCACTTGTTCTTGAGATCTAATCCTGGTCAAGACAAATATCTAGTGACTCTGAGTATTCTTCAGTCGCCTATTCTCCAGATGGTTTGGGTTCAGTCAAGGGTTAGCATCAAGTCTAGGTGTGACAATTAAGTCAAAAATTTAGTGATTGTGTGAATGAGTGTTCATGTCATCTCTTAATTCTGGCAATTAGTGCCTTAATATTCAGTGATCCAGCATCGCGGTTATCTCCAAGTTGCACAATGAAACAGTTAAGTCTTCTAACATCAGGTGATTTAGTGGTGTTCATTGATGCAGATGAGATCAGATGGTTGTCGCTTGATCTCTGAATGAAACCATAAGTTAAAGAAAAATTTAGAGATTACAAGATTTCCTTTTTTGCTAAATCTCCAAACCATACCAAAGTTTAGATAAGGATCAAGTGATCGTGAGTTCCTTCAGTCATTGAATCACCTAATAGAAGTTGGGTTAGAAATAAAGACATCACCTTGATTTTCATTGGTTTCCAGGAAAATGATATAGCCAGATAATTTTAAAGGTTTAAGTGACTATTGTAAATCAATGAGGGCCTCCTGATGTGTCGCGAAAGGAGAGAGATCAATGGCCATGTTTTAAACTTGACCAATTGACCATTACAGCCAGTAATTTGAATTATTTAAGGGTTTTCTACGAGTAAAGGACTAGTTATTAAATGCATGGCGGTTGATCTACTCATTTTGATCTTGTCCACTGTCACAACATGGTCCAAAGGTGATACTTGTCTGCATAAGATGTCCATGCCCTAGAAAAATGGGTGAATTAGTCACTCAATTTATTATGCAGGTGTAGTAAACAGGGAGCTGAAATGATGTAATTCCCAGTCTCTAGTGTACCAGTCAGGATTTTGGCCATAAATGAAGATCAATTTGGACCTAATTTCTCTAGATTTCCTGGCATGTCTTTTCTGTAGTAATTTCTTGATTCAATATGGTTGGTGTGGTTGTTGGAAACCCTACCCTATCCTAGTCATATGTAGCTTGTTGTATCTTGATTTTTAGGGATCCCAAGAAGACTAGTGACTACATATAGCAGCTAGTTGTATTTTTCAAAGGATGGTGAAATTGATAACTGAATAGAGAGAGAGCTTGGGTCTAGGTTTTGATTCTAGCATTTTTCCATCTTCAATGTATTGATACTAAAATTTTTAGTGAGAATACATTTATATTCCATCTCAGATTTGTGAATGTCTTCTTGTTTTGATATTGAATTCTTATATGTTAATGTTTCAAAAAAAGTTAATATATGGTTTACAAAGTAAATTGTGAAGTTGTTCTTGAGTTGCTTCAAGGAAGGATTAAATTCTTTAGGATAGGTTCAGAGAATTCATAGTTCTTGTGAGAATCTGATGTCTAAATGTGAGAGTGAGAGGAATAATAGGCAAAGCACTTATTCTAGATTTGGGTTTGTTTGAGTTAAGTTTTTTTTTTGATGTAAGTTGTATTTGACTATGTGCCCTAGGATAAGACACTGATCTATTCTCAAGAAGCAGTTCTCATCATTAATCAACTTATAAATGATAAAATATTTCAATCAATGTGTCAAGGACATCAATGTTTAATATTTACTCATTCCTTTAAGAAGTGAATCCAAGGTACACCTGCTTGAGCATTAAGGCTCAAAGCATAGGAAGACTAATATCCTAGTCCTTGTTAATTGGCCCTTTTTCTTGTTAGATTTGGAGTGGGTTACAAGAGTCAGAGACATTTGTTTGTCAATCATATTGTAGATTTACAAGTAGAAAGAAAAGGAACAAACAGAGCTCACTACCCAAACATGCAATGTACAATGATAATCTTAATACAAAATATAATCAATAAAACCTTTTATTGTTGTTGAATATCTTCAATATTCTGATTTTCCTTTGATGCTCTTTTCAAAACTTATCACAAACTCACACTGCTCTAATCATACATTAGATGTTGCATAATACAACATTATACATTAATACCATAACATGTTACTACTTTGCATTACAATTTTCTTTCCTTTATACAAGCTATTACAAAATAACCTTCCAGTCGGCCTTCACTTTATCACACACTTCCCAAAACAAAAATTTACTTCTTTCTAACTTAGGGTTAACATCTAGGATATCATCCCTAATTAGTTAAATCATTATTTTGATAAACAAAATAATCCCTTAACCCAAAATATACAAATACTGGCTATTACTATGTGTTGTTGGCTCAACACTATTTTTATAAAACATTAATAACTATGTGCGTACATGTCGTACAGTCATGATCTTTTAGTTGTAGGATCTACACATTCCATAGTGTTTGTACCCAAGTGCACATGTGCTGAATATATCTGTGTGAACTACGCTGACCAAAATAATCTATGTGTTGACAGATAAATCCTGTGATACTTAGACAATTTTCTAAGTCCTTATACCAAAACTTCATCCTTAAGTCCTGCTGACTTAATACTGATAATATGTTGCCATAAAAAAAAACATAATGATATCCTACCTAGCCAAATTTCCAACAGAATCATCCACAAAACCATGATTTTGTTCTGTATAGATCTCCTCTTGTAGGTCTCCATGTAAGAAAGCACTCTTCACATCCATCTAAAACACTGTCCATCCCTATGAAGTGGCAAGAAAGAGTACAAGATGAATAGAGTCCATCTTGGAAACATGAGAAAAGGTCTCAGAGTAATCAATAACCTCCACCTATGAAAACCCCTTTGAAACAAGACATTCCTTGTACTTATTAATTGAACCATCTGCAATATATTTGGTACCATACACCCACTTGAATCGAACCAATTTCTCCCTTTTGAAAGAGAACTTAGATCCCAAGTGTGATTCTTCATCAAAGAAGAATACTCCTCATCCATGTCCCTATCCCACTCTAGTACTAGTACTAGTACGGGTGACCCCACAATAGTGGGTTACACTTTTTTAGACATACTAATTTTTGTTGAAATGACACATTTTTAATAAAGTATGATTATTTAAGCCTTGAGAGGTTCAATTTGAAGGAATTAAATAGAAATGGTTAGCTCAAAGCCTCTTAGATAAAAAAAATCATTGATATAACATGTATACTCCTCATTCATACCTAGAATGGAGTCTCCTTTGCACCTATTAAAATGCTGATAAAAAATCACTTCAACTTTATCTTTTGGTAGATCAAATGAATCCATTCAAAAAACCTACCTATGTGGTAAGGTACTACTAAGAAAACTCTTTCCAATTATTATAATGTTAATATATATTAAGTTTATTATGACTTTGTATTTTTAGTTTTACTAAACATAGATATTTCACCGTATCTCCACCTCTATGTTCGATGCTTATGGAAAAATAGTAAATGAGAGAAAAAAAATCTAAAAAATATCTATGCCCTAGGTATTGAAGTTATCTTCCTATCAAAAAAAATAAAAATAAAATTGGACAAATACACAAAAAGTTATAAGCTATGTAGTCAAGGTATGTCAAAATTATAGCTTAGTCGACTTCAAACGTTAATAAAATATGAAATAATCATGATAATGTCATAAAACCAATTGCATACCCTCCATATGGACATTAAAAAACTAAATTTGAAAGAATCACATTGATATTTATTTCAGAAAAAAAAAAAGTTATGCTCTACGAAAACAATGTAACTCTTTGAAAATGACATTTTTAGCAACATACCAATTTTTGTGGGAGAAAGAAAAAACCAATCAAATCAATTCAAAAATGAAAATAAAAAATATATTTAGAATCTAGATAGAAAATCCTAAAAGACTAATTTACTTCATCTTCTGATTCTTAACAATTTAACAACAATATGCATTTGAATCTAAGAGTTTTATTCAAAATTTAGAGTACAATGTCCGTTCAGGCAAAAAAGTGTAACCCACTATTGTCCTTTCACCTCTGAAAACTTTTGAGGGTCAGTGGAAATGGCCTAACTCAGAAGACTAGAACTAGATATCTAAGCATGAGTGTGACAAGTATCTATTGGATCACCTTCCAAAGGTCCAGCTTCATCAATAGTATCACGGGCTCACTTGGGTACTCGTTGAACATCTGGTGGATGTGGGGAAGTTGGATCACCATCTGAATCTTCCTTGGATGATATGGAATCATGTAGAGGTGAAGAGGAAGTACTAGGCAGTGAGGTAGAAGTTGAAAATGGAGAATCCATCTGAGAATAGCACTCATCAAACTGAACATCTCATCAAAACAAGACTTCTCTGGAATCAAGATCAAACAACATGTACACCTTCACATCCTCACAATAGCCAACAAATATGAGTGGTCAACTCTTCCTCTCCATGGCTTTCCTCTAAGCATTTGGAATAAATGTCCAAGCCTCACTACTAAAAACTCTAAATGTAGAAACATTAGGCTTGACATGATTCCAAGCCTCCTCAAGAGTTAAATGTCATAATGCCTTGTGAGGCATTCAATTCTAAATATAGGTGTCACAATTGATGGCCTCAGCCCAAAAATAAGCACTCATAGATCGATATTGTAGCATATAATTGGCCATCTCCCATAATGTTTTAGTCTTTCTCTCAACAATCCCATTCTATTGAGGAGTATTAGGAACTAAGAGTTGATGGTGTAAACCATGCTCAGTGCAAAAATCTCTGAAACACTGATTTACATATTCCTCCCATTTTCAGTGCGTATATGCCTGATAGAAAGACCAAATTGTTTCTCTAAAAATATCTTAAAGAATCAAAATGAATCAAAGACAACATACTTGTACTTTAAGAAGTACACCCATGTGCATCTCGAGAAATCATCTATGAAGGTAAGTACATATCAAGCACCAAAAAATGAAGGAGTGAGAAATGGCATAAGATCACTGTGTATCAACTCCAAAGGTGTAATAGCACGTGAGGATCTAACTATCAGAAAAGGATCTTTGTGATGTTTTCCAAGTGCACAACCATGACAAACATCATTAGTACAAGAGATCTTAGGTAGCCCAATCACTAGCTCCTGTGTACTCATCTACCATAGATATTTGTAGTTGACATGGCCAAAATGCTCATGCCAAAGCTTTCTCACTATGTTTGCATGAGAAACAAGAGAAACACTTGTAGAATCAGAGATCTTAAAGCCATAAAACCTATATAAATGAGACTCTAAATCAACACTCTCAGTAGAAACAACCAAATCAAGATCATGGAGATCTCCAATAACTACATCATGTGGTGAGAACTCAATTGTCTTACCAGATGCATAATGATAGATCTGATAAACAGACAGGAGGTAACTCATAGAGATGGTCAAAACCAAAAGAACATCCTATAGAGAACCAACATCCAATGAAGTAGTTCCAAAACTTGTAACTAAAATTTGTGGTGAATCATCAACTCCAATCTATGTAATAGCATTCTGAGCAAGTGAGGCAACCAATCTAGGTGAGTGTGACATATGGTACGAAGCACCTGAATCAATGATCCAAGGAGAATTTGTAGGTATAGCTCATGAAAAAAGAGCATGACCTTTGTTGATGGAAGAGGAAGGAGGTCAAGGAGAGGTGATATTATGTTGTCGCATAGATTCCTCTCAAGCCTCTAGTTGTTTCCAACACTTGGAAACTAGATGTCCTTCCTTTCCACAAAAGCTACAATATTCTCCTGATTTCTTCTTTGTCTTGGAGGAAGACTCACAAGACTTTGAAGAATTTCCCTATTTGAAACTTGGATTTTTTTTGGAATCTGATTTTTGAGATGGCTTGGAGGGACTCTCACTACTAGCTAAATCTTTCTTGGGCTTTGATTTGGGCTTCTTGATGTCCATAGGTGGCTGAGAAATCAATTCTTGGTTCTTTGATCTAGAGAGAGAATCCAACTATTTAAGCTTAGGTTTCTCTCTAGTCAAATGATCTTAGAATACCTCAAAAGAGGGCATAACAAATCTGGGACCCAGAGCATCCATGATGGAATGGAAAGTAGAAGAGAAAATCTAAAATTTTCCTCAAAGCTTAGAAAGAATCAGGTAGATACATTATGTGTCAGTCTTAATCTTGCCACAACCCTGTAAAATAGATCTGATGGATGTGAATTTCATCAATAAATTCTCAATAGAGGGAAAGGAATTGGGTACTATGAAGGTCAATTATGCATCAATATAAAGTTCCTTGAACTCATTAACTATGCCAAAGAGAGTTTGAAACCATGTCCACATAGCCCTAGGAGTAAGAAAATCATCAAGATGAAAAAGAAGGCTATCTAAAACATGCAAAGACAACATACCCATATCCTCGTCCATTTTATTCATGTGCAGCTTGATCTCAAAGGATTGAGTTATATGAGGTTGTTCCTCATCCATACAAGATCATAATCTATGGGATCTGAGAAGCCCCATCATTTGAGTTTTCCAGATGTGATAATCATGGGGAGTGAGAAGATCAAATAAAGATGAATCTTCCATGTTAACACTTGATCTGATCACCTATGAAATTTTTTGAAAATAAATTCCATCTCTTCAAAGAGCTCGGAAAGATCTTTTTGACGGTATTTTGTTTTTTTGAAAATGGAGCCCCTATGCAAAAGTTATGGCTCCTGGAGTGCAAAGAGGTACCTCACGATTTTATAGAAATAATGAGTAGAAAAATGAAAAAAGTACAATTGCAAACCTTCAAATCTGGATCAAGCTTGGAAAGTGATTTTTGTCGATATCTTGTTTGTCAAAAATAGATCTCAGATGCAAGAGTTATCTATCCCAGAGTGCAGGAGGTGTGAAACCCAAGAGAACAGAGAAACCTCTATCTTTGACAGAAAAAAAAAATGTATAAAAATGGTGAAATCAAGAAACCATACTAAAAAAATTGGATCAGGCTTGGAAAGAACTTTCTGTCAATATATTGTATGCCCAATTTCGATACCAGACGCCCAAGACATGGGCCAAAAACCAACTAACTATAAAAAAATGCATGAATAAAGGCTTTGAAGAAGGAAACAAATCAGTTGCTGATGTCACCATGATGTCATCACCATTAGCAATCACAAGATGTGACTAATGGTTACCACATAGTTACCATGTCTCATGCACGGCGACACCAGTGGCATAACCACTGCAGTGGCACCGAGCGGTGACACTGGCGGTTAAATTGCGTAGTGATGTCAACGATGGCACCATCAGTGGTCACCGATGGTTACCAAACGGTGATGTTGGTGTTGATTGCGACACCAGTAGGGCCGCCCTCAATGATGACTGCTAGGTGGTGGGCTAGTGGTTGTTGCTCGGCAATGGCTTTTGGGCGGCGGTCCGCCCTACAAAAGATTTTTTTTAATAAAAAAAATGCGTGCTAGGTCGTATGGCCTAGAGGCAAAAAAAAATTTCCTCAGAGGTCAACTTTGGCCAAAATTGACATGATTTATATGGAAATGGGGGGTTTTGGGCATTTTGAGTGCAACCGTGAGGTCCCTTTGGGAAAAAAATGTCCAAAAATGAAGAGTTCCCCCATATCCAATCCAAAAAATTAGAATAAACTAAAAACCTCAAAGCTCCATAAAACTTCAAAAAATCAAGAACAAGCAGTAGTAGATCTAAGCTCTGATACCATGAAATCTTTGAGAATACAAATCTTCACAACCCATAAATATTTGTAAATTGGAATAACCTATTACAACAAAAGAATGGAGACAAAGTGCAATAGCTCTCAAAAGTAAAATTGCATTAGAGAGAATAGAAAAGCAAAAATACAAGATTCATCCTTATAAAAGGAGAATGAGAAATCATAAGAGAATCTTCAAAGAGGAATAAAAGGTAAAAATAACCTTTTACTCTAACGAGATAGACTGAGATCCATAATGAAATATGGAAAGGAGTTGAAGCTTGTTCGGAATGTCACTCATCTAGACCAACCCTCCACAAGTACATCTGGGAAGGCAAGGTGGAGGGGATCAAATGTAATGGATACTACTTCACAACCAGTGGCCATTGACTCAAAGGTTGAAGATGTCCTCCGCCTACTCAATGACCCTACCACCCCTGTCATCACTATCATTGGTATGGGTGACATGGAGAAGACTTTTCTTATGAAAAATACTTTCGATAGAGAAAAGGGAAAGTTTGAGAGGTCCATCTGGCTTGCTATTTCTCAAACTTACTCTCTTCAAAATTTGTAACAAGATTCTTTGGCCTCCAAAATAGATTTGAAAGAGGTCATTTAGGGAAGGGTAGATGAAGTACAGACATCACAATTTATTCATGAGTATTTAACAAGCATAGAGGGTAGGACTCTCATTGTGCTTGATGATGTTTGGAGGGAAACATGGGAAGATAATTTGATATCTTCACTTGTCCTTCTTACTAGGAATAATACCTAGTGAAAAATTGTGGTCACAACATGAAGCAAACATGTGAACAACTACATGAATGCTTGTGTTTATGAGCTGAACCCTTTGTCACAGAAAGAGATCTTGGACCTACATTGCAATTTTTTGTTCTAGGGAAATCAACCGCCACATCATATTGAAGAGATTTCTCATCAAGTCAAATGGAAATGCAGGAGATTACCTTTAGCTATTATAATAGTGGCAGCATCTTTGGCGAACTAGACATTGTCAAGGGACTGGACATCCAAATTGGAGAAGCTAAGAGAAATATATCTTATAAAGAGGATCCAATCATGCAAATTTATTTTCAAGATTAGTTATGATTCTATCCCTATTTATCTAAAACCTTGTTTTACATCTCTCTCTCTCTCTCTCTCTCTCTCTCTCTCTCTCTCTCTCTCTCTCTCTCTCTCTCTCTCTCTCTCTCTCTCTCTCTCTCACCTAATGGGTGATAAGTGGTTATATGGGGTCCTAAAATACATTAATGTAACCTAGGACCCCTAACAACCCCTTACAACACCTCAACATATAGTATTGTGTGGTAAGGAGTTATAAGGGGTCATAAGGGTTCCTTTGGGGTCTTAGGATAGATTTGTGTACCCTATGACCCCTTAGGACCCATTAGAATATGTAATTAACATATCTTAGGACTCATAGGATACATTAATAGTTAATGGGGGTTGTAAGGGGTCATAATAGGTCTTAAGGGATCCTATGATATATTAATGTAATGTAGGACCCCTTATAACCCCTCAACATACATTATTTTATGGTAAGGAGTTGTAAGGGGTCTCAAAGGGTCCTAGGATAGATTAGTGTATCCTATGACCCCTTAGGATCTCTTATGACCCCTTAGGACCCCTTAAGACCCCTTAGGACCCTTTATGACCCCTTACAATACATTAATGTATCCTAGTGATTCATAGGATACATTAATGGATAATGGAGGCTGTAAGGGATCATAAGTGGTCTTAGAGGGCCCTAAGATATATCCATGTATCTTAGGACCCCTAAAGATCACTTAAGACCCCTTAGGACCCATCAAATTACATTCAGGTATCCTAGGACCCCTCAAGACCCCCATTACCCACTAATGTATCCTAGGAGTCCTAGGATACATTAATGTACGGTAAGGGGTTCTAAGGGGTTCTAAGGGGTCCTAGGATACATTAAGGGTGATAAGGGGTCTTAAGCAATTCTAATGGGTCCTCATATATATTAAGGGGTCCTATGATGCATAATGGGTGCTAAGGGCTCTCTCTCTCTCTCTCTCAAATTGGTTCCTTTGTCACCCTATTTAAGCCAATTCATTCTCTCTGTAATCCTCTGACCCTAAATTTCAAAACTCCAGACTTTCCTAAGTTCCCTTTTAATATCAACGAGCTTTTCTTCAAGCTCCCTATCCCGACCTTTTTGTTGGAGCTGCATTTCAATCACATTAAGCTCTCTTGGGTACCAAATCTCTTTATCTCTTTTGTCTATTTCTTTCTTTTTCCCAATGATTTGAAACATCTTTCTCCACATGTCTACCAATTGTTCCCATTTTTCAACAAGAGAACCTCCTTGACTGCCAAATTTAGACAAACAAGTAACCATCCTAATAGCTTCATTAACATCCCAATCTTGAAGAAGAGAAACATTTAGTTTTAAAAAGTTATTATTCCTATATCTCCTGTCACCAATTTGAGGCTCATCAAACCCAATGGAAGAGGAAATAGGAGAGTAGTTTGATATGCTCGCAGGAAGCACCCTCACTAGATAACTATTAGGGGTATGAGAAACAAAAAGAGTAGAGGAGTCTACATATATCCTATCCAACCTACAATAGACCCTCTTCCTACTAGCTTGATTATTGCACCATGTGAGCTAGATGCCACCCTCATCACTCTTCTTTCACTCCATGGGATCAATCAGTTTAAATTTTCTCTTTAAACTAACCCAAAAATAGTATTCATTACCTTTCCATATGTGATTAATCCCTCTATTTTTAACCTCTCCACTTTCCACCATGTTGAAATGTCTTACTAAAATCCAATTTGCATTAGGAAGATTATTGGACAGCCAATCCCACAACATAGCTCTATCCCTATAATCATTTGTAGCATAAATGTTACATACTCCAATAACTTTGTCTTTATACTTAAATAACACCCATTGAGCCCTCTAACATGGAGACACTTCTTTCTCAATCATGTCAGCCCACTTAGGACTAATAAAAAATGTTTTTCCACCTTTTCCCTTTTCATGGTTGGTGTAGATGCAAGTGGATTTATCCCCAAAGAAACTTCAAGGTGTTGAAAGCATGGTACCCAACCACATTAATCTCTTGTAAAAAAAAATATAAAAACTAAAAAATTGCAGAGACCATTACACTATTTTATAACTATATACTTTCTATCTAGCATTTCCAATCCACAAACATTCCAACTCTGAATATTCAACATCATGAAAAAATTATTTGTTTAGGGATTCCTTATTCTTGCATAATCTAATAAAATGTTCTGACATCTCTATGTGGGCATGTTATTTACTACTGCCCTTATTTTTAGTAACCGATTGCCTTTCAACAAGTTTTCTCTTCATCTTTTCATTTTTATTGAGAACTTTAATGAAATTTTCCCCTTCTTTAACCACCATATCCCTAGAGGCATCAAAGGGAATGATTTTCTTATCATTAGTTATAATTACGAGGGTAGTTCCATCAAGGCAGAGAGTACTCTATTCCAAGGAGGCTTGTTTGTTACTCCTAACATATTCAAATCTTTCTTTTATGCTATCAAGGGAAATTTTTGGGGTATTTATCCATATGGGGATATTAGCCTTCTAATTAGAGACACATGGAGGACCAAAAACTAGTTGTGTGACTAGACAGGGTATTTTGAACCCCTTTCGTAGGGAAAAATTCAAAATCCTCTTTAAAAAGAGGATTTGATGAGGTAGTGAAACTACCTTCAAGTCCATCATGTTTTTTACCATATTCTTTATTATTTGTTGGAAATTGTAATTGAAGCAATTGTTGTACTGTCATTGATGTCAAACCTTAACTAGTAAAACTGTTGCTACTTAAGAAAGTACTATATCTATTTGATTGTTGTAAAGGGGATAGGCCACGTTGGTAAAAATAGCACCTAGGGGAAAGGTTGAGTTATTTTTGATACTTCAATGTGTACTTGATTACGTGGCACAATGATGAGATAATTTATTGTTTATCTTACTAAGAATGAAGACTAAACTGATAGGCTTAACCAAGAAAAAGTGAAGAAATCAAGTTTGAGCCGAGTGATGTTAGTGTCGACTAAGCAAGTATATGTAAAGTAATTTCAGTATTGATCGAACATCAATTAATTGTTGAGGAAATAGTTTTTGTGGTGACCAAGCTTTCTAATGAAGACCGAGGAGTTGAACACAATATTGATTGAGCATCAGTAATTTACATTTGAGGAAGAATTCAGATTCCTAGCCAACATAGTTGACTTCTTGGATTATGTAAATTGTGTTGACTTTATTTATTGATTGTATGAAAGCATTTAATGCACTGTAAAACATTTTATTGCAAATCTTTAAGAGATTTGAGATTTTTCTAGAAGGAGAAATGAAGAACATAAAGTTGGAAGTATTTGATTAATCTAACCTAACCCTAAGATCTACGGAGAAGATTAAATGGAAAAAAATGTATTGACCTAATTGAGAAAGTATTAAGGAAACCTAAGTATGAGGTTGATTAGTGTGGAAGAGAGGTGAAAGCAGATGATGTTGGAGTTGATGTTATTGACTGTCTAAGTAGAAAAGGATAAAGGACAAGTGTTGTGATTGCTTGAAGGGATTTCCAAGCATATCAGTGATGGAGATGGAAAAGGTTCACAGTCAGTAAGCCAGCATATGTATAGGGAATTGGATCTGATATCTGCAAAGTGAGTTGTATGTTTACAAATCAATATTACTATTACTTTCTAATCATTGTATCAATCAAAATCCTTTTAACAGAGGTTGACATAACAGTCATTTGTATAAATCCTTTGAACAAGGTTGCATTCTAATGGGATGCATGTAAGTCCTATAACAAGGTGCACTTTTAATAGAGTGGTTGAAATCCTTTAACCGGGTCACACCTGACAGTGTGTTTGTAACCTTTGACAAGGTTGGCTTTTCATAGAGCTCACTTCAGAAGAGTGAAAATAATAGTAACATGTTACAAAGTGGTTTTTCCCTGATTGGGTTTCCACTATAAATCCTAGTGTTAATACTTGTGTGAATGTTTTGGTTTCAATATTTATGTGTTTTACAAGTTAAGAACAATAAGGTAGTGGACTGCAATGTTATATGTTTTTGTTATGAAATCAGTAATGACCGAGTAGCTGTTGGTTGTTGGATCTGATTTGTTGAAAAGTTTTGAAAGTTTGTTTTATACATCTGGACCTGAGAATAACTAATTCACCCCCCCTCTTTGTTGTTTTAAATCATATTAACAATTGGTATCAGAGCATTGTTGGTGCTTATAGAGAACAATTTTAAAGGTGCTTGAAGCAAATGATCAGGATGTATAAGGAGGTACCAAAGTTAAATAAGGAGAACTTCCCTACATGGAAAAGTTTGATGAAGTTGCATCTAGCCAGTATTGGTGATTCTGCAAAGTATTATGTTGAGCATGATTATGTCACACCTGGTGCACCTCTGACTGCAGAGGAGATGAGAGCTAAACAAGAGCACAATCAAGCAATTTTGGAAATTGCATCTGCCCTAAGCTATCCAAAATTTGAGGACATCAAAGACTGCACAAATGCAAAGAAAATGTGGGACACTCTTGCAAACATCTATGGTGGTGACATAAATGTACTGAGAGAAAAAGTCGAGAGTCTAAGAGGTAAATTTTATGAAATGAGAATGCAAGAAGGTGAGAATATTGTACAATATTGTGGTAGAATAAAAGAATTTGTAAATGCTATTAGAGGAGCCAATGGAACTATAGATGATGAAACTATAATAGGAAAAGTTTTGAGAACTCTGCGTCCTATCTATGCTATTAAAATCTCTGCAATTCAAGAATCTAGATGTAACCCTAACAATGCACTTACTTTGGAAAGTTTGGTTGGTAAGCTTACTGCTTTTGAGCTTTCTAACTATGATAACTTCACTGTTGCTAATGTTGAATCTTCTTTTAAGTCACAAATGGTTTTGAGTAAGTCAAATAAAGAAAAAGAAAGATGCATTAGTGAAAGTGAAAGTGAAAGTGAAAGTGACACATCTGATGAAGAACTTGAGGATCTAGAAGCTCTTATGTCTAGAAGACTGAAAAGGGGGAAAGGAAAGTATAAAGGTAAACTCCCTATTATATGTTTTTCATGTACTAAAGTGGGTCATATAGCTGCTAGATGTCCTGACAGGGATGATAAAGATGAAGAAAGAGACAGTAAGCATAAAGATAAAAGAGATGATAGAAGCTACCAAAGGTACAAAGACTACAAAGGAAAAGGTAAGAAATCTTGCTATATTGCCGAAGAAGAGACTGACACTAATAGTGATGATTTTGAAATAGAGGTAGTCTATGTTGCAATGAAAGATGAGTTTGATGAGGATGAGAAAATTGCATTGATTTCCTATGTGAACAAAAATGATAAATGGGTTATTGACAATGGTTGTTCACATCACATGACTAGTGACAAGAGTAAGTTTGATACCTTAGATCATTATAAAGGTAGAAGTGTGAAATCTAGTAATGATGCACCATGTCCTATTAGAGGAAAAGGATTGATTAAGCTAATTGATAAGATCACTTGTGAGAATGCATATTGGGTTGAAGGTCTTAACTATAATCTACTGAGTGTTGCACAACTTAATAGCACTGGATACCAAGTAGAATTTCATCACAAGAAGGCTAAAATATTTGATGCCACTGGTGAATTGATTGGAAGTGGAGAATAGACAAGAGGTAAGTTGTTTTATCTTGACCTATCTGAAGAGACATATATGATTGCACAACTTGATGATATTTGGTTATGGCATAAGTGGCTATGTCATGTTAACTTTGATAATCTGGTAGAAATTAGTAAAAAGAAGAAAGTGAGGTCTGCCTAGATTGAAGAAACCTGAGAATGTGATGTGTAAACAATGTTAGTTTGGTAAGATGACAAAGTCAAGTTTTAAGAGCAAGACTTTTACTTCTAAGAATGCTTTAGATTTGGTTCATACTAACCTTTGTGGACCTACGGGTGTACAAAGCTATTGTGGTGCTAGATATTTTATTCAGTTTGTTGATGATCATACCAAAATGATGACTGTAATGTTCTTAAAATAAAAATCTGATGCTTTTCAATTTTTTAAGTGGTATTTGGCTAAGGTTGAAAAGGAGATGGGTAGGAACCTGAAGTTTCTGAGATCTGACCAAGGTGGAGAATTTATATCCAATGGATTTAATCTATTTTGTAATGATAGAGGGATCAAAAGACAGATGTCTGCACCTAGAACACCTCCACATAATGGTATAGCTGAGAGAAGGAACATATCTATCATGGATTGTGCAAGGACATTAATGATTGAAAAGAATGTTGCACAAAAGTACTAGAGAGAAGTTGTAAGTACAACTGTTTAAACTCTTAACCGAGTACAGATAAAAAAAGGTACAAATCTGACACCTTATGAGTTATGACATGGGCATGCACCTAATGTAAATTACTTTAGAATATTTGGAAGCAAATGCTACATACTAAAGGATAATAGGAATGGAAAATTTGATGCTAAAAGTGATGAGGGCATATTCCTAGGCTACTCCACAAAAAGTAAAGCTTATAAGTGTTTGAACTCTTAATGCAGTCAAGGATGGTGGATCCAATTAAGGATAGTCCAAACCTTGCAGCCAATAGAACAACATAGTGGAATACCCAACAAAGTAACACAAAGTAATTGTTTAACTCTGATTTTCATTAACATACCCGGTTGTAAGGCCTTCCAAGTTAGGGCCAATTACAATCAGTAAACAATTCTGCAAGATCCACAATAGATCCAATACAAACTCCAGCTGGTTCAGTTATGAAGACAATCAGAAGCTAATGGAAACCCTAAGGCAGATCTAAACTTGAGCTCGCAAGCCTCCAAACAATATCCTTGTTCCCAATTGTTCCCAAGTTTGCAACCACTAGCTCTACTATTACAAATTATCTAATAAGAATCAGATCTACAAGATCATGGAAGATCTTTTCCACAACTTCTCCAACTGATGCCGCCAAGAACTGCCTTAACATCTACCCCCAAACACCCCTTAAATACTAATCATTAGCCACAAGTCAGCTGGATGAAACCCTTAACTCCCCAAACAAATAATTAAATGCCATACAAGTCAGCTTACAAATGTATACAAACATTTAATTCAGCATGTCGGCCCAAAATAATGGCTACCAACAATAAATGCACCAAGTTAGCTCCATAAATCACACAGAACTCCCGTCGGTAAACTAGAACAACCAAGCAATAGTGAATTAACTGAGCGCACCAAGCATCGCCGAGCACTAGTGTTGACCAAGCACCACAGACAAGACTAAGTAACACTATCATTGAGCACCAGAGACTATCGAGTTCCTTCAGTAACCGAGCTTCCTTCAATGATTGAGGTTGTCAGTCAAGGCTGCAACTGAGAAAAAACCATCCAAAACACAAACACTTATGTAGTTTCACCGAGCACATAGAATGCCCCTACCTCAACCTTGGATGCCCGTGCATCAGACACCCCAGGTTCCAATAGATGTTCATATGTGAGAAGAACATCTTCCAAGATTCAACACATAAATCCCAAACTGGTTCTTCACATACAA
This sequence comes from Chamaecyparis obtusa, assembly GCA_027943335.1. Taxonomy (NCBI): domain Eukaryota; kingdom Viridiplantae; phylum Streptophyta; class Pinopsida; order Cupressales; family Cupressaceae; genus Chamaecyparis; species Chamaecyparis obtusa. The sequence continues at coordinate 218,315 of BSBK01009649.1, forward strand.
TTCCTCCACCTTTTCTGCTTGCAAACTTTTCCACTTCAGTTTCCTCTGTCTCTTCAAATCTTTTCTAGACATCATACAGGTCGATTCTCCAAATTGATCATTCATTTTCTCTGGATCCACAATCTCCACTCGGGAACCAATACTCAGTCTTCTCCTACCGAGCGTTGCATCCATCAAAGGCATCAATGAAAAATTCATGTCATCCTTCTCAATAGTAAAGACATTCCGGACACAGTCATAAATAGCTCTGCAATCATATTGCCAAGGTCTACCGAGCAATATATCACAATTGTTCATCTTCACAATGTCACATAACACAAGATCCTTGTACTAGCCAATCTGAACATCCATGAAGCATTGTTCTCTTACTTCCAAAGTATGATCATCTTGTAACTAGCCAATCCTATAGGGACAAGGATGTTTCATTCTATTCAAACCAATTTTTTGAACCAGGTCCTCAACAACAAGGTTATCAGTACTACCACTATCAACAATAACATCATAGAGTTTACCTTCATTTTTGCATCAGGTCCTAAACAAATTACTCCTCTGACAAGGTTCATCCTTTGTATCGAGAAATGTTTGTCGAAGTAGCAAGTTCTCTGATTCAGGTTCATTTTGAATCTTCAGAGTTACTACAGCAGTTCGTTGGTCAACCTTCTTTTGTGTACACTCAAAAGAATAATGTCCTTCTCCATAGTTATAGCAAGTACCCTGAAAGATAACTCTACCTATCTTCTTCTTAGGTTCTATAGGTTTCTTTTCATCTTCTACATCAATCAATTTATCCTTCACCGAGTGATCAACTTTCTCCTTCCCTCGGGAGTTACCATGTTGTTTCCTTTTTAACTTATCTTCTACCTTTAGAGCATACTGATAAGTATCTTCAACAGAATCAATCTTCAGCATACCAAGCTCATCCTGAATATTGAATCTCAAACCATTCACATATCGAGCTACCTTTTCCTTACTAATCTCTTGGTTTCCAGACCAAATAGTAAGTCTATAGAATTCCTCTGTATAATCTTCAACAGAAAAATCCTTCTATTTCAGATTCTGCAACTTCATAAACAAGTCAAGCTCATAGTCAACTAGTATGAACTTAGCTTTCAACTTAGTCACCATCAATCTCCACTGATTGATCTTTGTTTCACCTTCATCTTCTCTACCTCTTTGTAATTCTTTCCACCAAAGAGCATCATGTCCTTTCAACTTCATCTGTACTAATTGCACCCAAAGAGGATCTTCAATTTCTTCCAGCTCAAAGAAATCTTCAAGTTCACCAATCCAATCAATCATATTATCAGGCTTCAAAGTACCAAAGAAGGTAGAAACTTCCATTTGGTAACTACTAAACCGAGTAGCAGATCTAGGTAATCGAGCAGTTTTGTCTTCACCAGATCTGTTCCTCCGGTCATCACCACTAGATCCAGTAGTTTCAAATTCTTCAGTAGCTTCCTCATAGCCATCTTTAGTACCAACATTCTGAGGTACACCAACAACATCTCTCATGATCTCGATGACCATGTCATTCTTCATCAATTCTATCTCAGATCTGACATCTGATCTGACTTTATCAGAAATCTTTGATTCCACAACATCACAAAGATCTGCAATAGCTCTAGGGTCCAATCTTCTCAGAGGGATCCTTAAAGATATGAGAAAAGCCTCTACAACAAACCCTCACTGACCACCTTGTGGCAATTTCCAAGTTATAAACAAGTCAGATCTCAACCTGCAATCTTGCAAACAACTAGGGCACAATTCCACAAGTTCAGTGTTTCAAATTTGTAATTCAGATTGTATAATCTCTTCTCCAACAAGACCAACTTCACAAGATCAGTCTTGCTAGGTCAACCTTCTACTTCAATAGGAACAAAACTTCACTCTAATACCACCTAATGCAGTCAAGGATGGTGGATCCAATTAAGGATAGTTCAAACATTGCAGCCAACAGAGAAACATAGCAGAATACCCAACAAAGTAACACAAAGTAATTGTTTAACTCTGATTTTCATTAACATGCCCAGCTATAAGGCCTTCTGGGTTAGGGCCAATTACAATCAGTAAATGATTCTACAAGATCCATAATAGATCCAATATGAACTCTAACTAGTTCAATTCTGAAGACAATCAGAAGCTAATGGAAACCCTAAGGTAGATCTAAACTTGAGCTTGCAAGCCTCCAAGCAATCTCCTTGTTCCCAAGTTTGCAACCACTAGCTTTGTTATTACAAACTATTTGATAAGAATTAGATCTACAAGATCATGGAAGATCTTTTCCACAACTTCACCAACTTCAGCTTCAGTGGCACCTACAACTGATGCCACCAAGAACTGCCTTAATATCTACCCCCAAACACCCCTTAAATACTAATCATTAGCCACAAGTCGACTGGATGAAACCATTAACTCCCCAAACAAATAATTAAATTCTATACAAGTTGGCTTACAAATGTATACAAACATTTAATTCAGCATGTCGGCCCAAAACAATGGCTACCAACAATAAATGCACCAAGTCAGCTCCATAAATCACACAGAACTCTCATCGGTAAACTAGAACTACCGAGTGACAGTGAATTAACCGAGTGCACCAGGCATCACCGAGCACCACAGACAAGACTGAGTAACACTATCACTAAGCACTAGAGACTACCAAGTTTCTTCAGTGACCGAGCTTCCTTCAATGACCGAGGTCATCAGTCAAGGCTGCAACTGAGCAAAAATCGGTCAAAACACAAACACTTATGCAGTTTCACTGAGCACACAGAATTCCCCTACCTCAACCTTGGATGCCCCTGCATCAACTCTAACACTAAAAAAGTTGAGGAAAGTGTGAATGTCAAAAGGATAGTAAGATATTTGAAGGGAACTACTAACTATGGACTGTATTACAAGAAGCATGAAAAGTTTGAACTGAAAGTGTATAGTGATGCTGATTGGGCAGGAAATGTGGATGATAGAAAGAGTACTAGTGGTGGAGCTTTCTTTCTTGGACTATGTTGGTAGGCATGAAAGAAGAGATCACTGTACCAATTGTTATTTTTTGTGACAACACAAGTGCTATCAACATCTCTAAGAATCTAGTAATGCATATAAAGACCAAGCACATCGCCATCAAGTATCATTACTTGAGGGAATTGGTACAGGATAAAGAGGTTTGAATGGAATATGTGAATAAAAAGGAACAACTAGAAGACATATTCACTAAAGCTTTACCTAAAGAAGCTCATGAATATCTGAGAGGACAATTAGGGGTCCTTCCCCTAATTGAGGTTGCCTAGTTAAGCTAGGAGCACTACATCAAATGTGCTACAAAGAGTATCTAACAAATTAATGTAGAGAAAGGTCACACTGACAAGATGACATCTACATCTGAAGGATGTATGTTTTAGTTGTTGCTTTGGCATTTTTTTCAAAGAGGGAGATGATCACAGATGAATACACATGGTGAGATTTCATGGAAGATCAAGTAAGAGGGAGAAATTCAGGAAGAAGAATGTTATTGTGTGGATGGTCATACAAGAAAGGCTAATTGATTCAGAACGAAGCTAAGGATATTATAAATATTTCTAATGGATAGATAAGTTTTGGATTGGTTGGTAATTCATGTGTTATTCATATGGTGTTGCCATCAATGCCAAAGAGGGAGATTGTTGGAAACTGCAATTGAAGCAATTTTTGTATTGTCATTGATGTCAAACCTTAACTGGTAAGACTGTTGCTACTTAAGAAAGTACTATATCTATTTGATTGTTGTGAAGGGGATAGGCAAGGTTGGTAACAATAGAACCTAGGGGAAAGGTTGATTTATCTTGATACTTCAATGATACTTCAATGTGTACTTGATTATGTGGGACAATGATGAGATAATGTATTGTTTATCTTAGTAAGAATGAAGACTAAACTAATAGGCTTAACCGAGCAAAAGTGAAGAAATCAAGTTTGAGCCGAGTGATGTTAGTGTCGACCGAGAAAGTATATGTTGAGTAATTTTAGTGTTGACCAAACATCAATTAATTGCCAAGGAAATAGTTTTTGTGGTGACTAAGCTTTCTAATGAAGACCGAGGAGTTGAACACAATATTGACCAAGCGTCAGTAATTTACATTTGAGGAAGAATTCAGATTCCTAGCCGACATAGTTGAATTCTTGGATTATGTAAACCATGTTGACTTTATTTATTGATTGTATGAAAGCATTTAATGCGATGTAAAACATTTTATTGTAAATCTTTAAGAGATTTGAGATTTTTCTAAAAGGAGAAATGAAGAACATAAAGTTGGGAGGATTCGATGAATCTGACCTAACCCTAAGATCTATGGAGAAGATTAAGCGGCAAAAGATGTATTGACCTAATTGAGAAAGTATTAAGGAAACCTAAGTATGAGGTTGATTAGTGTGAAAGAGAGGTGGAAGCAGATGATGTTGGAGTTGATGTTATTGACTGTCTAAGCAGAAAAGGTTGAAGGAGAAGTGTTGTGATTGCTTGAAGGGATTTCCAAGCAGATCAGCGATGGAGATGGAAAAGGTTCATAGTCAGTAAGCCAACATGTGTACAGAATTGGATCTGATATCTACAAAGTGAGTTGTATGTTTATAGATCAATATTATTGATACTTTCTAACCATTGTATCAGTCAAAATCCTTTTAATAGAGGTTGACATAAAAGTCATTTGTATAAATCCTTTGAACAAGCTTTGATTCTAATGGGATGTATGTAAGTCCTATAACAAGGTACACTTTTAACATAGTGGTTGAAATCCTTTAACCGAGTCACACCTGACAATGTGTTTGTAACCTTTGACAGGGTTGGCTTTTCATAGAGCTCACTTCAGAAGAGTGAAAATAATAGTAACATGTTACAAAGTTGTTTTTCCCTAATTGGGTTTCCACTATAAATCCTGGTTTTAATACTTGTGTGAATGTTTTGGTTTGAACATTTATGTGTTTTACAAGTTAAGAACAATTGGGTAGTGGACTACAATGTTATATGTTTCTATTATGAAATCAGTAATGTCCGAGTAGTTGTTGGTTGTTGGATCTAATTTGTTGAAAAGTTTTGGAAGTTTGTTTTATACATCTAGACTTGAGAACAACTAATTCACGCCCCCTCTCTATTTTTCTAAATCATATTAATAATTATTACTTTCAACAATCTAAGAATTAGTGTCACATCTAGCATCAATATTGTTACCTCATTTATTCTCAACAATAAATCTTTTTGTACCATTATCATTATTATCTTTAACTGAGACCTCAAAGGTTTTGTGTATGTTCTTCAAAGAGGGACAATCCTTCCTATTATGACCATTGAGTTTGCAATGAAAGAAAGCTCCCAAATTACCAAGTAGGTCATTCTCCCATGAAAAGGAGTCACCTTCAATGTCCAAAGAAATTACACCACGAAAATCAACTTTAGGCTCAAGGGAAATAAGAACCCTGGCATTAAGGTAGGGAAGGGAAACCCTTGATTCCTCCACCTGTAAAACCAAACCCAAGGGTTTTAAAATCTAGGGGATAAATGATCAAAATTCTAGCTGGACATTATTAAGCTCGACCCAATGACGGGAGGACCTAGAAATAACATTCTCAAAATTGATTTTTGGTGACCAAAGGAAATTGCTAAACAAGGCTTGGCCCACATTCCAAAAGGCCTTCTTCAAAACCCTTTCTTTCATGTTATATTCTTCAAAAAGACCACAAACAAACCTCTCTGAATCATGTGACTAAAATTAACATAAATGCCAATATTTTTTCCCCAAACATTATTAAACCAGTCATCTAGGAATTTCCTAGCTGGAGGATATTTAATATCCATACAAACAAATACAATTTCAACATTTTTTAGATGAGATTGTTTAAATTTAATGGCCCTTACCATGTCCTCAGTTAGAGACAATGAAAGTGTTTTCAACCCAGAAAGAGGGGGTTTACCCTTTTCTCCCTCTCTAGGGTCTGCATCTTGGAAGAAGCATCTATTTCCCATTCTATGTCCATCAATTCTTGAATCCACTCATTCGTCAACTCCAATGGTAGGGGCTCTGATGAATTTTCCATTAAAACTCATAGTGGAAGGGCACCCCATTCCTGTTTGTTCTGCCAGAATAGATTGTAAGATGGTTTCTGAATATCATCTTTGGACAATCCCTTATTAGAATCATAACCCTCTCTCTCTACATTAATTTTCCTCTCATTCCCCTAATTAGTACGACCTTCAATCTCTAGCTCCATAAAAAGTAGATAATCAAATAAATAAATGCAAATAAATTGGCTACAGGAAAATACAAGCGAACAAAAAAGAAAGCAAGGACAAAAAAGCACATCAATCATAAGGAAATCAAAGAAAAAAAGCATGCACAAAGTCAGATGATGTAATGCCATGCACACCCTGCAAGTATAGGCAAAGCCTCCACTTGCCCAAACTTGTAGAGAGATTTCTCCCAAAAAATATCCGGTCCTCACAATTTCTCCTATGAACAAATTTTTAAGATGAGTTGACTAGAATAATACAACTTACTAGCCATCAGCTCTCTTTGTACCAAACCCTCCTTTAGGATGGGTTGATTAAGACTAATACAACTTACTGTCCCATCAATTATTCCTTCTCTCTTCGCATGCATCACCTAACGTAATGTAGCTTCCTAACTCATGGGATTTATGTTCCCTTTTCTCTCTACCATGATCCCATAGCATAAAAAACTTTTCTATTATTGGACTATGGTATCATCTCCCTTTATTTGGTATATTTCCTTACTCTTACTATAAGTCCACATGTGCTCTTGCAATAATATGTTGATAATGATATTAGTGGTTGAGACATTTTGATTCTCAAGGTCTCTTCAACTAGTTGACTTGGAATATTTTTTTTTAGTACTCATACTATTTTTTTATGTATATTTAAAGGTTACTTGTAAGCACTAATAGGATCTATTCTTAGGGGCTTGATTATCCCTTGGTATTGTATCATCTTAAAATGGAAGCACTTCCATGTTAAGAGCATTTAGACCTCTGAGTAAGTGGTTTGGGGTCATATTGGATGCCTTAAATTGATCTTTGCTTTGATCTAGCTTTCTCCCTGCTTTTTGCTTCTTTTCTTCTTCATTCTAGGAGAAATCATGGTTAGAATCCTGAGGATTCTCCTGAATTTCTCTCTTCCATAGCTCTATTTTCTAGGTAGGATTTAGAAATGGATCCTCCTAGCCTTCATCTCGATAATCATAGCATTTTATGTCTATTCCTGACATTCTGTCCTATTCTGGCATCAGTTCTAGGTTTCCAGGCATCCCTGGGACCTCTTGACTTGTATCTGAGTCAACTTAGGACCAGGGTCAATGTCTTAGGTCGACCCTGACTAGGTCAAGGTCTTAGGTTGACCCTAACTAGGTCAAGGTCAACCTCAACATTGACCCCTTTCTCCAAATTTTCAAGATCCTTAATTTTTGGGCTTCGAGCTTTCGGGAAATTTATTTTCCTGCCTCTGGGTCGGCCATTTCGGGTTTCGGGATGGTAAATCCTTTAATTTCATTTAATCTAGGTATATTTTCTAAAGGTGAGGACCTAATTGGGATTTAATTCTCCAAGGTCACCCATCTAGAGGAGTGCACCCTAGATCACTATAAAAGGAGGCCTTCCTCTCTCATTTTCTCATCTCATCACATCCACACTCAAGCAATTTCATGTGCAAGCTCTCAAGATCATCAAGCATTACATTCAAGAAAGCATTCAATTCTTCTTCGTCATCCAAGTTCTCCATTGAAGATCAAGGATTCAAGCATTCAAGCTATTGAAGGGATTTGGTTCAAGCATTCAAGATTCATCATTCAAACCCTAGATCTAGCCATCATAATGGTGTGATCTTCCTTCAAGATCCATTGTTCATCTTCAACATTCATCCTTCTCTCAAGGTGGATTCCAAGCATACAATCATGGAGGTTTGATTTACATTTATTGTTGTGTTCAAGCTTTCATATCAATATACTTGTTTACATTTCAAATACAATTGCATATCTATTGAATTGCATAGCTTCATTGTTAGATCATTTTCTACTACTTGCTAGCATTCCAATTTCAATTTCAATATTAAGGTTGATTCCAAACCGAGGTTTGACCAAGGCAAACCCCCCAAAAAAACAACAAAAACCCTCTTTTTCTTGTAGGTACAGGTGCGGAACTTCAGATCTGGGAGTAGATTTGGATACCCTTTTCAACAAACTTTTAGGATTGGTGAACAGAATTTGAATCGGACTTCAAATAAAGAATGTGGTATTTGACCTTTTATGAGGGTCAAACCCGAGCTAAGCCATCTTGAGGAAAGATTTATGGGTTTCTCTGTCTCGACACTTCTAGTCTAGGATAGGTTTTAGATTTTCCCGAAAGTGCACACAGACATCAGAATTCAACATTTTCCAGATCTGCCCTAATTTGAGGTTAGTATTTGTATTTCAATTATTAGATTTCAAGTACAATTCCTTTATAGGGAAATATTGGATTTTCTTTCTCTTTCTTCCATATTCTTTACAAATTGATTCGATTGTGTATTAGCCTCTTGGTTGATCAAATTGGATCTCTTCTTTGGGAATTTGGGTTTGAAAGTAGATCTCATATTTCCCCCTTTACATTTGAATAGAGGTGAATCCATTTTACATCTATTTAGGTATTATCATATCCATACCTTTATTTTCTCTTTGATGTTATATCACTTCACTTCTACTTTACCATAAGTATCACCATAAGGTTATACTATGCACTAAAGTGGGGGCTAAATTTAGTATATTAAATTGTACACACTTAATTAGGGTGTCTAATTCCACACTCTCCTAGCACTTATTTTAGTATATCGCATTCCTCTATGCACTATAGGACCTATATTGATTTAAATTAATATACTATGAGACCCCTCTTAATTAAATCTCGCCAAAATCCTATTTGGGCCCTTAATTATAGGTTTTCCCTTTAGATTCTTTCATCTCCTGAAAATGAGTCTTGTCTCATTTTAAAGTTCAAGGCACATTTTCCACATCTATCAATGGTGTATCTCTTTTGGTGTATCTTTTGGCAACTAGATTCTATTATCTCTCTTCTTTTAAAACTTCATCAATTTTAGGCAAGAATGGGGTGACCAAGTTTCCCTCTTCCCTAAGACCACCCCATTCATGATGTTTTACCCCAAAATATTAGGAGCAAGATTTTTTCATCTTACACTCCTCAAATATATGTTTGAAATGAAAATATTATTTTTCCAAGTCAACCAAAAGGTGATTTTTCTTTGGGGAGGCTATCTAAAGGCCCCCCTCTCAATTAATTACATCACGAATGCATTAAGCATCATCCATCAACATAAATCATCTCATCTCATTAGAATATCTTACAATGCACTTTAAGGGTAGATCGGATTCAAGGAACAACAAGCTACTTCGAGGATCTTAAAGAATTGTTTTATTTATGATTTCATGATGTTTTAGTCATGTTATTTAATTTTATTTTAAACAAAAGTGGACTAGCCACCATACATATATATATTTTATAAATACTATGATTCAAAGACTCATCCGAGAAAGAATCATTAAAGAAAACCTGGAATCTTTGTCATTACATATATTAGAGGAGATCCTCGTATAACATTTTCCGACCATATACAAATAAAGTTGCTATCTAGTAAGACTAAAAAATGCATCCAAAAATCCAAAATGAGGATCTCCACTATCGACTATCATACTTCCATAACTACATATTCCAACAACATCTAATTATTGATCCATATCTATAGTGTTCCCATGAGAAGGGAGCCAAGTATCTTCCCAACCATCAGGAGGACCAGAAGAAACCAAAGAGTCCCAACCGTCATTATCAAATTGCCAATACTGAGTTAATTGATACGTTGAAGCTGTTGGCAACTCCTGCATAATCACTGATTGATTGCCCACCAGCGCAAGAAAATTTAGATCTAGAACAAGGGATGTAGAGTGTGGAGAATCCAAGCTAGTGACTGAAGCCTACAGCAACTTTGAAGGATGAGGAGGCATGTTGGGGGTGCCCAGCAAATCAAGCAAGGCATTGACCATTCTCCTGATGGAAGCCTCAAGCTCCCAACCAAGAACTAGAGCCATGATTTGCAGAGTGTTTTTAAAGATTTTGTAGCTATGTCATTCCAGAGCCCTCTTGGTACTAGCATGTATCATCATATGCTCATGAGAGGCCAACAAAAGGTAATGAGGAAACAAGCCCCCCACAAAAGCATCTCCATTCTATAAATCATATTTTTGAATGGCCAACATAAGCTTATTGGCGTCGATAAATTCTGGGCGAATTACCTTATTTGCAATTAGTAGAAGTAAATCCACAAATTGCATCAAGTCCAAGGAGTTGGAGAGAAATATTGAAGCTAAATGTGATAGAAAGAGGACTTGCGAGGATTTAGGTGAAAGTACATTCTCACCAATTACTCTCCAGATGGCCCTATGAATCACCGAAGAGTGGCAAGTGAAAACTATGTCTATCAAGCTATCATCGACATAAGCTAGAAGTGGAAGCTTTGAAACCCCTGGTAATAGGAAAAATCTAAAATTTTGTGGTAGTAGATCCTCATGAATCAAATTGTAGGAGATGCAACGCAGACACTTTGCAAATGAGAAATCCATTTTGTGAAAAAAATCTAGTGCACCTCAATGACAGGGATATTAATTATATAGAGAGCTCATAACAATTCACATACACATCCGGACAATGTAGCATCCCATCAAAGAATTCACACTGAATGACATCAAATGCAGAGAGAGAACATGTTCATATTCATGCCCAAAAATAATGTCTCGTAGTCGGTCGTATAATTCACACACCGAAAATCACATGGTGTACATTAGTTTGTGAGGGAGGTGTCAATCAAAATAATTAGCGAATTCATGGGAAATGAAAGGACAGGCCGCCAAAACCAAATTGTAAATATGAATAATAATATGACAACATGTATGTCCTGAATCAATGATTAGCCTCCCTATCATAAATTAGTGAAAGTACTCCCCAGATCACTCCTGACGACTGCAAGCTTTCTTTTCATCAGCAATCAATTTTTGCAAATCTACATTATTATTAATAACATGTGCTAGATAAATTACATCATAAGCATAGCTGTCGCATCCTAGGTTTGCAAGATAGTCTGCAAGAGCATTCCCTTCACGAAGGGTGTGTGAAATAAGAACTTCTTCAAAAGTATCTAGGAGTTGCCAAATTTGTTGAAGGATGTAAGCTAGCTTCCAGTTGTGCGATTCTCTTTTTATGCAAGCATTGATGATAACCATGGAATCGCCTTCAACTTGTATAAGTCAAAAACCACCTTGTTTTGCCAGAACTAGACCTAGAAAGAGAGCATATGCTTTTGTTATGTTGTTTTAGTCATGTTATTGCATTAAGTGCATGGATAATTTATCCTAAGATAATTAAATCATCAATTGGAGGTATGATTATTCAATTCAATCATTTACATTCAATCATTTCAGTTTGGATTTGTATTTCACTTAATCAACATTGGAGGGTCAAATCCAACCTAGGCTTGACTAATACAAGTCCCTATATAGCCCCCAAACACTATTTTTCCCTTTTTTTTGTTTGCGTGTGTACAGGTCATAGACACACAGAAGGATATCACATCTCAATTTTTACATGCATAGATTTGACATTATGTTATATGGAGAAAAAAAATTAGACCATTGGACTTTTGACACATGTTGATCTGTATGTTAGAGAATGTGTGTGTATGGATGATAGTTAAATGTGCATATTTTAAATGCTTGATGATTATACTAAAATGTTATTATAATGTTTAATTATGATTATGGATTATTGGACTAATCCTACTAATGTAAAATTGAGTACAAATGAATGCAAGTACAATGTCGAAAATGTAAACATGGCCAAGGTAGAGGTGTTTAGCCAATCAGAATCTTTGAATATGAAGGAATCTTGCACACACAGACCTAGGACTCATATTGCATTCACATTGTTTATGCATTTTATGTTTTCTTGTTTACATACATAATTGAACATGACATGTGAATAATTATTTTCATTGTATTTGTTTGAAACTAATATGTTTGGGAAAAATGAAATCACCACTTTTATTATTTTTAATTAATATACATATACTTTTTTCTATTAGGAAAAAATAAAATCCCCTCTCAATAATTATGTAATTAAAGAAAATAAAAATTATTTTATAACTAAATACAATTAATTACTTTAAAAAAGAGAATATATATATATATATATATATATATATATATATATATATATATATATATATATATATATATATATATATATATATATATATATATATATATATATATATATTCATTTTATTGAATCTAAAGTTTCACATAAGTTCTAAGCTAAGCTTTTAGGGAACTAAATTTAATTTAGAATAAAGTTAAAATTTATAGTTTACTTTAGAAACTCAAGCAAATAAAGTCAAATTAAAGTTTGGCTTATCAATGCAAAGAAACATGGCATAGAAGCTCATTTTTATTTAGGCATAGATTATTTGAACTATAATAATTTCTTTTACTTGAAAAGTTATTTTTAGCTTAGCAAAGAGGAGCATTTTTTCATGTTTTACTAATTAACCATCATTTGCTTACACATGGAGACAAGGAAAGGGAAGAATAAAAGATCAATTACATGAACGTAGAGGAATATATTATGTCTTTGAAATTAACTCACATATTTTGTAATATCCTTCCTCATTGGTGTTGATTAGTGTGATTTAGCTTCTGATCGTGATGTGTTTGGTTAATTGTGTTTTGATGTTTAGAATGCTATTTGATGATTTAATTAATTCTTATAGATTAGATGTGGTAATATTATTATATATTAATACCATTATGTAATGAAATTATGAAGAAATAAAATTGAGTAGTATTGTTAACATTATTCAATGTGTATTATAGCTATGGTATAATTTCAGAAGTGTGATATGATGTTACGTATCAAAAAAATTAGCATTTCTATCTATAAGATTAGATTTAGTTAACCATTATTATTTTATAATAAATTTTAGAAAATTAGTATTTCTTTGCATGTCTAAGTAAGTGTTATTATTATATTAACCTAATTTTAAACTAGGAAAGTATCAACTATAATTAATCAATTATTTAAGCTATTTGAATTATAATTTCATGAAGGATAAAATGTTTAACTATGTCGGACTCATACGATATATCCCATTTAGATTTGTCAAAGTAGTGGCTGACTTGATTAATCACAAATTAAGCTTAGCGTCACTCAACCGACAGGCCGTAGATAATGATAATGGCTTCCTAAGTCTTATCGATGGCCACGGGAGAGACTCTGTTCTATCTTTTCTTATGTTTGGTCTTCGTATTAATTCATATGCATGACTAATGACTTTTGTTTTATTAATGGTTCATGTCTAATCAAGCTCTTGCAATAGCTACCTCTTTCATCTTATGCTAAGTTTGGTTTAGAAAATTGGCTCAAAACTTTTGAGTGTGTTGGAATGTTATATTAGGTAGGAAGTATTGATTTGATCTTTGTTTATGAGAAAGTTATGTTATTTAATTAGATAGGATTTATAAGTTCATTAGTGGTTAGTAATTATATTTTAGTTGGGAATACTATTTTATTTAAATAGGGAATTATATTTTATAAAATGTTTTTATTGATTTTTTTTTAAAAAGGATGTTTATAAGAAATTTATAAAGGAAGAGTTTGAGAATTATAATATGTATAAGAGAGTGTTTTAATATTTAGCTAAATAAGTTAGAAAAATTTTCTAGTTAAGGAGATTTATTATGAGAAATTTGTTAAATTATAATATGGTTTTTTAAGAAGAGATTATAAATCTAGGTATTCCATGATGAATGTATAAAATTGGTTATTTTTAATATTATTATTGTTTATCTAGGAATTAGTTATGTTGTTAAAGTAATTGTTGTACTTTGTTATTAATTTGTTTAAATGATGATAACTCGTATATTATAAATTAATATTCTATTTTGGAAGTTTTGGTGAAGTCATCTTGATGGGGGTAATTGTGTTTCAAGCATTTGAATTCTATGATAATTCTACAGATTTGGGGTCATCTAATTTTGCTATTGCTAGTTTAAATTTTATTTTTTCATGTCTTCCTAGATCTTATTATTACAATGAGGTTATTGAGTTATAAGATTGAGAATTGTGTTAACATTATATGTATTAAGTTGTGTCCCTAAGTGCTCCTATTATTGACTATTTTGTGATGCAAATATTTTGTCTAATGTGTTAGAAATTATGTTATTCTGATTTTGAGTTGTCCTTTATGTTTATATTTGTGTTGTGTACATTGGGATGTTTATGTAAGAAGTGATGTAAAAGACCTTGAGGTTGATTGTCCTTATGAAAACTAGAGGCTTGGGATTTTTTGGTTTTAATGGTCTTATGGTCATTGATTCCTTATGTCAATTTGATGTTTTCTTGGAAATTTTTATTGTAAGTATGGTTTGGGTCTATATACGTAATTGAGCTCACATGAAGGTCCTAGTTGTGTTCTTGGCATCTTATTGTTGGAATCCATTATTGTTGACTTGTTGACAAATGAGATTCTCTTGGTCTACTATGTTATTTGGTGATCATGCATTTTAGTTTATTGGTGCTCTTGGAGTCTAATTATGCACTTGATGGATCATGGAGTTCTTTTATCCAATTAGTTGAAAAGGATCCAAAAGAGGACTTATACATGTGTTATGTGGTATCTGGAATTATTGTTATGTTAGAGAGTTCTTATGTGATCCTCATGAAGATGTTTATATGATTTGGATTTCCTATTGTTATGTTAATATTATGGATCATATTGTTGATTTTGAGTCTATGCTCCAAACAAGCTTATTTGGCTTCTTTGATTATGAGGATTCTATGAGGTTCCATTTGAGATTATTTGCTTGGTTCATTCTTTTGATTTTAGTTTGGAGCATAGGAGGGTTTTCTACGAGCATAGCGTGAAGGGTGGCTTGCAATGGTGGTTGGGGTCCAAAGTGGTCAGTCTAGGATAACTCATTGTGAAGTTTCTAATCAAGTGATAACTTGATAAATAAATTGGGTTTTGGGATTCACATTAAATTAACAGATAATTGCCTCACCCATGTCCTAGAGATTGCATGCATTTATGAGGATGATTTGGAGAAGGCATGGTCATCTGTGGGACGTTGATCTAGCAGTATGGCACTTCAGGAGAGGTGGTCATTTCCACATAAGCTCCACCTAGGCATCGGGTCTAGAGAGACTATCAAGGTGACTCTAGTATCGAGCAATGTGATGACACCCTTCAGTATGTGTCCTAGGATTCCCTTGTGTTTGTTTTAGATTTGCCTCTAGTATAGGGTGTATTATGTTATCTTGTCACTCCTTGTATTGGATATTTTCTTTGTTGTCTTTCTTGTGTTTGTTTGTGTGGTGTGGGGCCTTGTGTTATGTCCTAGCTCAAGGGAGTGGACCTCAGGATTCCACGTGGTTGGGAGACAAATCTTTTATCCATCGAGTATTTTTTCAGAGATGGTTTAAGAGCCTTGTATCATCATGCTTGTTCAGGTATGCTTCTTATGCAGCTTCATGTTCATGTAGTGAAATTATTTCTATAATTCAATTTATCTTATTGTGGAGTTTCATGTTGATGTAACATTGTCTTTACCATCATATCTATGTATTGAGGCAGTGTTGTAACCTCTTTGAGGAGATCATTGTAGAATGAATATGTAAATGTATTTTAGTGTTTACTTGCAAATTATAATGTATACATGTATCTATGACTGCTTTTGATGTAATAAAAATGTGGATAAAAATGTAGACCTTGATCTTGATCATGTGACTATATATATAATTTGATTGCAATACTTAATGGGATAATTCATATTGTAATTTCTTCATTTTCATATGTTATCATATAGACTTAGTCATGTATGTTATGCATTGTTAGTAGAGACGTGGGGGAACCTAAGAGGATATTGTTATCAGATAGATGTTCATCTTTTATGTTTGCATTTAATGAAATGTATTTTGGTTATGATCCTTAAATCATGTGGTTGCAAATTTAATGTTAGATGCATTCTATGTTTTGAAAAAAAAATGTGTCTACCTAATGCTAGTTTTCTATGTTGTCCTCTTGGGTTCCTTGGCGGGGCGTTACATATTTTTCTTTTATAAGTATTGTTTGAAATAAAACTTATTAATATGGTAAAAATCAAATCTAAGTCATGTGATGATTTTTAAACTAAAAAATTAAACTTAACTTGAATGGGAAAATAAACTAAATAAATATATAAACCTTAAATGCATGAGTTGAATATTCATATGGACAATAGTAGGTGATAGATGATAAATGTGTGAGCTGCATAAAAGATGTGACCAAATAGAGAGAATTGGACTTATAAAAGGAGTTTTATTCTTCCCAATATGGATAGAAGGGCAGATTTATTTGGACAAATTGATCATTAACAAATAGAAATTTTCAGCCCTCTTCCCCCTTTCTAAATCAGTATGTGGTTTATTATCTTTAAATTTCTTACCATGATATTGTATGAAGTATGAGGATATGTAGTTTTCATTTTAGTTGTGTTTCTTTTATAAATACACACATGCACACACACACACACAATGTGTTTTAATTTAGATTTTATTTTCATTGTTGGACATAAAAATAAATAAATTCAATCTCTATTTTAAGTTACACAAGTAAATTTTTCTTTTATCTTTGAAATGCAAGATAAATTTGTATGTTGTATACCAATTGTATGCATACAAAAGAAAATTGTGTATGCATATAATTATATATGAATATACAATGTTTTACATGAATTATTGAAATATATTGTGAAATGATCTTCAAATCTTAAGTTGTAATATTTTGTTTCTTTATTCTAAAATAGTTAAATATCTCTATTAGAATGATATATATATATATATATATATATATATATATATAT
The DNA here is from genome assembly GCA_027943335.1 of Chamaecyparis obtusa. NCBI lineage: Eukaryota > Viridiplantae > Streptophyta > Pinopsida > Cupressales > Cupressaceae > Chamaecyparis > Chamaecyparis obtusa. The sequence continues at coordinate 235,288 of BSBK01009649.1, forward strand.
ATATATATATATATATATATATATATATATGCACACACCATATGCTTATACGTTTATAAGTGTTGATTGTTATTTTTATTAATTTCTAATGAACTTACACTTGAGGAAATTATTAAGAAAGTATTAAAAATAGGAAAATAAATATATGTAAATAATTTTTATGGAGATTTTAAAGAATAGATGGTAAATTGCACTACTTATTAATGTGTGCAAGTGAATGATAAATGCATGTATTATCCATATGCATTGTTGGATTGTTAATTTATTATAACAAGCTATAATATTAAATTAGAAAATGATTGTCTTCATGAGTGTTTCTAGAAATTTTACCTTCCAGGATGGGTGTCGAATATGGGGTTACGAGAGCATAGGATTTGTTCTTTTCCCATTCTACTTTATTTTACTGTATACGGTATATGCTTGGCCAAGCTAATTTTTGACCATTGAAATAGATGGGTTTAATATTTAATTTTCTCACTATCATATCTTGATATTTGATCATAGCATGTTCCCATGAGATAGGATTATGCATGTAGATAATATCAAGAATGCACCATATTCCCTCTTGTTCACGGATTCCCTTTCTCTAAACATCTCATGCAGGGTTGATGGTTCTTCATGTCAGGAAGAACTCTCTGGGGAAGTGTAAGCTTCATGGTTGGGTGGAAAAAGCACCTTGACCATGTTTTTGTCTTTGATTTATAAAGATAATTAGGATGTACTATTGAAGATTTCATTGTTTGTACACATTTTTTATAATCTTTATGAATTATTGTGAATGGTGATGAAGGATTGCTTCAATCATATTTTGTAACATATGTAATCATGTACTATGTACTTATACATTGGTATCATGTCATGTAATGAAGTAGCATGAATGCATATTTTTATAGAATAAATGATGCACTTGTAGTTACCTCCTTATTAATATAATTAATGTGATAATTACTTGGTTTTATGAGATAGTACTAGGTTTTGATCCATACATTTCATATCAGAGCTATGGGTTCCCCACTAAGACCTTGAGTTTACTAAGATTTGTTGTGATCTATTGACCACATAAACTTCTAGTCAAATATCATTTAGCACATGTTTCCCAAGTGCTAATTATATGGGTCACTAGTTGAATCAGTATGGATCAACTAGGGTGGCGAGGAAGAGAACATCCTAGTTACTATTACACTTGGTGGAAAGGGAAAGATGTCCTTTACATTAGAATTTATAGAAGTGAAGATAATCACTTTTAGTTAATAACTCTTGAATATAGGTTTGTAATGTGTAATGAAGATCAAGAAGTTACAATCTATTCCAAGAAGAGAAAGATAAAAGTACTATTACTCTAGATAACATGGAGATAATGAATAATCATGACCAACAAAATAGAGAATATAACATAGAATTATTGGGAGAAGTGGTCAATAATGATGAAGAATATCATAAATGCATGAGATGAGAATGGAAAAGAACCTAATTACAATTGAAACATGTTTTTTTAGTGATATGGATGTGTTTAGCAATGAGACTGTACAAAAGAAGAGTAATGATGATTTGTCAAACCTCATCTTGTTTATAATTAAGGAGGAAGAAAAATATTAATAAGCAATTGTCCTTGCACCATAGTATAATGAAGAATAGATAATGATGAAATATAGGATCCTCAAGAACCTTGCAAGAGTGAATTCTTATAATAATTTATTCCTTGGTAGTAAATTCAAATTTTAATGTAAAGGATACAACATCTTTCCTTGATTTCATTTCCTATAGGAAAATTTGCACTTTTTTATATTGGTTTGTACATGTTGTAAAGTGGTTTTATTTTATATTTATTTGATCTTGATGTGAATCATAACAAAAGTAGACGTGAGTTAGTTAAATTTAACTCTAGCATCATTGCCAATTTATGCTAATAGGCTATGTTATCCAATACCATGAAATCTTTGTAATGCAAAGATTTTTTCATATCTCTCTGGCATAGAATTATTTTACAAGAAAATATCAATTGCACTTTCAAAAAATGTATGAACCTAATTGACTTGTTATTCAATGGGAATTGTTTGTCTAAGCATGTTCATGGTTACCTTGCAAGAATTCCTTTAGAAACCTTGGATATGGAACAAAATAATTTATTTGGAGATTACTATATGCGCCTTGCAATTCACATATTTTTCTTTCTATAACATTGAGAAATAATTTTATTATGGGGTAGGTGCACAAAGATGGGGGACCAATAAGGGGGTATAAGATGCCACTTTTTTTTCTAAAACCAGCAAACTTTGAACTTCAATGAGAAATTGAAGATAGTTAGACTCAAAATTTTAAGATCTGACGACAACAAGAGTTGTAATACTCTAAATCTAGTTTCTAAACTAATTTATTTTGAAAATGGTGTAGATTAAGGCACTCAAAGGGGGAACACAAAAAGTGGTCCTATTTTTTGTGAAAAAATATAACATAGCATCTGGTGTGCTCCCCCTAAAATTTTAACTTTTTTTTTGAATTTTTTTAATCACTCCAGTGAGAAGTTAGCTAACACCATGTAGTTTATCCCAAAATTTTCTACTAATTTTTTGATAAATGTATAAATTTTTATGAATTTCTGAAGTGTACACATCCTAAAAACATGAAATTTATATGTGCTCCCCCTAGAAATCATTGAAAGTTAATCGAAAATAAAAGTTTCTTTTTTTTAGAGTGTGTATAATGGATTCTAGTTTCTAAAAAAGTAACTTGTTGCAAAATTTGACAAACGAGCCAAAACCTATGCCCAAAATACTACACGTTTTTTTTTGACAAAAATTGGACATACATACAAAAGATATTAGAGATGAAAAGCTTAACATAATCAGAATTTAAAATAAATTATATTGTTAGATAGCTAATAGAGAGATCTACAATATCATGTTGTCTTATTTCAATGTTATTGAACCACGAGTAAACTTGACGAGGAGCACAAAAAAGAGTATTTTTTTGTAAGTCTCTTGGAAAACACGTCTCAGGCCTATTTGAATCCTCCAAGACTTTGGGTTGGGTCTCCAAGGAAAATCCAATCCTTAGGCTTGGTGGATTCCAATGTATTACAACACGCATATGTGCTATAGTGCGTACGTGCTATGCAAATTTATGGCTTGAATAGTGTGTATGCACTATGCAACATCCAAAAAATGCTTAAGGGACTAAGAGACAAAGAGTGAGAAGGTAGTGGGGGCTATGGGAGGAAGAGAGAGTGAAAATGTGAGAAGGATAGGGGGGAGAGAGAGAGAGAGAGAGAGAGAGGGGGGGGAGAGATACAAGGATAGGGAGCAAGGGAGGGGGAGTGAGAGGGATGAGAAGTTGACAGAGTGAGAGGGATGAGAAGTTGAGAGAGAGAGAGAGAGAGAGAGAGAGTTTGTATTAAAAAAGTATAGGATTTTTTTACACCTTTGATAATCATATTATTGTGTTGAATACATTTCACGACCCTTACATAATTTAGAATCCTTGGGAATTCATAAAATGTGGAAGATTTATTTCCATCTAGTCCATGCCTAGCGCACCTTTTGTTGCCTAATGAGTTATAGATGGTCCTAGGACCTCTCTCTCTCTCTCTCTCTCTCTCTCACACACACACACACACACATACGCTCTCTCCTAGACCTTCCTACCCTCTCTCTCTCCTTCACAAATAAATATATAGTGCACAAAGATGGAAACCGGTACAATGTAAGCCCACTACCTTGTGGTGATCAAAAGGAAGGTAGTGTAATTTGTTTTGGTGAGAAGATGATGACACCAAATACCAAAGTGTCCCTCAAGGTGCACATAGCATCAAACCATCTGCACCAATAGCTTTGATTGGCCAGGTAAATGCTAGTGGAAACCTTATTTTGCAAACAAACTCACTTGAACATTGTCGACCACTCTAGACCCAAGTGTGCCTCAAGGTGCACTTAGCATGAAATCAAATATCTTTACAGGGTCATATCTTGGAGCTCATATGAGGTATCATCAAACCATTAGGTGCTACAAAATTGTATTATCGAGGACTACAATAACCTATCTCAATTTTTGGAGATTCAAATTTGTTTACATTTGGAAACACAATCTTGGTTGATGTCAAAACTTGCAACGTTCCTCAGTTGAAATGAGAAACATTATGTATATTTCAAACCATATGTCATCACATCGAACCATCTACACCAATATCTCTAATTGGTTAGGTAAATGCTAGTGGCAACCTCATTTCGCGCATGGACTCTCTCAAACATTATCGACCACTCCGCACCGAAGAGTCCCTCAAGGTGCACTCAACATGAAATCAAAAATATTTACGGGGTCATATCTCAGAGCTCATGAGAGGTGTCATCAAACCCATCAGGTGATACAAGATTGTGTTACCGAGGCCTACAATAACCTATCTTATTTTTTAGAGATTCATATTCATTTAAATTTGGAAACACAATCTCAGTTGATGTCAAAACTCACAGTCTTCCTAAATAGGTTAAAGATGTATAGAGGGGGGGCGTCTATCTTTATCCTACCATAAAATATTGTTATATCTATGTGAGGAATAAGTGATATATTGAATATGTGAGGGGAATATAGGATCTATCCCTAATCCAAATTCCCAAAAGAGAGATCCAAATTGATTAATCACAAAGAAGTGATCAATACACAAATGAATCAAACAATGGAGAATATGAAGAAAGGAGAAAAACCCTATAATTCTCTATAGGGAGAATATGAAGAAAGGAGAAAAACCCTATAATTCTCTATAGAAACTATGTGCTTGAAATATTAAATGAATAGAAGATAAATACTAACCTCAAAATAGGGAAAATCTAGGAAAGACTGATTTTTGATGTCTATGTTTAGTTTCAGGAGATTTTTCATCCTACTCCAGACAAGAAATGTTGAGACAGAGAAAACCCAAAAAACTTTTGTCTTTTTGGAGTCAGGTTGACTTTGACCTTAGAGTTGGGGCACAATCTTACCCTAGGGCATAATCTTACCCCCCACTAAAGGTCGACCTTGACCTAAAATAGATCTGATAGAAATTCTATTTGCAGATCTCAGAAGTTCGTTGAAAAGGGTATCCATGTCTAAACTTCAATTTGTTGTCTTGTACCTGTACCTGCAAGAAAAATGGTTTTTTTTGTTTGGATAGGGGGTTTCCCTTGGTCAAACCCTAGTTTGGAATCAACCTTGAAATTTAATTTAAATTGCAATATATAAACAAAGTAAATGAAACTATTCACCTTGCTTATGTTGAAATCCTTATGGAGGATTCGAATCCTTGAATCCACAAGTATGGATGCCCCAAATGAATGTAGAAATATATGTAGGATGTTTCAAATCAATGGAATTAGATCTTCAACACCAATCTTGAATGGATCTTGGAATAGGAAGAGGCTTTCATGAATGTGGATGTTGAAATCTTCAATAAGAGGGCTCCATAGAGCTTGAATCCTTCAATGGCTACTAATGGATCTCCTTGATGAATACTTGAATGCTTGAATGCTTGAGGATGAATGAATTCTTGCTTTCTTTCCTTCTTATTTCTTGCTTCTTGATTACTTGAGAGCTAGATGTCTTGATCATGAAAAGTGGATGTCCTTGATTGAAAGATATGAGATGGAGAAAATGAGACAGGAAGGCTTCCTTTTATAGTGATCTAGGGAACAAACTTCTAAAGAGGCCGACATTGGAGAATTAAATCCAAATTAACCTTAACCCATAGAAATGGACCTAGATTAAATGAAATTTAATATTTTACCATTCTAAAATCTGAAACAGCAGACCCGAAGGCGGGAAAATAAAACTCTCTGAAGCCCAATATCCTGAAATCTCTGGAACTTGAAAATTAGACCCAGGGTCAGGGTCGAGGTCGACCCAACCCTAGGTCAAAGTTGAGTTCAATTGTGCCCTAGGTCAAGATCAAGGTCAACCTTGAGCTAGGAGGTCGACCTTAACCCTGAGATGGTAGATTTCAAATTCTCAAGACCAAGTGCCAGAAAAAGGCTAGAAATAGGTGAAGAGAGAAGTAGATCAAGGGGAAAAAGATAGAACCATGAAAAAACCTATTCAAGGCACTTGAAATGACCCCAAACCACTTACTAAGAGGGCTAAACATTCTTAACATGGAAGTGCTTCCATTTTAAGATGATACATTAAGCCCCCCTTTTAGCAAGAGTATGGACTCGATGCAAACTCTTGGTAAAGGAGATCATAATGAAATGATAATATTATTGAAATCAAAGGGAAAAAGAAAACCTCAAGCCCCCAGGGAATCAATTCTTCATCAACTCCAAGATCATAAATAAGAGAGACATCTCTAGAAAAGAGAGAGAAGATGGTGTGATTATCTCGCCCAATGAGAACTTATGCCCCATTGTGAACCACACAAGGAAACGGCACAAATGGAGATATGGAATTGAACCGCCTAGTGAATGTGGCTACTCACTAGTCAACCCATCAAGGATTCACCCTCAGGAATAGTCTATTCCATAAGAGTAAAACCAAAAACAAAAGAGATCCAATATTAAGGATACCTTTGACCTTAAGGGATCAAAAATTTTGAAACTGGAGGGATCAAGAGATCCTGAATAAAAATCCATGCTTTAAGGATTAGTCACTAATCCATAAAGGGAGAAAAGTATCTTGAAAAAAATATATGCATATCAAAAAGTGTGTGTGTGCAATAGGTGAGCAAAGCGTATGCCCCCAGGTTAAAGTCATTACTAACACTTTAACAGGAGCAATGGATTTAATAGAAACATAAAAAACTCCACTGATTACATTTCCACTACGAGATGCCCCCAAATGAAGACAAATCAAGGGAAATACCACATAAAAATACAGAGAACACAGAAGGGATCTACCTTCCATGGGGTTAGTATGATCATAAGATAATATATATATGATATTATTGCAAATAAATTGACATCATTCCCCAAAGAAAGTAGAACTACAATCACAATGGAGGAAAGATCACATAAGAGACATGAAGAAGAATCTTTTTGGACCACAACTTGGAGACCAAAAAGAATTAGTGCTACCAAGTCGTAGATCCAACACATTTACGAACAATAGCACACATACAACATAACATGAAACAACATATGGAAGAATGAAGATACATATAGAGGAATGGTACAATAGGTTCAATTCCTTTATCACCTTGCACCAACAAAGCAACAAGGGTCGTATAAAAGAATCTAACAACATTTAGAAAAAACATCACAAGAGAAGCATAGTACCATAGGCAAATACACACCAAAGGCTACTATGAATAAAAATCTGATCAAGCATGTCACCTACCTTCCCTATCTTGTTCTATATCATTTAGGGAAGGTGGGTAACTCACAAGAGGGACTATATCCAACACAGTAGGAATGATAGCCAGTTCCAAACAAGGATCCTCTTGAGAATCATAATGTTGGATACTAGGTGTAAGTGTCAATTGTGATGAAATCATATTAGGTAAATCAATGTCAATGTCAATAGTTTCATATTCATCATTAACATCATAAAGAGTATCTTCTTCATCTAGATCAATCAAAATGGGATCTAATATATGAATAGAATCATCATAATCTTGGATTTTAACATCATTATTAGCAGTAACTTCTTCTAACACATCATGCATAGGCTTGTTAAAAGAAGGTAAAGAACTTTGAAGAATGGAATTGTGAGCCTTATCTTGCACATGACGCTTCTTAAGACGTTCATTAGCAGATTGATTACATTTTTCTTTACTTGAAATATGTTGAGAACTAGGAGGAACAATTACCGAATCCTTCACAGGTTCTATAGGAGGATTAGTAGGATTCATAGTAGAGTGACAAGGAACACCAGGAGCTTGATTAACAGAAGTAGAAGCCATGGATAAGGGAGGTATGGAAGGTGTAGGCAAAAGACCATGATTAAGATCCATAGGAGGGATGCTTAACTTGAGAATCTTATGATGCTCATAAGCTTGATATGAGCGGAAATGATTATCAGGTCAAGAAGGACATGAATTAGGTAATGAAGGCCAAAAGAAGTCAAGTGTAGCACAATCCCTGGGCCTAGAAGGTTGATATAAACTATGATTAACCATCTTCACTTCTTCATCATGAATGAATTTAATACATTTATGGATAGGTGAAGCAACAGCATGCATGGCATTTAACCATGGCAAACCCAACTTAATTTGAAACTGATCAAAAGCAGGAACAACAACAAAGGTAGTATTCACAATTTTACCATAAAGTTCAACCGGCAAGTTAATAGAACCAAATGATGGATAAAGAAAACCATTACAAGTTTGAATCCACACATCAGATGTATCATAAGAATTAGGTTGCAATTTTTTCATAAAAAGATTTTCTTCATTAATAACATTGACTAAGGATGTAGGATCAACAAGACAACCACAGGTAGGTATCTGAGAAATCCTAGCATAAATGTAAAGGGGACCATCAAGAGCCTTAATAGTCTCATAATCATCAAAGGTAATAAAAATTTCCCGAGGTCTTTTATTCTTAGTTTATTTTCGAGGTTTAGGTTGAGTTTTCAATTTAGGTTGTGGTTTTGGTTGAGGTTGAGATGGAACTTGAGATTGAAGCTAAGTTTGAGGCTGAGGTGGAGATATAGTTTGAACAACATCTTCCACTTGATTAACAATGTGATTAAGATCATCCATCTTTGAATCATAACCAATATCCATAGAAGATGGCTAAGCAATGGTATTAGTATCATGTGTAGGTAAAGGATTTGTATAGATTTGAAGATTTTGATTAGGAGGAGAGACAGATTTGTTCCCACTACCATCAAGATTATCAAAAAATAAGGTATTAGAGTCGATTAAATCTTGAACCTTATGTTTTAAAGACAAAAATATATAGGATCAAAGGGTTTGGATGCTATTGTAGCAGGTAAAAGAGGTCAAATAGGAGGTAAAGTAATCATATTAGCAGTTAACAACCTATTCATAATAGAATGTAAAGATTCAGAAAGAGGAGTAAATGTACGATTTAATCGAAAAGCAGTGGATGCAGAAGTGGCATTGTGAGATGCAACAACAACTTGATTAGCAACTACATTCGCTTGTTTGTTTATCTTGAAATAGTTGTTGAATTTTTGAAATTTGTTTAGATTAGGAGCAGCATCACTCTTATCAACTAGAATAGGAGCCATTAGAGTTTTGCTCTCAAATTGACTCACTTGTAATTGATAATGATGAAGTGTTGCACAAAGTTGTTGAAAAGAGGTAAATTCAGTAAGCAGAATCTTATCTCTAATATCCTTTTGCAAATTTGAAATAAACATACATTGAATATCAATATCAGGAACATGATAGGAAATCTGAGCATGTAAATTCTTAAATCTACCAATAAATTCAGTCAATTTTTCCTTAGCATTTTTTTTACAATGCATCAAATCAGTCAAAGACACTTGTGGACCAATGTTATTTTGAAATTGTTGAATAAAGGCATTATCAAGTTTTGGAAATGAATGAATAGAATAAGGAGGCAAGGAACAGTACCACTATAAGGCCTTGTCATGAAAAGTTCTAGCAAACAACTTGGATAAAATCCTATGGTTGTGAGCATAATCACTACAAAGGATTTGAAATGTTTTAATATGATGAACAGGGTCTCCTTTTCCATTGTAATTCTCAAGACAAGGCATATTGACTTGTTGAGGAATAGGAGTACGAATGATGTCTAAGGACAAAGGACTTCTCATCTCACATGTAGGAATGCTAAACTTGTTTTGAGTCAAGGATGCAAGTTGATGTTGTAAGGATGACACAATTTAAGGCAAACTAATGATTATTGAATCGTTAGAGATAATAGGAGGAATAGCAATATTAGAAACACTAGGTAAAGTGTACGATATTGCAAGAATGGAAGACACAACTGGAGGAACACTTGGAACTACAGTTGGAAGAGGATTAGAATAAGTAAAAGGAACATTATGATAAGAAGGTTGTGATGTAGGAAGAGACACATGAGGAACACTCATAGGAATAGAGGGAACCGTCAGAGTCACCAAAGAAGGATTATATGTAGGAATACTAGATAAAGGAACAGAAGAAGGTTCTACACTAGTAACCAGAGGAATCAACCCTAAATTTTGAGCTTCTTGAGCTAAAGGTTTAATATTTGAATGCACAAGATGAGTAATACCACGCAAGAGATTAACACCTTGATCACTATCACAAAGGACTTTCTTAAGAGCCTCTATAGCTTGAATAGAATCTTGATTATGGTTTTCTTGAATAAGCCAATTACCCATTTTATCAAGTTCAGTTGAAATTTTTTGGACTTGTTCAGGAGGAACTCTTAAAGCATCATCCTCATCATGAGATGAGTGAGAAGAGTTTTGCTCCATAATAGGATTGGAATCATGAATAATCAAATTGTCATTCGGGATCCTAAGGAAAGGAGAGGAAGACTCAAGATCAAAGGCACCCATAAGTATACTACTTCATCTAATCAGAATATTATAAGTAGGACTAGAGGTAGTAAAGCTCGTATACCAATGCAATGCACATGAACTAAACTAAGAAAACATAAAACATGAATAAATGAATATTTTTGTATTTTAAAGATACTTTGCAATTTTTTTCTATTTTTAAAATATAAATGCATGCAATGTAAATCTAACACCACAAACACAATAGGGCATCTAATTCCACAAAAGAAAAGGGGTAAGCATGTCAGGCTCACCAAAATGAATAGGTTAAAGATGTATAGAGGGGGAGGTCTATCTTTATCCTACCATAAAATATTGTTATATCTATGTGAGGAATACGTGATATATTGAATATGTGATGGGAATATAGGATCTAACACTATTCCAAATTCCCAAAAGAGAGATACAAATTGATTAATCACAAAGAAGTGATCAATACACAAATGAATCAAATAATGGAGAATAGGAAGAAAGGATAAAACCCTATAATTTTCTATAGAAACTATGTGCTTGAAAATGAATAGAAGACAAATACTAACCTCAAAATAGGGAAAATCTGGAAAAGACTGATTTCTGATGTCTATGTTTAGTTTCGAGATATTCTATAACTAACTCCGGACTGAAAATGTTGAGACAGAGAAAACACAAAAAATGTTTGTCTTTCTAGAGTTAGGTTGACTTTGACCTGAAAGTCGGGGCACAATCTTACCCCCCAATAAAGGTTGACCTTGACCTGAAACAGCCCCGATAGAAATTCTATTCACGGATCTCAAAAGTTCATTGAAAAGGGTATCCAGAACTGAACTTCAGTTCGTTGTCTTGTACCTATACCTACAAGAAAAATGGTTTTTTTTGTTTGGATGGGGGGTTCGAACCCCAATTTGGAATCAACCTTGAAATGTAATTTAAATTTCAATATATAAACAAAGTAAATGAAACTATTCACCTTGCTTATATTTAAATCCTTATGGAGGATTCAAATACTTGAATCCACAAGTATGGATGCCCCAAATGAATGTAGAAATGTATGTAGGATGTCTCAAATCAATGGCATTAGATCTTCAACACCAATCTTGAATGGATCTTGGAATAGGAAGAGGCTTGGATGAATGTGGATGGAGAAATCTTCAACAAGAGGGCTCCATAGAGCTTGAATCCTTCAATGGCTACTAATGGATCTCCTTGATGAATACTTGAATGCTTGAATGCTTGAGGATGAATCAATGCTTTCTTGATTTCCTTCTCCTTCTTGTTTTCTTCTTAATTACTTGAGAGCGAGATGTCTTGATCATGAAAAGTGGATGTCCTTGATTGAAAGATATGAGATGGAGAAAATGAGAGAGGAAGGCTTCCTTTTATAGTGATCTAGGGAAAAAACTTCTAGAGAGGCCGACATTGGAGAATTAAATCCCAATTAACCTTAACCCTTATAAATGGACCTAGATTAAATGCAATTTAATATTTTACCATTCTGAAATCCAAAACAGCCAACCCAGAAGTGAGAAAATAAAACTTTTCGAAGCCCAATATCCTGAACCCTCTGAAACTTGAAAATTGGACCTAGGGTCAAGGTCAAGGTCAACTCTGCCCAAGGTCAAAATCAAGGTCGACTCTACCCTAGGTCAGGGTTGAGGTCGACCTTGACCCTGAGATGGCAAATTTCAAATTCTCAGGACCAGGTGCCAGAAAAAAGCTAGAAATAGGTGGAGAGAGAAGCAGATCAGGGGAAAAAGCCAAATCCATACAAAGACCTATTCAAGGCACTTGACATGACCCCAAACCACTTACTCAAAGGGATAAATGTTCTTAACATGGAAGTGCTTCCATTTTAAGATGATACACTTCCTCAATTGAAATGAGCATTAACATTATGTATCTTTCAAACCTTTCATTGTCACATCGAACCATCTGCACCAACAACACAAATTGGTTGGGTAAACGCTAATGGAAACCTTGTTTGGCACACATACTCACTCAAACATTGTCGACCACTCTAGACCAAAGTGTCCCTCAAGGTGCACTCAACATGAAATTGACAATCTTTACGAGATCATATCTTAGAGCTCATGTGAGGTATCATTAAACTGGCAAGTGCTACATGATCATGTTGTCGAGGCATACAATAAACTTTCTCAATTTTTGGAGATTCAAATTCATTTAAATTTTTCAACACAATCTTGGGTGATGTCAAAAACTCATAGTGTTCCTTAGTTGAAATGAGAAACATTGGGTATCTTTCAAACCATTTTTCGTCACATCAAACTATCTGCGCCAATAGCTCCAATTGGCTGAGTAAATGCTAGTGGAAACCTCATTTTGCACATGTACTCCATTGAACACTACTGACCACTCCAGACCAATGTGTTCCTCAAGGTGCACTCAGCATGAAATCGATGATCTTTACAGGGTCATATCTTGAAACTTGTGCAAGGTATCATCAAACCATCAGGTGCTATAGGATCCATGTGTTGTTGAGGCCTACAATAACCTATCTCAATTTTTGTAGATTCAAATTCATTTAAATTTGGTAACACAATCTCGGTTGATGTCAAAACTTGTAGTGTTCCTCAGTTGAAATAAGAAACATTGTGTATCTTTCAAACCATCCATTATCGCATCGAACCATCTACACCAGTAGCTTCAATTGGTCAGGTAAACACTACTAGCAACCTCATTCCACACACTTACTCACTCAAATGCTGCCGACCACTCAGGACTGAAGTGTCCCTCAAGGTGCACTCAACATAAAATAGGATATCTTTATGGGATCATATCTTGGAGCTCGTATGAGGTATCATTGAACCATCAGGTGATACAAGATCATTTTTTTGAGGCCTACAATAACCTATCTCAGTTTTTGGAGACTCAAATTCATTTAAATTTGGCAACACAATCTCATTTGATGTCAAAACTCATAGTGTTCCTTAGTTGAAATGAGCAACATTGTGTATCTTTCAAATTGTCTGTTGTCGCATCAAACCGTCTGCACCAATAGCTTTGCTTAGCCAGGTAAACACTAGTGGCAACCTCATTTCATACATGTACTTGCTCAAACATTACCGACCACTCTGAACCGAAGTGTCCCTCAAGGTGCACTCAACATGAAATTGGAAATCTTTATAGGGTCACATCTCGAAGCTCGTACAAGGTATCATCAAACCATAAGGTGCTACAAGATCATGTTGTGGAGGCCTATAATAACCTATATCATTTTTTAGAGATTCAAATTCATTTAAATTTGACAACACAATCTCGGTTAATGTCAAAACTTGTAGTGTTCCTCAATTGAAATGAGCAACATTGTGTATCTTTCAAACCGTCCACACCAAAAACTCCAATTGGTTGGGTAAATGCTAGTGGGAACCTTGTTTCGCACATGTACTCACTCAAACGGTGCCGACCACTCTAGACCGAAGTGTCCCTCAAGGTGCACTCAACATGAAATCAATGATCTTTATAGGATCATATCTCAAAGGTCATGCAAGGTATCATTGAATCATCAAGTGCTACAAAATCATGTTGTTGAGGCCTACAATAACCTATCTCAATTTTTGGATATTCAAATTCGTTTGAATTTGGCAACATAATCCTGATTGATGTCAAAACTCGTAGTGTTCCTCAGTTGAAATGAGCATCTAATTTCTTGTAGTTCTTGAAGTTTGTTTTCATTTTCTTGCATTATAATTTATAGAATCACTGTGGAAAATTGATAAGCATCATTTTGAAGCACTTTAGATTTAGTTACTAACCCTTTTGAGTGCATTCTACGTTATTGTCCTATAGTAGCAGTGGGTTTGTGCATTGAACAAAGGATGAATTAGTTGGATCCATCCACTTTGTGTAATTAATATGGTTATGGGATGGATCCAACACTTTTATATTATGTAATTTTCCATTATTATGTAGGAGTTTAATAACTATGCAGGTTAATTACCAAATTGTGCAATTTGACAGGATGAAAGGTGCATGAAGTAAGGGCCATGGGTGTAGCAGGAGTTTGGGCTGAATGAGAGGATTTTTTTCCTTTGGAACATGTTAAGGAATGTTGATGAAATGGTGTAGGATCAAAGATTGAATCCCAAAAGTGAGTTTTAAACCATTTGTGAGAAAGCCCTAGTTATAGGCTTGATTTGGTGAGGGTTTGTGAGTTGGGGTATGTGCATAGGGTCCATGTCCTAAAGGATGTCAAAATATTTGGTTTTACTTCATTTCAAGATTCTTTAGTAAGTGGAAAGGTCAGGGTATACAATCATGATAGGGTTTCTTTGTAAAATGGGGCTATTAGGCCTAGACATGAAAATGGAGCAACAGTTTTTGGAGGAGAAGTTAAGAAACAAGTGGGCTTGGTTTCAACATATGTTTAATAAATTGGAAAAGGGTATTTGGATCCCTAATTTTTGGGGGGAGTCATTTGAAATAATTTCTAGAAATATGAAAATTTATCGCTGGATAGGGCTAGTAGGGCAAGCCTAAATAGAGCAGTTGGTTATGGGAAGATAACCACTAAAGATTATGAGTTTGAATATGAGAGATGAGATGTTTGGATTATGTTGAGAACCTTTGAAGGTTTTGGAACACCCATCAATATATTCAAGGGTGCTTGAATGGTTAGTTTGAGAACAATCATCGGACATGAAGTATGGTTGAGTGATTGGGTATGAAGATGTGGGAGAGAATCTAAAGTTGTGGAGTCTAGTGGGTTGTAAGATGTTGAGTTTGACCTCTGATAGGTCTAGTATGTGGGTTGGGTCTTGGATTTAATCCTTGGTTCAAGGAAAGATTAGATTTTTGTTACAAAACAAAGGAGAAATATGATATTCTCCTATGAAGATTACAAATCCACCACTAGCCTCTGCATCAAAAAGAAACATACATATTCTAATAAAGTATAAATCATACAATAACAATAAAAATCCATAAACATACAAGAATAACTAGAAGGCATGGAAAATTTACAAAACATAAGACATCCACATAAACATAAATTAGTATACATCAATGGGTATGTGCAGGATCATGGTATACCAAACTATGGCCTTAAGTGGCAATGAAAAATCAGAAAATTAGGGTTAGTCAACTTGATGTAAAAATTTGAACATCTTATCAACCTTATGTGAAAAAGTTGTAACAATAGAATCTGTAGGAAATTTAATGTATTTTATAAACTACTAGCCCTTGTCCAAAAAAAATTAATCTAATTATTCAAAATTTTAGATTTCAATTCAGTAGTATGAAAATTTCAGGGAAAAGATAAAAAGTACGTGTATCTCTGACCACCTTAATCATAATCAAATGATGATATATTTTCTCAAGATTCTAGATATAAGTAGTAGACTCATTCCCAAATGTGACGCATATTTTTGTGTAATTTTTTGTCAATTAAATAATTAATTATGAATTTTCTGCTACAACTTATTCAAAATAAAAAAACTCTCATGTTTGACCACCTTAACTAATTCTAAAATTTCCAAAATTGAAAACTTTTTTTTTCTTATAGTCGCTGAAGCATAGAATATGACGCATGTTTTGGATTTCAAATGGTCAAACAGTTTGAAAGTTATAGTTATTGTTTAATCAATATGTTAATTACAACTTTAAAGATAACTCATTTAAAAAATAAGTAATAATTACTTACTGGACTCAAAATTTGACAACAATTATATTGATGGAAAGCTAATAATGTCCTTAAGAAACCCTTTTCATTTCATCAATTTTGGGTGAAAAAAAATTCATCAGCTACATGGTCGAAGTCTCGAGATAAAAACAAATATCCTCAACACGCCTAATGGGTTGACCATTCATGTTTGGCATTGCCCAAGGCAAATACCAAGCCTAATTGGATATCCAAAATTTCCTACCTAATCCAGCATTTCATTTTGACTGATTTTTTCAATTTCAAGTTACATATTAAATTTTATTTTTTTTATGTTAATATTAAACGAGTTGATTTTTTTTTTCAATTTTAAGTTATATATTACAATTTTTTTTAAAATATTAATATTAAATGATAGTAGCATAGCATTAGTATTATATAAATTTTTATATTAGTATTGTATTATATTATTATTATTTATTTCTCTATTATATAATAGTATAATATAAGTATATAATATTTATATTATATGTTCAATAATACCTAAGGGAGAGAGAGAGAGAGAGAGAGAGAGAGAGAGAGAGAGAGTTTGGCAAAATTTGGGCGAGAAATTTTAGATATTCGATAATATCAGATATTTGATTCTTTTTATAGGCATTGAAAAGTAAAAAGTTTATTCTCTGGGTCCCTATTTGAGAAGCACATTTTTCTGCAGAGAATCACAGGATTACAGTTTTAGTAAGACAAAAATCCACTTTTTTTCCCTTCTTGGTTGGAATTTTTCTATTAAAACCAAATGTTTTTCCATCACCTTTTTGGTCTCATTATGGACATTAGTAGTCATCGAAAGCATAAACAAAAGAGGAAAATCACAAATGAAGAGATTGAAGTGTATAGAGAAATGGATAGGGTTGCCCATCAGAACAAGAGACAAGGTATGTTAAATATTAATGAAGATGTGGGCATAGGCCCACCCTTAAATGTGATTTAAAGTGAAGAAGAACATGAATTTGAAATGATTTATGACAATAATATTGAAAATGAGAATGTAGTGATTGAAGATGAAAATGTAGGTTTTGAACATGAACATGTAGATATGGACAATGGAAGTGTGGACATTGACAATGATAATTCACCGATTGAATATGAAGGAATTGACAATGATAATGGTACACAAGAACCAAATCAACGTAACACATCTCCAAATTATATGAGAAATGAAGTCTCTTGGGAGGAAGAAAGACAAACTTTGAAATTGAGACCTTCAAGAACAACTAAATGGTTAATTGAAATTGATGAGAACATAATGAACAATTTTGATGGCAAGAGATCAGAAAGAATCGTTCAGTTGTGGGTTTCAAAACTTTTTGATCAATTTTTTAGCCACAAGACATTGGTTGAAAAATATCAAATGTTTGTACAATTGTTAAAGATGCAAAAGATGAGATGTATACTAGTAAAATTGAAGATTATTGTGAACAAGAAAAATGAGAGGAATGCTATTATTGTGAGAAATATTTTTAGTGCTCTCTATTCCATTGGGAAGACTACCAAGGAAAAAGATAAGAGAGCCGCCAGGAGGGTTATTACGACCTCCTTAGTAAGTCATCATTCGAGAAAGGCTCATTTGATGAGACAAACTTGTGTTGACTTGAACCTAAATCATAAAACTTTGGATAGAGTACTTGCAAGAAGAGAAAGACTTGATGATCCTCTTCAACATGATACATGGGCTTATGGTGGGATACTTTCATGTTGTGATAAGAAGCTTACCGATTGTGTGAAGGATCAAATTCAACTATTTTGGCAATCTAACTCAAGAGTGTCACCAAATGTGAAGGATGTCTTGAAGTTGAGAATTGGCATTCGAGACTGCACCCCGCATCCCAAACATTATTTGGAGGTGATTCAAACAATATTGTTCAAAATAATTTGTGAGACACATCCAACATTTCAAATATCACAAAGAGCTTTTTAATCCCTCAAGCCTTTTTTTTGTGTGCCTCTTAAGATTTGAAATACTTGTTGTTAATATAATGTGGAGTTTTCAATGTACCATGAACTATTACGATCCCTTCATTCTACTTTGCATACTAGTGAAATATTGGAGGAGTGTGGTGCAAGTGCTCTTCCAAAATCATCAAGAGACTTGCTAGATCATTTTTTATGTCCTAGAGATGATGGATGTTTCTTTCATAGAAAATATTGCTTAAATGATAAGTGCTCGGAGTGTGGTGGGCTAGTGAAGTTTGTTGAATGTTTTCATGAGGGCTACGAACATGATTTTGGAAAGACAATTGTCCACAAAAAGGTATATGAAACCGTTAAATATACATTGAAAAGTAGAGGTGAAGGCTCTAGATGTAAGTTGATTACAAAATAATGCAATGTAGCTGATTTTATTTCATATTTCAAAAAGAATCTTTTTTACAAGTATACAAGGTATAGTCACATGTCTCAGTGGTTGGATCAACAATTTAGGATGTGTAAGGACACTTTCCCAATTGGCATTATTATATCAGTTGTTGACTTTGTAGAGAACTATACATTGCAGCCCCAAAATGAGTTGCAAGCTCAGTATTACAATTCTCTTCAAGTTGCTATTTTTGTGCACATAACATATAGACATTCCCCTAATAGTACAGAAGATGACCAGAAGATAATTAGAGAGTACCATTTTTATATGAGTGATGATAGATCTCACTCATCTGAGTATGTCCAACATTGCTTTGAGAATTATTTTGAGTGGGTGCGGGAAAATAATATTGCTATGGATAGACATCTCATTTGGTCAGATAACTGCATAGGTCAATTCAAAAATGCTTGTATGTTTTATTGGTTATGTAGAATCCATGTAGAGAGAGGTGTACCTCATATTTGGAGTTTTTTTGAGGTCGGTCATGGAAAGGGGGAGCATAATTGAGTAGTTGCATGTGTAAAGAGAGCTCTAGTTAAGGTGCAACTGAGGATGTCAAGTGTAGAACTCCTTGATGCTCATTCTATTATTGATTGGTTTACTTCATCATTGTCATAGAGGGGGACTCTTGATTTAGCGATGCATAGATTATTTTGGTTGGTTGAGTTGGGCACAATAGGAGATAGGTTGGATTGTCAAACTGTGAAAGATTCTTCAAAAATGCATTCATTTCGAAGCTCAGATGCTAGTACATGGACCATTTGGACATGAGAGTTGGCTTGTTATTGTCTGAGATGTCTTCAGTGTGATTGGGCTCAGTGTGAGTCAAGTGAGTGGGTTGATACATGGGTCCCACATTATCTAACTCCTTTATCTATCACAGTCTCTATAATAAATGATGACATGGATTTTTCACTACGACCATCTTTCAGATATTCTACAACTACGACATGTTTTTGCATTGGTTACACCATAAGGGAATTATGAGAGGTCAAATTACTGGTTAGCACGTTGTGTACATGGAAAGAAGAAACTTGCACAACCGATGATAGATGATGATATGTCCACATATCCAACAGGATCACATGTTGTTGCAGAAACATGGTTGCACACATATATGATTAGAAATAATGGCATTCCTATGTTTGAATACTATGAGAAGCACAAAACCATTCTCATGTATTCACACCTTGTTATAGTAGCCAATGTTAAGTTGTTGAAACATCAAGGAAAACCAAAGACAAGGGTGTTGCCAAGTTGGCTATACTGATGTATATGACTTAATATAGTGTTGTCATTATGGAAACAAAGTCATATAGTAGTTTGGAGTCAGCGCACTTGATGAGAAGATCAAAAATTGGTTAAGTGTTGAAGACCAAATAGTGTACAGAGTTCCTACAACTCAGAGCATTAGCGCACGTGCGTACAACTGAGTTATGGTATGCACCCTGGAAGATAAGTTAGTTAGACTATATTCATGCTTAGTCTATGAGTGCATGATCAGATATGCAAGTATGAGGAAGATACAGACAGATGAAGTTACACAGCCAGTGAGTCCTAGTGAAGAATAGAGTAAGCAGCCGACTGTTATTTTTTTGAGTTGTGGTTATATCCTATTGATGTAAAGGCTATGCACCTATTGTAATTAGATTTCTAACATATATATTGTAATACCCCAAAAATGGGCTATAAGTTCATTAACCTCCTGCATCATCAAATCGAATGAAATTGACATCGAAGTCCTAACCTAAGGCACATCTAAACATCATCAAATCCTAATTGATTATCATAAATTCTACATCAGGGAATATTCCTAGTAATATTCCTATTTATCATAATTATCTTTAATTCAATGATTATTTGGCAATAAATCCAATTTATCCTAAAGTTTGATTAATTGAATATTCTCAATATTTAATTAATTAGATTTAATTCTGCCACTTAATTATTTAATTGAATTTAATTGTATTTATTCCTAAGTATTATTATTTAAATTTGATAATAAATCAAGATTCCTATCATTAATTGATTAAATTCTTATTTAATTAATTAAAGCAAGTTGTCAATTTTTAATAATATTGTATTTGAATAAAAGTTTGATTAAATGATTGATTACCCATAAATCAATTATTTTATTCTTCAAAAATCAGTTAAGTTGGAAATAAATCACTTTATTTATTTATTAATTCATAATTATCCATGTGCACAATCAACGAGCAGTTAAACTCCAAATCAGAAAATCAATGCAAGTTATTGACTTTTTGGAACTCAACATCATTTTTGAGTTTTAAAGTTGATCTAAACTTCTAATTCGAGTTAAAAAGCTATTTTTGCATGATTTGCATGTTTTTGTGAATTAAATTATCTTTATTTTCAGATAACTCAAAAATCAACCTGAGTTATCTGAGTGATTTATGCCTTTCTTCCATGCACCTCCAAAGCCCTAGATTTTTATAAATTATGGCTTCAGCTCATCTCAAATCATCTCATTTTTTTGCATAATCATGATGTCAAGTTGGAATTTGGAGAATCAAAGCTTATTGCGAATCAAGGCTATTGTGAGATCAATTTGGTTTTTACATTCATTTAGATTCATTTTCATATCATTTGTTAAATCATTTAGCATATCATAGATCAATTTTCATATTAGCATAGATTCATATCAAGTTTTCATTCTTATTGCATCTAAAATTAAAAAAAATAGCTTAATTTGCATTCATTCCATATCTAGATCAATTGCATTCAAATCCTTCATTTAAGTGTCGTCAAGGTCACTGATCTTGATAACAATCTGAGAACATCATACTCACACCTACTAGAAGGCAGTAAATTGCTTGGTTAGATTAGATTTCAATTTTGCATGATTTGATTTTTGCTAACCTCTAATGTTTTACTGAAGTGTTGTGTCTACAGATCAGGTACAATTTTCACACACACATTTTTGGCGCCCACCGTGGGGCCCTGAAATGAGTTTCCAATTCAATTCTATCAATTTCTATCTTTTTCTCCTTGATTTTTGTGCAAGACTATGATTTTTATTTTTTGTCCGTACAATCTTTGTACAAGTTTCTGACAAAAGTCATTTCGCACTGTACCCACTGTCGTACGACAATCTATCAGATTGAGAATCATGCCAGGCTATACACACTGTCATCTGGTAGTTCAACTGTCATTTCATAATACACCCAGTGTCGTACGAGTTTCTAGACTATCGTCTGGGAGCATACCCACTGTCGTACGAGTTTCAGACTGTCATCTAGTAATAGACCCACTATCGTATGAGTTTCAGCATCAGGTTTCAACTGTCATTTCATTTTTCAGGGCAATTTGTCATATTTGGTTTTCAGATTTTGACTAACGGCTAATCTTAACAATTGAAATTCTCTATTTTTTATTGACTCCTGCTAGTTTTGATTGGAAAAAGTGCAAGAATTGCTAAAAATAGGTAAACATGTACTAAGTGTGTTACGAGGATTCTAGGTATTCTCCTTAATCTGATAACATTTCAATTTGGATCCTAAAATGAATCTCTCATGTGTTTGGCTTGAGTGTTTTCTTTGCATGCTTTTCTTCAAATTTGCATAATTGAATACTAAGTTGTAACACCTTAAGTATTGATAAGCAGTCTTAGATACTTGTGATTAATCTAGATTGCTATCTTGGGTTATTGGACTCGCTAAATCCATCGGCCCCTCATTTTTACCCTGTGGTTGCAATATCAGCACCACATTAAAGGGGAGGGGTCTACAAGAAAGAAGCGTTAAGTGTTCCACCAGGCAACCCTTTTGTGCTTTTTGGAACTCATTTGTTTTCTAAGTTGTGGACTCATTTCTAGCTTGTGTGAGGGGTTAACTGCTCCACTTTATGGACTCACCTCATATTTTCTTTAAGCGTTAAGTGTACCACCTTGTGCTTTTGAATCCTTTTGGATAGATTTGCTTTCTGGAATATATATGTACTCACATAGTAATTAGGCCCCATGAACACTATTTGTGGATCTTGAGAGAGTGGGTTCCCAGTGAAACCCTTCTCAATGAGGGATCCCTTGTAGGTGGGGAGGATACTTAGTGCATCTTCCCTTATTGATTGATACATTCTCTCTCTGGAGAGGTTGATAGATCATGTGGGGTTGATATCATAGACCTTGGTGAGATAATCTTTGTCTTAGCGTGTCAGATTTATCTGCTTGCTCTATCTAGGTTAAAAGTGAAAAGGTGTCAAAAACCTTGGATCTGGAGCCAAGTCCCCTTGTGGTATACTATTGTGAGTCACCTTTAGAGAGGGTTAATCGTAGCGGACAATCCCTTCATAGGGAAAACTGCATTGACGGAACCTCAAGTGGTAATAGCCATTTCACCGTGGTAGTGATAGCTGCTATATAAATGTCCTTGTGGAAGAAATCTTCATGGGTGTGGTTCATTTTTGGGTTGTCAGATCTCCCTAGCAGCTCCTGATTGATTAAATTCTTGGACTGTGTAAAAACCCTGGTGCACTGGGATTGGAGTTCACCCCTTTGGATCATAAAAGTTGCAGAGTCAAACCATTACTAAAAACCCTATCGAGTCCAAATTTTCATTTTTTAGGGTATATGTGCGTTATTGCAAAACATTTTTGGAACATACACAATTAGCGTTTCTGAGGATTAGAACGAATAAGTCACTTGATTGTTCATGCGCAAGGTTGCTTTTGCCCTTGTTCATTATTTTCAGACATGTTTGAAATCACTTGCTTATTGTTTTGCATGCTTGTTTATCTATCTGGTTATTGAAAATGAATAAATCTGTTACAATCCTCAAAAATGGACATTGAAATTTGCAAACAATTCAAATCTGAAAACTCAAAATTTGCAAAATCTGAAGTAAAATCCTTTTCTAGATTCAAAAGTCATCTCAAGAGGTCAGAAAGTCATACGAGTTTCTATCAAGTGTCATTTCATTACTGCCCATCTGTCGTATGATAGAGAACCTAGTGTCATACGAGTCTTTTTGCTAGTCAAATTCCAAAAGTCAAATCCTGCTAGCAACTGTCGTACGAACTTTTCAACTATCATTTCATAGCAGACCCTCTATCGTACGAGTTTTGCAACTATCGTACAAGTTTTGCAACTGTCGTATAATTTTTTCAACTATCATTTCATAGCCTACCCACTGTCGTATGAGTTTGCAGAGTGTCATTTGGGAAATTTTTGAGAGTTGTCAAAAAATTGTTAGGATTGCCAGATATTTAGCTTTTTCAGCCTATCTCTAGAATTTGTCGAATGAATAACTATGTCAGGAACAGAGTAGTAGCTATTGAGAATCCAATCATTTTCCTAAAGTGGCCTTTTGAATCTGATTCAACCTTATGTTTAATCAATTTGAGTCTTTATCATCTCATGTCAAAACTTGGTCATAACTATCAATCTTCAATCAATCATCAAAATGACTAAGTGTTGTGATATCTTGTCCGCTATCTTTTGGGAACCTACCCATACATCTAGGGCACAATATCCTTCACCCACATCTAATTGAATCTTCAAATCAATCAAACCTTGACAAGGTTGCGTCATCTGATCATCTTGATTCAATTCATTTTTTAGTTATCTGGATCTTATTCTTTTGTTTCACTCAAAGTTAATTGTGGAAACTAGAGCTTCCTCACACAAGAAATCAAGAGAAGCACTTAACACTAGAACTTTGTCTACTCACGTAGGTCCAACTCTTGAAAAACTCATCAATTCTGGTCTATACAAGGATGACGGTCTTGGCAACTATCGATTAAAAACTGGTTACATTCCTCCTCCATCAACTCATGGAGGTACCCAACAAACTCTACATCAATCTATTCCAGGGAGACCTAAAACTTCTAACATGTCTCAAAGAATCAGTACACATGAGGAAGAAATTCTAATCACAACTATGATGAAGCAGATACACACTATGCAAGTCAAACTTGATAAACTCGAAAAAGAGAAGGAACCCAAGGAGTTCTCCATGGAAGCTCTATGTCCTTTTCCATTTGATAAAGACTTGTACATGTCACCATGCCCCTGGATAGAATTTGAGCAATGTGATAATCCTTATGATACCTCTTCCACGAAGAGTGACACATCCATCTTTGGAGACTATGATGACTATGATGATGAAAAATATAATGATACCTATGAACCCTCTGTTCCTAAGAATCCTCCTCATCATCTGTTCCTACTTACTACAAATGGGCCATCACATTGGATAGATCGTGATGGTGATCCATATGATTCTAATTTTGAAAAATACTTTGATGATTTTTGTGAACAATACCTTGATTATGATCCATCTACTACTGCTAAGGACTATAAAATGCATTGTGCTAGCTTGAAGCGTCAATATTATAAGAATCCTTCTCCTAAGGACTCTCCTGCTGAAAATAAAGATTATCTTCTCAAGAAAGATCATGTTAATGTTGGACCTTTGTCTTGTGATGGTTCCCTTCCATCCCCTACTTCCTCCAATACCTGTACATTTCCTAAAGCTTCCAAGCCTATCAAATCTTTCACAAGTCCTTCATCCACCAAAGGTCTTAATACTTTTCATGTGGTTTCCTATAGTTATCCTCAAGGGCTACCTCTTAAAGAAACTCAAGCTAAGCTTCACTTGGCTGCAAATACTTTCAATAATGTTAAACCTAAAGAGCCTAAGTCTTCATATGCTATAATTCTGACTTTAGCTAGTCCTCCACCATCTCTTCCAAAGTCTTCCATACAATCCCAACATGCTTCCTTGTCCTTAGAAGTGGCTCCATGTCAAGAGGACTCCAAAAATGATAAAGAAAAGAACATAAAGAAAGATCAAGATCAAGAAACCTCCATGTCATCCAATCCTTTTCATGACATCTCTTATCCATTCCATGGTTCTTTTGATCCTACACACCCTTTCTCATGCATTCCACCATGTCTTAAGTCTTCTCCTAAGCAAGATCAGGCTACTACTTACACTGTTGAACTTATTGACAATCAAAATAACCTTACTACACTTGCACTTTCCAAAGATGATACTTCCATTAAGGTTGGTAAAAATGGTGTTGTTACTTCCAATGTTAAGCCTATTGAAAATCAAGAGAAAAATTATGTGCTTATGCTATCCCAAGATCCTTTTCAAGATCAAAGTCTTCCATCTTCTTGTTCTACCACTCCATGGTCGTTTCCACTTTCTACTCTTCTCAAATCTTTGCAAGCTTTGAACAATCCTATCAAAGAAGGTGCTCATATTCAAGATGTCCATGATTCTATTGAAAATCCTAATGCTCACTCTAAAGATGTTGATGTCCTTGGTTGTCATATACATGTTGATGAACTTATTGATTACCCTTTTGTATCTTCCGCTTCCATCCTTGGACCTCTTCCACCATTACAAAGGGCTTCACGTCTACCTTCCATCTTGGGTCCTTATGTCCCTTCACTTTCCCCTCCTAACTCTCCTAATTTTCCATCCATCTTGGGTCCTTACGTCCCTCCATCTCCTATCTTTCCTCAAGATCAACATAGATGCATACCCTTGAATCCTTTTCATCCACCCACCCATCTAAACCAGTCATATCCTCCTTCTTCCACAAGTCCCAAGTTTTTTGGAAGTAACTTGAATGTTCGCTACAAGAAAAAGAAGCAATACAAGAATCCATCAAAAAGAGAAGATCACCATGTCTCCTCTAAATGACACAAAGGCATAAAGTCAAAAGAGATATCTAAGAAGAAAACTACAAGACAAGTATGGGTTCCAAAATTCATCATCAAAGATATTCTCTCCAAATTACCAAAAAGAAATGAAAAGCCTATGGCTATATGGATTCCAAAGTCTCTCTTGAAAGAGTCTGGTGTTGAACATAAAGTGAAATCGACATTCAAGCTTCCAAAGGCTTCCACTTTATCTCCCTCCAAAAATATTCTTCCATTTCATGCACCTAAACCACAACCTCTACTATCCATTCGCCACATTCCTTCACGTATTCCTTCATTCACATTTCTTCCATCCTCTCCCCACCCTTCAAGGTGTGTGTTTATGTTGATCTTTCCTTCCTTTCCATCTACCCTTTCACAATCCTTCCATTCATTATCCTTCTACCTTATATCCTTTTTCCTCATTTGCCTATTCCTCCTATCTTCCAACCTCACTCGCTTTACATAAAACCTTATCCTCCATTTTCTCTTCCATCTCCCTTTCCCTATCAGCATCTTTGAGCATATCATTTTGAATCCTTGGCATGTCATGGTTTATCCTTTCAAGGAGCCTTATCTAAAAAGCTTGTCTTCTTCCAAAAAAAATGAAATAAAAGAAATGAAAAAAAAAAATTGAAAATGTGCCTTGGTGAAAACCTGGAAACAGGTGCCTTGGTAGCAAAAGTAAAGAGAAATAAATTCATCCTATGGTGAAAACCACTCCCTTGTGGAACCTTGGATAAGTACCATGATGAAAACTTGGCAATCAGGCATCATGCGTAGTTCTTCTACATATTTCATCCATTCCATCTTCTCTCTTTGATCTTGACAATGTTGATCTATACATGAATATTTGGCTATTTTGTGAGCTATCTTACGTCGATCTTGCTTTCATTCCCTTCCTATTTAGCCTTCATATTTATCTTCCTCCAGTCATTTTAGTCTTTCGCTATCCTTTTCCCCTTTGGTCTTGATCTAAGAAAGAAAGAGTAAAATAGGGTGCTATGAAGCCTCTTGACATGTCTACTCCTTTGGACTACATCCTTTCCTTCTTTGGCATTCTGCTTCTGTGACTTATCCTATGTTGGCCTTTCATTGCTTGTCCAAATGTGCTTTACATGACCTATTTTTCCCTAGCTTGGGTATTCTTGAGGAGTTTTCCCTTGAGGATTTCTTCCCTTCATTCTCCTTCATTCTCTTGTCTTCCATCTCTTCCACTGGCTTGCTAATCCCTCTTGTTCTCCACCTTGCTAGACATTGGGACTGCATGATATGATCTTGCTTGGGAGTTTGCAATTGAAAAAGATGCTATCAAGTATACCAAGTATCAGAACCAATATCAGAACAAGTATCAAAATCAGTATCAAAACAATTATCAAAATAAGTATCAGAACTAGTATCAGAATCAGTATCAGAACAAGTATCAAAACCAGTATCAGAACAAGTATCAGAACCAGTACCAAAACCAATATCAGAACAAGTATCAGAACCAGTATCAGAACTAATATCAGAACCAGTATCAGAACAAGTATCAGAACACCTACTGGGGCTACACCTTTCACTTTAATTTATGGGTCTGAAGTAGTACTACCTATTGAGGTTGAAATCTCATCACTAAGAATTAGAATGCATGGTCTAGTAACTGATGATGACTAAAAAGTGTCTAGGTTGCAAGAACATGAACTAGTAAATGAGCATAGACAAGCAGCGTATGATCATCTCAGAGTATATCAGAAGAGAATGTCTAGAGGCTACAACAAGAAAGTCAGACACAAATAATTTCAGGTTGGCGGTCTAGTCTTGAGAGAGAATCCTAAAAACCAATCACATCGAGAACGCAAGGGGAAGTTTGAACCCAATTGGCTAGGTCCCTTTGTAATCACTGCTACTTTTGGCTTCGGTGCCTATCAACTCTCAATAACTGAAGGAGAACAGCTCCGAGAACCAATCAACGTTCTCCATCTAAAGAAATTATATGCCTGAGGCATTCAATCTATGGTAAAATGTCCTGAAAAAATCTTTAAAATATGAAAAAGTCCTAAAAAAATGAACATCTTGGTGAAAACCTAGCAATAGGCACCTTGATGATTCACAAAAAAAGTAAAAAATATGAAAAGTACAAAAAAATTAAAAAAATGAAAAATACAAAAAAATCAGAAAAAGTGTCTTGGTGAAAACCTGGAAACAGGCGCCTTGGTAGCAAAAATAGAATCTCTGTCAAGATGGTGAAAACCTAGCAAATGGGCACCACTTGTTCAAAAAAATGCTCCATCTATTAGCGCAATCTTGGTCTTTCCCAGCTTTCAATCTTGCTTTAGTTTGTACATATCTCCCAATTTGTTTCTGCATTCTTGTTTTCAATAAGTCAGTTTGTACACCAATCGGCTCAAGCATCTGTATCTTATCAATGTTCAAACTTGGGGGTAATCAATGTCATATCCTATGGTCTCCAGTATATCTTAGATGTATAATATCCATTCAAAGTCCTTTGAAGCTTCATGTGATTCAGTTAGTCAGTCTTGTCTCTAGAAAGGATTTTGCATCTACAACAACGCAATCAAACATCAAACACAAACTAAAAACAATCTGTGCTTTTTACATGCTTTTATCTCCTTGTATGCTTACTGATTC
Organism: Chamaecyparis obtusa; assembly: GCA_027943335.1. Taxonomy (NCBI): domain Eukaryota; kingdom Viridiplantae; phylum Streptophyta; class Pinopsida; order Cupressales; family Cupressaceae; genus Chamaecyparis; species Chamaecyparis obtusa. The sequence goes on from BSBK01009649.1 coordinate 264,040, forward strand.
GCATTGAGATTTTTGCATATTGTGTCCCTTCAAGATCTTCGATGATGTCCTTTATAGGATTTAGAGAGTGATGACTGGGGGCATGATCTTTTCTTTGTTTTCTTCTTGTATGTGAAAATCTAACAACTTTGGAAATTCTGGATTGAAATGGTGTCCGACTGTAAGAGCCTCTATCTCAAATTGGATGGCCATGCGTACCTCGACCATTGATACCTAGAAAATTCAAGGAAGTTTGATCTAACTATTGTCTTTTTGAGTGAGTTCTTTGTCCTACTATGAAACGCGATCTTGCCTAAGGATGTGAATGATAAAGGGTCACTATGGGTAATTCACATTGGATTTCAAATGATCTCTTGACTGCTTGATGTGTTTGTAACGCAAGGCGTATTCAGGTCATCATGACATTTATGTTTTGATGCTTGTACAAATTGCTATATCAAAATGGACATGATATTCAGGTCATCCTAGCGCTTGTGCCTTGGTGCTTGTATTTAATCTGACATTCTGAAAATAAAACCAATATTCATATGTCCATGGTTGTTTTGACCAGTGGGTGTTGTATTGGTTCTTGAGCGTTACAAATCGATATTCATATGTCTATGATTTCATAATTAGTGGGTATTATATTGATTTATCCGGTTACCAAAAAGTTCAATGATGATAACAAATCGACACATGATCAGTGACTAGGTCTTAGGTCTTAGGTTGCATTTCATTTTGCATGTCTCTTTGCATTTTGCATATTTGCATGATCTCACAAATGACTGAATACACTTCAATGCTTAAACGATTCTTCAATCACCTATTATAATCTAACAAGAGCTAAATCTTACATGAAGGTTCCTCCAACGAAACAACAAGTAGAATCCTTTTTCGGGATCAAAATCAAAATCTGAGATAAGTCATATTATTAACTGCTTGCATATTCAACCTTCAATCATCACAGAAATCTTGAATTCAACTTAACTGATTATCTTACATCAAGCTCTCAAAATTTCAACTTGGTCAACTATGGTCAACTCATGGTTTCACCTAGTCAAACTTGGTCTTTTGGACCTCCAAATGATGCAGAAAGCATTCTCGGACGTGTATAACCACTTCTCAAATCAATTAACCTGCTTCTAAACTATCAACGCTGACTTTTCTTGTCAGATTTTTTTTTAATCCCGAAGGAGGCATGGTATTGCATATCATTCAAAGTCTGTAAATCAATTTCTATCAATATTTTTCATCAGTGATCAAGAAAACAACCACGTCTAGTTGTTGATTGATCAAAAGTCCTCATCGCTCGGGGAAAATCTATCATCGCTTGGGGCATATCAGATTCATCGATCCATATCAATCTGGTATTCTCTTAATCTTGTAAATTGTATCAGCTTTTCGCAACCATCGGTTCATCAGTGTTATTTCCTTGGTTCTTCGATAAATGAAGGGTTCAAATGTGATACCTACATGGTTTTGCTAAGACAATCGAGTCTGGAACCGATCACTCACTTCTTCGCAATCATAAGGTTTGGAATCAGGCATTTTGACACTCTTTCGCAATCCTCGGTTCATCGCTGCTATAGTGAACATTATCTTTGGTCATTCAGGACCTAGCATCATCATATCTTTCAATCGATTTCTATCTTGGAATCGGTTTATCTTTCAAATTAGTTTCATATCTCTATCAAATCTTTCAATCAGCTTTTGTCTCATATCAATATCAATTTCAATTTCAAACATCAGTTTCATATCTCTATCAAACACAGACTGTCTTTGAATCACTGTGCTTCGCACAGCAATTCAAAGAGGGGCAAAATGTAATACCCCAAAAATGGGCTACAAGTTCATTAACCTCATGCATTATCAAATCGAATGAAATCGACATCAAAGTCCTAACCTAAGGCACATCTAAACATCATCAAATCCTAATTGATTATCATAAATTCTGCATCAGGGAATATTCCTAGTAATATTCCTATTTATCATAATTATCTTTAATTTAATGATTATTTGGTGATAAATCCAATTTATCCTAAAGTTTGATTAATTGAATATTCTCAATATTTAATTAATTAGATTTAATTCTACCACTTAATTATTTAATTGTATTTATTCCTAAGTATTATTATTTAAATTCGACAATAAATCAAGATTCCTATCATTAATTGATTAAATTCTTATTTAATTAATTAAAGCAAGTTATCAATTTTTAATAATATTGTTTTTGAATAAAATTTTGATTAAATGATTGATTAACCCATAAATCAATTGTTTTATTCTTCAAAAATCAGTTAAGTTGGAAATAAATCACTTTATTTATTTATTAATTCATAATTATCCATGTGCACAATCAAAGAGCAGTTAAACTCCAAATCAAAAAATCAATGCAAGTTATTGACTTGTTGGAACTCAACATCATTTTTGAGTTTTAAAGTTGATATAAACTTATAATTCGAGTTAAAAAGCTATTTTTGCATGATTTGCATGTTTTTGTGAATTAAATTATCTTTATTTTCAAATAACTCAAAAATCAACCTGAGTTATCTAAGTGATTTATGGCTCTCTTCCATGCACCTCCAAAGCCCTAGATTTCTATAAATTAAGGCTTCAGCTCATCTCAAATCATCTTATTTTTTTGCATAATCACACTGTTGAGTTGGAATTTGGAGAATCAAAGCTTATTGTGAATCAAGGCTATTGTGAGATCAATTTGGTTTTTACATTCATTTAGATTCATTTTCATATCATTTGTTAGATCATTTAGCATTTCATAGATCAATTTTCATATTAGCATAGATTCATATCAAGTTTTCATTCTTATTGCATCTAAAATAAAAAAATAGCTTAATTTGCATTCATTCCATATCTAGATCAATTGCATTCAAATCCTTCATTTAGGTGTCGTCAAGGTCACTGATCTTGATAACAATCTGAGAACATCATACTCGCACCTACTAGAAGGCAGTAAATCACTTGGTTAGATTAGATTTCAATTTTGCGTGATTTGATTTTTGCTAACCTCTAATAGTTTACTGAAGTATTGTGTCTACAGATCAGGTACAATTTTCACACACACATATATGTTTGTTTATAAATGCACTTGATCCAATTCATTTGGAAGTGTTGTATGTAATAGGTCTAAGGGCCAACCAAGTTGTCTATTTTGTATGCGCATATAAATATGAGATGCACCCATTGTAATTAATAAGGATGCTAATAAAGAGTTGTGATAAGTAGAGTAGAAGTGTGTGAAGAGTCTATAAGATGTATTAGAGCTTTGCAAGAGGTCAAAGCATCAGCGCATCTAAGGAACTGATCTGACAAGTAGTGTCATAGTAACAGTTCATCTAGCAAATATAGTGTGTATCTGAGATTAGAAGGTTGTAGCCTTCACCACTTGAGCAGTGAGCTCTAGGATAGTGAGTCCACTCCCCTAACAAGGACTATTGTAAAAGACTCCTAATAGGGTCTGACCCTTAACAATGTCTATTGTACTTAATACATTGTAAAGCAACTCCTAACAAGGTTAAGGATCTTCTATCAAGGATCACTAAACACTAGTACAGAATACTTGTGGGTGTCAATTCCCATCGGGGTTTTTACCTATTTGGGTTTCCACATAACCATATTGGTGTTATGTGTTTATTTCATGTTTATATGGATGTTCATTTCATTACTTAAGCATTTAAGTTTAGTTTAAAGATTAAAGTAAAAAGATAAAATGTTGTGAACCCTGATTCTCCCCCCCCCCCTCTCAGTGTTCCCATTCCTAACAATTGGTATCAGAGCTCTAGTCCTCAGTAAAGAAGTTTAACCACTTGAGGAGATCATGGACAAAGTAGAAATGAAACATCTGAAAAGAAATTTGGAAGTTGCTCTTGAAGACCTAGACAAATCTAAAAGAGAAATTGAAGAGCTAAAAGAAAAATTCAGTGATGCTCAATTAGTTATCAAAAGGTTAAGAAGGGATCTGAAAGAATGTTCCACCAATGAATTGGGGGTAATGGTCAAGAATTTGAATGAAGAAGATTCATCCTTAAAAGATCAACTTGAAGAATTTGATGATAAACTGATTAACAATCAGGAAGTCTATAACGAACAAGTCAAAGATAACCTTCAACTCAATGAGGAATTAAGGCAAGAAAACATGGAAATCTTGGAGCTAAGGAACAGCAAAGAAAGCTTGGAGTCTAAATTAAAAAAATTAAAGAATCACATTGACAAATTACACACAAGTTCTGATCTGATAGAATCTCATTTATATGCAAGAAGATCTAAAGGAGATAATAGTTGCATCAGATACAATGAAGCATAGAATCAAATTGACAACATGCAAGCAAGAATGAATGCACTAGAAGACTCCACTGATACTAAGAAGACTAAATATTAAACCAAAGATAATGGTGAACCACCTAAGAATGAGCGCAAGCCAGTAGACTGCACTTTTTTTGCATGTAACAAGCATGGACACATAGCAAGGAATTGTACAAAGGTAAGACCCTTTAATGGTTACTATTTTTTATGCAATAAATTTGGTCATAGAGCTATGAATTGCAAGACTAGTAAAAAGAACAGGATTCAGCATGATCAGAGAAATCAGAATGAGACAAATATAAGAAGTTCTTAGAATGTTACATGTCAGATATGTAACTATAATGATCACTCAGCTAGATAATGTAAAATGGTGACTCGTGTCAATGCGTCAAGGAATATAAGGCCTCCAGTCATTTGTCACTCTTGTAACAGAGCTGGACATATCTCAAAGTTCTGTAGATCAAGGACGCAAGGTCAAGAAAGCCCTAAAAAGACCAATGAACTAGTATTGGATTCCGAAGGAGAAGTTAATTTTGTAAAATCCTCAGATGATGCAAGCTTAATTTGGTTAGAAGGAAAGAAGGACAAAGTTGATAAGTATGTATTGGATGCATCCACAGTGGATGTACCCTCTACATCTAGATGAATGACCCTTGGGGTCATAGGGGAGCTAATTTAGCTCTAAACCTCTACGTGGCTGGTATACTCACTCTCTGAGTGTGCACCTTTGAACTTAGTCTTTTGGAGACTGAGGGAACCTTCGTACAAGAGCGCATTAGCTAATTGTCAATAGAATGAAAGATAGAAATCTTTAAGTGACAGCCTGGTTTACGCGGCAAGCATTAATGGCAAAATTTTCACTTTAAGTTCACAGAAAGCTTTTTGATTATTTATTGCATTTGAATTCAGAGCGTTTGGAGAGTAGAATGATCTTTAGGAGTTATTGTGAAGATTTTTTGATTGATCTATCAATGATTAGCAATATATTTGATCGGTTGTAGAAACCCTAGTTCATCACGCTGATTCAAAATTCTTTAGATTATCTCAGAGAACATTTGGAAAGTGATAGAACAAGTAAGTGATGGCCACTCCCATAGTATTTGATGTTGCAAAAAAGAAAAGATATGTGTTTAAGAAGCATCCATTTAAATCTACCCTAGATGATTTAGAGGGAGCATTCTCCTACATGCCCAGGGGCGTTATGCATGTTGAAGACATTAGGGCATACATTTACTGCAAGAAGGAACCAGTAGGATTGGATAGACTAAGGGTGCACATGGAAACCATGCTAAAACTAGAAAAAACCTTCTTAGATGAATATGCAAAGTGGAATGATCACCCTATAGTGGATTATGCTATGGCATATGAGTTCTATGAGATAGAATGGATTAAAATACTTTTGAGCAGAATTCATGATGACCTATTTTGGATAGGTGATGTGCCAGTAAGAATCACTAGTGACCTAATATATGAGATGACAAGCCTACCTAAGACTGGCGATGTCCTTCCTGTGGGCAAGGATGTTAGAATAATTATTGAGCAAACATGTAAGTCAAGGAGTGATAGGCGTGGGATGACAATTGAGCCTATTGAGCAAGCTAACATCAAATTGATGTCCATGATACTTGGATACAGGTTTCATCACACCAGTAGGGTGAATAGTGTGTTTGCGGGCATAATTCTAGCAGTCATTAGACTTGTGAAGGAAGATGGAGAGTTCAATCTATGTGAGATCTTGTGCCCACAGTTGATTGATACCATCAAGGCAATCAAGCATGATAAGACCAAGATATTCAAGTTTGGGTCTTTGATCATTTACGTGTACCTTCATATAATTGGGAAAGTATCAGATTTGTATTTGGACAAGTCCATTCCAACCATGCCATAGATATCTAACAAGGCATCCACTGAGAGTACATTGAGAGATTGCATAACATTTGGAGTTGAAGACCTTCAGGGCCAAGATGAAAATGAGGTACAGAATTTCAGAAAACATTGTTGAAAAATATAAGGATACTATATGCTTTATGGTTGAAATAGACACAACATGCGTGGAGGCAGTTGAACCAAGAACAAAGTGGATCCATCCACTTGGATATGAAGTTGAGGAACCAATCTTGGAAGCTTATGCACAAGTATTACTTTCAGCACCTAAGGACCGTAATGAACCTAGGTGGGGTACTTATGAGGAAAAGACAAGGGAAATTGATGCGTAGTAACTAAGAGGAAAGCCTCTAAGATTACGTCTGAGATACTCAGAATTCATGGAGTAACACAAGAAGACCTAGACAAAGAAAGGGAAGAAAAGAATTCTTTGGAAATTGAGAGCGAATCCATAGTGGAAGCTAAGTCTGATGATCCCAAGATGAAAAAGGTAAAGATTGAGAAGACTAATGATCCAAAGGATAACACTAGTACATTTGACCTAGTTTTTCTACCAAAATTTTTGACCATGAAATAAAAAAGTTTTGGTTGGTCGGATTATAGAAGGAAAACTTTGATTTTTTTTAATCCATGCCCATGTTCGTTGAAAGTTTGACTAATACTATGTAGGTCAAACTTTCGACAACCGCAGTCATAACTTTTTTTTAAAAAATTTCATTTCATTATTACCACTTATATAATAAATAGAAGTAGGGTTTTGATTTCATTTCATTATTACCACGGCATATTTTTTCAAGGTTACAGCGAGCGAAACAGGTTCAAGGTTCAAGCAATGTAGGGTTTTGATTCGGCACTGCAGATTCGACACTAAGGTAACGTGATTTTGTTTTCCTAACTCTTGTGAGAATTTGAACACATCTATTTATTATTACCAATTTTAAAAAGTTTGAAGCCAATTTGTTCCCCAAAATGTCATCTGCTGTATATTTTATTATTTTATTGGGATTGGGATTAGCTGGGATATTTTTGGTGATGCAGAGAAGGCCAAAGCTTTACCAGGGAGCTGGCCAAAGTCATGGATTTCTTATCCATTATATAGATTGCCTAACGAAGATTTCAAAATTTAATAAAAAAAATTGCATTTTCAATCAAAATGACTGGTATTTACATTCATGCAAACCCGTATTGAAAGAAGTCAAGAATCTAATCAGATGGAAGGCTTCTAAACACTTCTATCTTTCATTTGCAAGTGGTTTGAGTTGATTTGATTAAGTGTGGAAAGAGAATCAGGTTGTAGAATAGGAAAACCCATGGGTGTGCCCTAGCCAGCAGTTTGAATTTCAAACATCTGTTTCTTTCCTACAATCCGATGAAAGTCATTGGCATTTGGTGAGGAGGGAAAATTGTAGAATGTATCATAAGATTTCAATAAACTTACCATGGAGAATGTGGATTGGAGGAGTTTGATATGAAGATAGCAAGGCATCCGAAATGTGAATGGCATCACGACAAGCATAGACTCGTAACTATTATTTGGTTTCAATTTTGAGTCTCAATTCAAGGATTTGAATTTGAATTACTCACCTCTTAATAAGACCATCATGGGATTGGCCAAGTGCCAAGTTTTGAATGCACCTGTTGTATCAAACCGAGCATTGGGCTTTTTATCTTTGAAGGAGATGCTATGGATTTGGGAGTTTGTATAGGGTCCAAAATCTATACTTGGAGGGACACTCTGTCCAAGAGAACATAGATTAAGACACGGTGACTGTCTTGAGGGGTCTTTTGGGACATTTAGAAACCAAAACCCAAAATTATGCCAAGTTTGACTGGCGGCATGCATTGCCACAAGGGACAGTCCTAAAGATCAAGGTGTGTCAAGACCGAGTTACAAACTTGGTAAATAAGAGGGATGTCAATATGAGTCAATTGACATTTAGAAAGGGTCTGAAGGCTTATGAAGAATCTGTAACAATCTAGGTGAGTGAAAGTACTTAGGGAGTATAGGGGTGCATCTTCACTAATGAGATAGCAACTGTGAAGAGTCTCAGGGAGGAGTTACGGGGACACAATGTATTGATTGGCTGAAAAGATTTTGAACACTTGAGAGTGTAGAGCCTTGGTGGGCACCATAATTAGTCCTCTGAGATTCTTGCAGTTGGGAGGCCTAGAGAATGATCCACGCTTTGATCTTTTTGGAGGACGACTGCCTCAAGGAGAGTGTCAAAGAATCTCAATAACACTTGGGGATTCTGTGGTAAAACTTGGTGTTAGATGCAAAAAGCCAGGTTTACAGGCCCAGGAAGCACTCTATACTAAAGTGACAACTGTGCCTTGAAAGGTTGATAAACTGGTCTAAGGGGTTGGTTAGGCCATTGTAAGGTCACTTAGGTTGGGTACAATAGTTAAGAAACAAATAAGAAAATATAATCTAGTTATGATTGAAAGTGGAGAAATGGTTTATAATGTGAAATTCAAGCCTATATATATATATATATTAACCTCTTGATAGAAATGTTGAATCAAATGTACAACCTTTGGCATTTTCAAGAGCTATTTATACACTACAAATTTAAGCCTATATATATTTTAACTTCTTTCTACTTAATGCATGCCAATATTCTACATAATGTCACTTCATTCTTGACTAGTCTTTATTCTCCTTGTTTGACATTAGTAACCTTCCTCCCGCAAGATAATCATCTCTATGATATTTTTGATCTAATAGAAATGTTCCATTTGCCGATTCGAGAATTTAAAATTTTATAATTTATTTAGTATTGAGTATTCTAATTTCTAATTAGTAATTCAATATTCAAAACTTCAATGTTCATTGTTCAATGTTAAAGTATTTACTATTTAGTATTTGGCATTTGCAATTTTGTTTTTTTACTTCTTAATCGTCTTATACATCTTTTCATAACTAGCATTTTAAGTACCATATGTATAGTATATAGTATATACACCCCTCCTCGCCGCCATCCCCAAATTGAGGCCCTTTGTCCCCTTGTCTCGGAAACCCATCCTACCATCCCTGACAGTGGTGTAACTATGGTCTTTTCCAAGTACTTAGCTCTAATACCAATTGTAGAACACAACTCTACTACTGAGAGGGGGAGGGTGAATTAGTAGTAGATAATTTTTTTTCTTAATCAATTTAAATTTTAAACGCTCAATCAAACTTGTCAATCTTAAATCTGATAACTGAAAGCAACTGGAACTGCAACTAGAAAGCAATGCAACCATACAAGAAACAATGCATAAGGTTTAATGTGGAAACCCGGGATGGGGAAAACCATAATGAGAAATGTTGCTATGGTCTACTATCCTAATCCAACCACATGAATAATGTAATTACAATGTTTAAGGGCACCAACCCTAAGGAGTCACCAAATCCCCATATCCTCAGAGCACCAACTCTATTACAATTGAGCACCCACTCAACCATCCTAAGCACCAATTCAGCATCAATCACAAATACAAAATATATTCTATTACTGAACTAAACCTTCAGTTGCACCATTTATAATAGTAGAAATATAGACAAATAAACTCTTCAATCTAAATGTCAACAACCTGCACTTCTTAACAGCTAAAAGACCTACAAATAAACTTCTTATAAGAAGTGTATTATCTACAATTCAGAAGTCCTATTCACAAATTCTGAAAATTTTCACTAACACTGTAATGTATTTGACTTCAAAGATTTTGTCCACAAACTGAGAAAACCCTTTCAAAAACTTTATCTCTTTGAACCATAAAACTGTTTTAACCTTTCAATACAAACCAACTTTATGTTACTCCATTTTGAATGTCCTTTAAGAAATTGCTTACAGCATTTGATAATAGCATACTTGTATTTATTTGTTCATCTTTTGAATAGCATTACTTATAGTAATATTAAGTATACGATGTCAATGCTCACTCATTCTCATTTGTTCACAGCATATTCATTCTCCTGCTCTCCTTTTTCATTTGGCAACACAATACACAGCACAATGCCTTCTATTCTCTGCTATAGATTTTTCCTCTCTTCTTTTCATTCAACATGCTTCACATATAGTCAATGTAATCTTCTTAACATCCTCCTGTAAACTGACTTCATAAATATAACATTCTATTCTCATAGAAGGATCACGGCATTTCACACTTGAACTCCTTTTCCACACACTTCAAGATGTATATATATATAATGCTTCAAAGATACACCCAGCTAACTGACAGAGGTTAGGAAGCTTCAATTGGTTTCAAACTGATTTTATAACTACAAACCAATTAACTTCCTTCTCATGTGGCTTTTGTCTTTTAAATCAAACCTTTTGCTTCTTAAAATAATTATTGAAATAGTTTTGAAACAAAGAATGAATTGAGATAGCAGTTCCTCGCAAACATACACATTCAAAAATATTCTGAGACAAAATAGTAATACTATACATATGTAGACCATAAACAAGTTTGATAAACCCCATGCTGCAAGTACTTCATTTTGCTATGTATGAAAATTCAACTGAGATTTGAAGATCTATTAGTTGACTTGTAGAATCATTTGTTTTGTACATTCTCTGAATTTTTCATATCATCAAAATGGAAAAATATAAAGTTCTCGTACTTGGTAGGAATTGCAGAGGCAGAATGGTCTCCCCATTGCATCTCGTGTCGACACAAAACCATTTCTAATATCCCCATTGTTTTTCTTTGTTGTGACAGAGAAATCTCCCATTAACCTTTATTTCCATGGCAAAATACTCTTAACTGACATATTTTAAACACCTATCAACATGATAAAACCTCCCTAACTTCTGTTTCATCAGTTTGGATAGAAGAGTTTGTTAATACTTAAATACACAGACTTTTCTGGATACTCAATACATACACATAGCTAATGTGACCATGTGAAGAGTCCATGTTCTGTTCTGCACAGAATACATATTTAGAACAACCACCAGAATACATATATTCAGAAACAACAAGTATATTTATCAAATTGTATTTTGATTTGCATAACTTTATATTCACAAAAGTCTTTTTGACATCAATGACAAACTAGTAAAACAATGTATAACAGATCTGATGTTATGTTTGATTCCCTATGGAGACGTAATGGGTTTTTCATAATTTCTAAGTCCTTCCCAAAAAGATGCCTAGAAATGACAATGGTATTTTTGGGAAGGGCCCAAAAATTTGTAGTTGTTTTTGAGATGAACCCATGCTAGATAAAACAACTACCATAATTCCTGATTATTTTATTTTGGAATATACTATGTTTTTGTTTTTACTTTTTACAAGCTTCTGTGGTAGGAAGATCTTATGAAAATTGGGCACTAACAATGAGCACTTGTGTTACTAGTGCTTCAATATCTAATTTTTGGTTACCATCTTAAAGTCTTTTGTCCAGTAAAGTGGCATTTTTTGCCATTACTGACCATTTTCTTGCTTTTTGAACCTAATCATCCCTTCAAATGTTTCTTTTCTAAATAGTTTTTCCTTTGAGGGGATGTTTTTAAGAAGCTAACAACTATTTTAGGAAAGCGCCTTAGAAGCTGGTGCTGCAATTCAGTGGGAATTTTTATATAGGGAAATCTAGTATCTTTGACTTTGAAGTTGACCTCAAATGTGGCTTTCAAATACTGAAAAATTTCTGAATTTATTTTTATTCATTGCATATTGGTAGGCTAGAAATTATATGGTTTTTAAACTCTGGTGCTTTAGCTATTTCGTTCTCAAGAAAACTGGAGGAAAGGGTACTGTGGTTTGTAACATGGTTTTATGGTGGAGAAGTATTACTATTCAAAGCATAGTTTCCAACATTTAATGTGATTACCTATTCAGTTTCTTAGGATATGAATGGAAGTGAATCTTAGCAAAGGTAGAAGTAGAACAGTGACTATGGAATTTTTTGGCAGTAGGTGGTGCTATAGTTTGTGATAATCTGGTTCATTACGAGTAGGGTCTAGACTCTACCATGAATGTAATGTCCTCTGGTGTCATGTCTATTAATGGTATTGATCACAAAATAAAAATATGTCAATCAAGATGGCAATCATAAAGTGACAGAATTATGAACAAGATTTAATGACTTTAATGATTAATGTTACCATCCTTATGAACAAGTATTCTTGTACCCATCATATTTTCTTTCTTAGGGACTGCCAAGGTCTTCATGTACTTTTCTATCAACCATGAGATATTCACATGCCACCACTTCAACTTCCAAATCTGTTACTTCTTCCAAAGAATCTTCTACTGCAACACTTTGTTGTTTTGGTCAGGACATACTGATTATAAGTAAACTAGTAAACCAAAGGACATGCTTTTACTACTAAGTCTCTATTTGTTGGGCATACTAATTATAATTACTTGACATATATCACAAATGTTGCTAATTAAGGTTGGCGAGATGATTACACCTATCCTAAAAAAAGACTGTCAAATCATTATGCTTTCAAATCAATTACCTATCGACATATCCCTTGTGAGGGAGAGAAGCCAAACACATAAAGAACATGCACATAAACATGGCAACTAAAAAAATTAAATGGAATACACCAAGAAGTACCAAATGATGAATGCTCAATTGTTGTAATGGCAAAGCAATATCAAAACCGTCAATTTCTAGAACTTGATTTTTCTATAGTCCTAATGATTTTTCTTATTTCTTGTCTGTGCTTGGTGATAGGATTTTGAACATTGCTGACATAATTAAATGGAATACACAATACCAAATGATGAATGCTCAATTGTTGTAATGGCAAAGCATCATAACCGTCCATTTCTAAAATTTGATTTTGTGTAGTCTTAATTTTTTCCTATAGTCCTAATGATTTTGAAAATTGTTGACAAAGAGTGTTTCTTTTTTTTATTATAGTATAAATGATTTTTCTATAGTCATAATGATTTTCCTTATTTCTCATCTTTTGTCCCTTTTTTATTTCCTATGTCTATGCTTCGTGATAGGATTTTGTCACCTTCTTTTGATGGTATATTTCATTCACTCTATGTGGAATACTATTTTGTTCACTATTTTATTTCAGCTTCATATTTATTTCATTTTTCATATACACAAAGACTACACATGCTGATAAAAAAATGAGTTATTTGATTTAGGTTTACTTTTCATTATTGTAAATGGTTAATATTTCTAATGGTACTCCTTGGTGTATTTCATATAAATTAAATAATCATATAAAAATAATAAATGTAGTAACGATGGTGCGGTGCATTATTGATATAGGCTCGATGACTCTTGTCAATGTGCCAAACTATTAATGTGGTGGTGGGTAGTGTGTGTTGAAGACTTCACGGACACCGAACAACCCTGGATGACAATTTTGGTGTTGCGCAAATAGAAAAAAGGTTGCTAATGTGTATATATTTAAAGTTTCTAATGTAAATACTATTCATTATAATATAAGAACTAATGTAGACTGGGTATCACAGGGAAATAATGGCTACGGATACTTTAGTTGGGTCGATGACAACTCATCTGCATCTATCCACCCATCTCCACTTATTCATGATGAAAGATTTGAGTGCAAAATGTGTCAAGCTAGGGCAAATTCTAAAATTATATTTTTACGATGCCTTCTTTGTATTGTAATCGCATATCTTTGTTGCGACCATATGCAAAGATGAACTCAGGAATTAGTTAGTTTAGTATTTTCATATTGTAACTGATATTTTAATATTGATATGACATAACTTCTCTTTGACTCAAGTGCGCATATATATGGTTTACATCTTTTTTTAGAATAATTCTTCATGTTTATGGCTCAGGTGAGCCCCAATCTGCTATTAATCACATGATTTAACGTATAGTGTTTTCTTGGTTATTCCATTTGTTCCTTGACCTTGACTATGGATTGACTATCATTTTCAAGCTTGAGCAAGGTTTTGTACCATGCAACGTCTGTAGATTTGTACGCAACACTAATTTATGCTGGAGGTAAATTACATGTGTCATGTAAACAACATGGTTGAATGCAATCTCTTTTGCATGTTTTCAAGAGTTTTCCCACCAATACAAGCGTAAATAACGCATGGAACGTAATCTATGGACACTGCGTGGTATGAAGTCTCGCTGAAGTTTGAGCGCAGCGTGGTATGAAGTCTCCCTTTATAAACACAACAGTTGAGAAACATAAATGCAAATTTCACAATAGTTGAGAAACATAATTGTAGGCATCACGGTCATAATTTTTTGGAGATAACATAATTGAGTTGTATACCCAAGCGATGGAGTGCAACTTCTGCACCTCCAATTCCAAGTTGACACTACGGGATACAAAGACCATAGATAAGGAATAAATTTAGAGAGAGGAGAAGGTCCATAACGACCAAAATAACATAGGATGAACCTCAAGTTAAATGAGGTAACTGCAAACATTTTAATAGATTTTTATTATTAAATAATGAAATTTACATATACTAGTGTTCTAAGCCCCCTCATTACATGATTTATTATTGTAAGCCCCCTCTAACTTACGCATCTAGAAAATGAAACTACAACCTATTGGGATTGAGACAAACCTTAGAGAACAACAACAGCTAGGAATGATCGCTTTCCAACATCTGTTGAATACATCTATTGGAGGACCTTGTATTCATGAGCTACACCATGTATTCATGAGCTACAGATGTTTTCAAAAGATGTTGGAAAGCAATCCTTCCTAGCTATTGTTGTTCTATAAGGTTTGTCTCAATCTCAATAGGTTGTAGTTTCATTTTCTAGATGCCTAAGTTAGAGGGGGCTTATAATAATAAATCATGTAATGAGGGGGCTTAGAACACTAGTATATGCAAATTTCATTATTTAATAATAAAAATCTATTAAAATGTTTGTAGTTGCCTCATTTAACTTGAGGTTTGTCCTATATTATTTTTGTCATTATGGCCCTCCTCTGCTCTCTAAATTATTCCTTATCTATGGTCTTTGAATCCCGCAGTGTCAATTTGGAATTGGAGGTGCAGAAGTTGCACTCCATCATTTGGGTATACAACTCAATTACATTGTCTCCAAAAAGATGTGACCATGATGCCTACAATTATGTTTCTCAGCTGTTGTATCCCAGGACCCCTTATGACCCTTTACGACCATTTATGACCTCTAAGAATGCATCTTAGAGGTCTTAAAATGTCGTAAAGGGTCATAAGAGGCTCCTAGGAGGGGCCAGATGAGCTTCCACCTTCACATGGTTGGCCCTGTTAAGTAGAGAATGTTAATTAAACTATTCTTGAAACAAAGAGAAGCTCAATAATTTAAGGTCTCAGTCCACAGACAAATTAAATTAGACTTTCTAAGCCTCTTATTTTAGTTTGTAATAAGATTGATTTGCAACCACTAGAGACTAATCTAGAAGCTTGAAGAAGCAGTATATTTTGGCAAATGAAGAGTGGAAAGAAGATGATATTCTTGAGATCATAGATGGACACAATGTTGCAGACTTTATTGATCCAAATATCTTGTAGAGGCTTGAAGAACTAGAGAGGGAAGAAGGGCTCAAGATGGCAGCTAAGGGTGATGAGGATTTCACAATAGTTGACAAACATAATTGTAGGCATCATGGTCACATTTTTTTGGAGACAACATAATTGATTTGTATACTTAGACGGAGTGCAACTTCTCGACCTTCAATTCCAAGTTGACACTGTAGGATCGAGAACAACTTGGAACTCTATCACATGTTGATATACAAAAATTTCCCAGTCGTGCCAAAAAACTCAATTCTAGTGCTTGTACTACATGACCGATGCCAAAGTAGGGCTCTCCCAATCACTAATTATGACCCGCTGGCAACAAGCAATAGAATGAGTGTGGACACCTGAAGATAAATATCAAATAGGGGGAAAGCACCTGCAACAACAGAGGCAATAGTTGTAGATACATATGAGGATATCCCAAATCCCTAATTTAATAAATATGGTGAAGAAAAAGAGTAATGCAAAAATTATTACTATTTTTGAAGATGCAAATCCAACCGAGGAGATGCTGAAGAGGATAGATGAATTGATGGCGCGAGCACATCATTTTGAACTAAGCAGTATTTATTTTATTAGGGATTTCTGGGATATCTTCATCTGTATCTATAGCTATTGCCTCTATTGTTGCAAGTGCTTTTCCCCTATCCTGAACTTCAAATTGTGACAAAAATATCAGTAAAACTATCATAATAACTCCATGAACATTGTTTTAAGTAATTATCTATGAATATTGTGTATTAATATTGAATTATATGTCATGTTAATGAATATTGTTATGTGTTAATGGGGAATTTAGATTGATGTTAGGGGGAGGGGGGGTGAGGCCAGATGAGCTTCCACCTTCACGTGGTTGGCCTTGTTAAGTAGAGAATATTAAAGTATTCTCAAAACCAAGTGAAGCTCAAACTAACATACCTTCAAAGGTTTCTTCTCTCATATATTAGATGTAGCCATACATTAAGTTAATAATCAAATGACTATTGAATGAAGAATAGAGATGCATGGTAATATAATGTATAAAGATGGAGAAACAAATGTCAAAGAAACAAATACTTGGGAACCAATGACAATGCAACTTTAGTATATGTTGTTGTTATAGAGAAATCAATTAGAAACCCATCAATAATATATATATATATATATATATATATATTTATTTATTTATTTATTTATTTATTTATTTATTTATTTATTTATTTATTTAACCAAAAATTATTATTGGTCACTTTTTCAACATTTTAATAATAGTTATTTCGACAAGAATGCTATGTGTTTGACGTCGATTCTGACAACATTATGGACCCTGATTGGTCGCAATTACGATGAACGTTGGTCGCATAGATAAAAGGTTTGATCTACAATTCTTCCAGGTAATTCAGACGATAATTCAACCACTAAGGAGGTCAGAATTTTGACGATAATTTTTCTTGTCGTATAATCGATGAGAAAAAGTTTGACAACAACTTTGGTCATCTGTTCAACCAATGGGTATCAAAAATTCAACTAATGCTCATCAAAAAACAAGGTAAAATTTACTAGTGTAAACAGGGTAAAATTGATGATATTAGTCATGCGCCCACTGTTATAGTTGATGTTGAGTCCAAAAATGTATCTCCTATGATGCCCAAGAGGAGAAAACAAATCACCACAAGTCACCCTTCAACTAGAGCCACAAGAAGTAGATTGAAAAATGTGCAGCCACCTCGAGAAGTAGGATTCCTACCTAGTCTTCAAGTGTTAAGGACTAGAGTAGTAGAAGAAGGAAGGCTAGATCAGATAGCCAAGTTTTATGAAAAATATCATGAAATTGATAAGTCAGAGATTCATGAGATGCTGATCAAACACATGATAAAATTCAAGAAGACAGTTCTTGAATTGAAGACAGCTATCCCAGATAAGGTATGGGAGATTATGGATACCTTGAAGAGACAAGCCATTGAAGAAGACTTCAGAATCAGGGAAAGAACACTGGATTACAATCTTCCAGTATGTTTTGTTGAAGAAAAGACACTGATATTGAATTTGGTGAAGCCGCACCTAAGGAAAAAGATGAGAACACTACACATTATGAACAAAGACTATGAGCTGATAACAAAGGAAACAGAGAAGGCCTTTAAGAAGGTATTCTTAGAGCAGTACATGAAACCTCCATCTCTGCCCATCACTCAAGCACCTAGTGATTAAGACAAAGTAGAAGAGACCACCAATATACCATTTATAGGTCCTCAGGATTCAGCACCTACAGTGGTAACACCTACAAAGGCAATAAAGTCTGTGCCCATGACAGAAACACAAAAAGATGATACAATCTTCATTGACAATGTAGAGATTGCAATGGCAGCCACAAATAATGACTTGGATAAGTTTGAGGAAGCCTTTGTGAGCACACAAGAGGTTGAAACTCTATGCAGTGACAATTCACCCAAGCTACAGGAAAAAGTATTAATAGAAGATATAACAGGCCAAAGAGATGAAGAAGAAAAGGAGGAAGAGGATACAGAAAAGAAAGATGCACATGTGGTTACAATGACTGAGGTAATGGATTTCAGCCAAAGATCCTTCTTACCCCAAAACCCTCAGTATCATTGTTGTCAAGTTTGACACCAGACACCACAAGCTTAGACTCTTGGGGAGAAGCGGACTTGATTAAGATTAGTGTCTTAGCTATGGAAAAGGCCAAAGAAAAACAAGTAATGAGGAATCCCCTCCTAGTAGAATCAGTAAACATTCTGAACAATTTGTTTCCAAAGGACAAGAAAGTGTCAAAGATACACTCTGTTGATGATGTAATTACAGTCATCTCACATTTCAAAAGTAATTTCTCAAGCCTTGAAAAATCTATATCCCTGGTTGCAGAAGAAAAATACCTGAAGAAGAGGTTGAGTTAATTAATGAGAAACTTTGCACTTGACCTAAGCTCACTCAAGACTAATCGAGCATCCTTAAAAGAGTTTGCAGATCAAGGAAGAAGAGTCATTGTTGAATGTATGGATCAAGATAAGCTTACTGATGCCCATTTCGAGAAAATAAAAGAGGCAGAAGCTATGATTGAGAAAGTCAAGGGTTCGGTGAAAGACACATCCATAGATGTAAACATCTATAATAATGTATACCAAGGACAAATAGAAAAGATTGAGAAGGAAGAAAAAGAAATGTCAAAGATCAGGGCAAGGCAAACACATCTCAGGAATGCTCCTTGCGCCCTCATTAGATATACTCAATTAGAACATCAAGGACATAGACGCCACAATGGTAACATATGATCATGGTCCTAGCACTTACTTGAAGAAGATGGAGAAGCTATAGTATGCACTATGTGCCCATCTCCAGATAGTAAACTCCTTGATCACATTTTGGAAGAAGGAGATCCAAAACCTAAAGACAGCATATCTAGATGTTTTCCCTCAGTGAGTATATGTAGATAAATTTTTTGAAACACCTTTGTCATTAATGTCAAAGGGGGAGTTGTGTATAGAATATGGATCATAATATATATAGGGAGATATAAGTGTATGTATAGAAGACAAAAAAAAATTTGTATTAAGGACAGTTAGCAACTTGGCCATATTCCTTTGTTGTCATCAATGAAAAAGGGAGCGATTGTTGGAAAGTTGTCTATACTGATGTATATGACTTAATATAGTGTTTTCATTATGGAAAAAAAGTCATATAGTAGTTCGGAGTCAATGCACTTGATGAGAAGATCAGAAATTGGTTAAGTGTTGAAGACCGGATAGTGTACAGAGTTCTTGCAGCTCAGAGCATCAGTGCACATGCGTACGACCAAGTTATGGTATGCACCCTGGAAGATAAGTTAGTTAGACTATATTCATGCTTATTCTATGAGCGCATGATCAGATATGCAAGTATGAGGAAGATACAAATAGATGAAGTTACACAGCCAATGAAGAACAGAGTAAGCAGTCGACTGTTATCATTTTGAGTTGCGGTTATATCCTATTGATGTAAAGGCTATGCGCCTATTGTAATTAGATTGCCAACATATATATATGTTTTTTTGTAAACACGCTTGAGCCAATTCATTTGGAAGCATTGTATGTAATAGGTCTAAGGGCCGACCTAGTTGTCTATTTTGTATGTGCACATAAATATGAGATGCGCCCATTGTAATTAATAAGGATGATGATAAAGAGTTGTGATAAGTAGAGTAGAAGTGTGCAAAGAGTCTATAAGATGTATTAGAGCTTTGCAAGAGGTCAAAGCATCAACATATCAAAGGAACTAATCTGACAAGCAGTGTCAGAGTAACAGTTCATCTAGCAAATATAGTGTGTATCTGAGATTAGAAGGTTGTAGCCTTCACCACTTGAGCAGTGAGCTCTAGGAGAGTGAGTCCACTCCCCTAACAAGGACTATTGTAAAAGACTCCTAATAGGGTCTGACCCTTAACAATGTCTATTGTACTTAATACATTGTAAAGCAACTCCTAACAGGGTTAAGGATCTTCTATCAAGGATCACTAAACACTAGTACAGAATATTTGTGGGTGTCAATTCCCACTGGGGTTTTTACCTATTTGGGTTTCCCCATAACCATATTGGTGTTATGTGTTGATTTCATGTTTCATCTTTATATGGATGTTCATTTTAGTACTTAAGCATTTAAGTTTAGTTTAAAAATTAAAGTAAAAAGATAAAATACAGTGAACACTAATTCACCCCCCCCCCCCCCTCAGTGTTCCCATTCCTAACAAAGGGAACTTTGGACTATTAGTACTACTGATCATGAAGCAATATTGAATACCCTCAAGCAAAGAGATGACCCTTCAGGCACACTTCAGTAGGTAAGTTCAACTCAAGTTGCAAGGTTTTCCATGTTTATTACGATTACATTCAATAAATTAATTGTAGTTTTTTTCTTTATTTGCTTGAGCCAATGAACTTGGTTTTGTATGTGGATTGTAAATGCAGTTGGATACATATATGATAGATATAGAATATTGAGGTGTGCATTTGATTAGCCCATCTTTTATGATAGTAAACTTCATTATGCATTGGCTAGTCATGTTCTTTGGTTCGTTTAGTTACTTATACATTCATAATATTTTTTTCAACCTATATAAACTTCTTATATTCTCTATTAACTTTTCTTCTACCTTTCAAATGCAGGGATTGGAATGTAGATGTCATCGAGTACCACGTGTTAAACTTATACACTTTAGGAGTGGAAAGGACACTTATTTTTTATATATAGTTGTGTATCTAAGATTTTGTATATAAAAACAACAATTGAATGTAATGTGCATATTTAGATGCCAAATTTTGTATATAAAAACAACAATTGACTGTAATGTGCATATTTAGATGCAAAATTTTGTATATATAAAAACAACAATTGAATGTAATGTGTATATTTAGATGCCAAATTTTGTATATAAAAAATTTGATGCAAAATTAGATGAAAAATTTTTAATATAAAAGAGCCAATGGGGTTGATTTACAAATATTAAGAGCCTACATTTATATCATCTTAATGCCATGTAAAGTGCAAAAATTATGTTTCCTTACTATGAATGTTGTATCCTTATATTTGTATCATCTTTATTTTGTATCCTTACATTTGTATTGTCTTAATTCCATGTACATTTGTATCGTCAAATGATATAATAGTTGGAGTCATTGAGTCAAAATTGGTCAAATGTGTCTAAAGTAAAATGGTGATTCCCTAGGGTGAAGGGATAGTGTTGAAGGATTGCATCCTAGCACTGAATGGACTATGCCATTAGCTCCGGTTGGGTGGTTAAACGCTAGTGACAACCCTATTTCGACCACTGAGTTAGTAGAACATTCGCGAACGTGCCGGACCAAAGTGTCCCCAAGGTACACTAAGCACGATTGGGTAGCGATATTTTGAGGCTCTTATCTCAGACCCTATGAGAGGTATCAATGAACTGTGAGATGCTACAGAACCGTTGAGGCCTACAACAACCTCTCTCCATTCTGGGAGATTCATTTTTTTTTGAATTTGGGCACGCCAAATCTCAATTGATGTCAAAACTTGCAGTGAGGGTCAGTTGAAAGTTGCACCACTAAGTTTCTTCCAAACCGTTTGTCCCGGCACCAAATGGACTATTCCATTAGCTCTGGTTAGGTGGGTAAACGCTAGTGACAACCCCATTTTGACCACTGAATCACTAGAAAATTCATGAACATGTCAGGCCAAAGTGTCCCCAAGGTGCACTAAGCACAATTAGGCAGTGATCTTTCGAGGCTTGTAACTTAGACCCCATGAGAGTTATCAACGAACTGTGATATTCTAAAGGACCATGTTTCTGAGGCCTACAATAATCTCTCTCCGTTCTGGGATATTCCAATTTGTTTGAATTTGGCATGCCAATCTTGCTTGATGTCAAAACTTCCAGTGAGGGTCAGTTGAAAGTTGCACCACTAGGTTTCTTCCAGACCATTTATCCCAGTATCTAATGGACTGCACCATTAGCTCTGCTTGGGTGGGTAAATGCTAGTGACAACTCCATTTTGACCATTGAGTCACTATAATGTTCACGAACATTTCAGACCAAAGTGTCCCCAAGGTGCACTAAGCACGATTGGGCAACGATCTTTCAAGGCTCATATCTTAGACCCCGTGAGAGGTATGAAAAATCATGAGATGCTATAGGACTGTGTATTTGAGGCCTACAATTTATCTTCTCTTTGTTCGGGGAGATTCAAATTTGTTTGAATTTGGCACGCCAATCTCTCTTGATGTCAAAACTTGTAGTGAGGGTCAGTTGAAAGTTGCACCACTGGGTTTCTTCCAAACTATTTGTCCTGACACTAAATGGACTATTCCATTAGCTCTAGTTGGGTGGGTAAACACTAGTGACAACTCTATTTCAACCACTAAGTCACTAGAACATTTGTGAACATGCCATACCAAAGTGTCCCTAAGGTGCACTAAGAATGATTGGGCAGTGATCTTTCGAGCCTCGTATATCAGACCCCATGAGAGGTATCGGTGAACAATGAGATGCTACAGGACCGTGTTTCTGAGGCCTACAATAAACTCTCTCCATTCTGGGAGATTCAAATTTATTTGAATTTGGCACGCCAATCTCACTTCATGCAAAAACTTACAGTGAGGGTCAATTGAAAGTTGCACCACTGGGTTTTTTTTTAAACCATTCACCCTAGCACCAAATGGTCTACACCATTAGCTCCATTTAGGTGGGTAAACGCTAGTGACAACCCCATTTCGACCACTGATTCACTGGAACATTCACGACCATGCCAGACCAAAGTGTCCCCAAGGTGCACTAAGCATGATTGGGCAGCGATCTTTTAAGGCTTGTATCTCGGACCCCGTGAGAGGTATTGACAAACCGTGAGATGCTACAAGATCATGTTTCTAAGCCTACAATAACCTCTCTCCATTCTGGGATATTCAAATTTTTTTTAATTTGGCACGCCAATCTCGATTGATGCCAAAACTTGTAATGAGGGTCAATTGAAAGTTGCACCACTGGGTTTCTTCCAAACCGTTCGTCCTGGCACCGAATGGAATGCGCCATTAGCTCCAGTTGGATGAGTAAACACTAGTGACAACCCTGTTTCAACCACTGAATCACTAGAATGTTCATGACCACGCTGGACCAAAGTGTCCCCAAGGTGCACTAAGTACGATTGGTCAGCAATCTTTCAAGGCTCATATCTCAGACCCCGTGAGAGGTATCAACAAACTATGAGATGCTACAGCACCTTGTTTTTTAGGCCTACAATAACCTCTCTCTAGTCTGGGAGATTCAAATTTATTTGAATTTGGCACACCAATCTCACTTGATGCCAAAACTTGTAGTGAGGGTCAGTTGAAAGTTGCACCACTGGGTTTCTTCCAAACCGTTCGTCCTGGCACCAAATGGTTTGCACCATTAGCTCTCATTGGGCGGGTAAATGCTAGTGACAACCTCATTCAGAACATGAATTCAGTAGAACGTTCATGAACATGTCAGACCAAAGGGTTCCCAAGGTCCACTAAGCACCATTGCCTATGTTGGCGAGCGTTCTGGTGTGTCAAGTGGCAAAGTAAGCCTTTAAATGGATCCTTTGATTGGTGTGTCAAGAGGCGAGTGTTATGATATTTTGTATTGATTGATAATCCTTTGTAAAGGATCATGCATTGTAAGCCATTAAATGGCATTGGGAAGGGCTAAATGTACCTAGGGGTCACTAGGGGTGATTAAGTTAATCCCAGGTTAGTTGGATTGATCTAAAAACCTATAACGTCTATAATGGATATAAAATGGCCAATAGAGTCAATCAAATGATGTAAAGGCACTTGAAGTGCTAAAATATGGAATTTGCCTATATTGGCATAATAAGCCTATAAGGCTCATATGGGGTTATAGGTTAGTTTGGATTACAAAGGTTGTTTTAAACCTTTTTAAAAGTTATAAGAAGGGGTATTAGATTCAATTTTTCAAGTTGAAAACATTAGTTGTCAACTTGACAACATCTTTAAATCATACTTTGGTTATGACAGTCGGTTTGGGACTATTACCAAGAAGTTAGATAGTTAGATAGAGGTTGCAGTCGGGTTTTGAAGGAGTTTTGCATTTTTTTTGTAGGGTATCTACGTGAGTGAATGGGGGATGTCGAGTTAGGAGTGTAAGGAAGCAAAAATGTAATGTTTTACAATCAATAAATAAAGATTTTCTCTACATGTTGTTAATTGTGTCGTGGAATAGTCAGTGCAACAAAAAATTAATGTGCTTGACTTGAACATGATTTGGGTTGGGTAGTGAAGTAAAAACATTTCTTTGATTATTGTTTACATCTTCCATGCATTACTTTTAGTCTTTTTATTGTTCTTAAAGCAAAGCAAGTGACTGTTGTTCTGTGACTATGACTGGTTGAAGGGTACAATCAATGTGTAGGGATTGTAGTCTCCTTAAGGGATTGACTCTCCCACCCACTGTGACCAATATAATTGGTGGGAGAAGTCACTGATGTATTATATCCTTGTTACGTCGTAGGTGTTTCCATTTTGGAAAGCCCCGGCCTGATTTTGACAATCAACGGCTGGAAGTGGCGGAGAGCCCAATGACTACCATTGGGAGCTTCTTGGCCATCCATTCACCAGCCAATGTCACACACAAATTTTGTTCACATGTCTGTTGCTCTGTTCTGACAGATTTATTTGACCCATCTAAATCATTTAATTCTTCGATGGCATGATAAATTGAAATTCCACACTCATCATATAGAAAAATATCGTGAGACTATCTATGCAAAGTCCATCACATCACATTAATAAATTCAGCGGCATTAACCTGCATCAGTGTAAATGTCCTCTAAATATCATCTCAAATTCATTGCCACCTCTTTGTCACTTATCGTGCATTTACTGTATTTTCTGGAATGCTTTCTACACTGTCACCCCCGCCACCCTCTTGTTCTATAAATTTAAAACAACTCTATCAAGATTTAATACCTAAATACTAAATATCCCAAGGGAAGTCACAACATAGAACATCAATTCTTATACCTACATACTGGAAGGGAAGTTAGTGGAAGAAAGCTCACAGCTCACAACAGCAATTACGGTACTTTTTCATTCTTTCCTCGTCAATTTTTATTTGAAGAAATTACAAATTGTTTGTCAAATCTCCTTATGTAATTGTTTGCTAGTTCTCCTTTGCTAAATATGTAACTGTTTGCTTAATATGGAGGGGCATCAAACAAGTTCCATTCACAAAGTGACTGTACAATGGGTATATTTAAATTTCCAGACAAAACCTAAACCTATTATTGTATTTCAGTTAGTTAAATATATCATAACTGAAGCCTGTATGAACATATTTGATTTCTATAAATATGATAGCAGACAACATTTTTGGAAAACACTTCAGAACACACTCGTTGCATTTGTTTATCTCCAAAGCTGTAGCTATGAGAAATCATTTGAGTTGCATTTAAAAAATGGATAAAACATAAGCATATTAAAGGACTCAACCAGAACCTGTAACTATTTGATGCTTGCTGCCCTGCATACAATAATTTAGGCAGCATTGAATTCATTTTTGGGAACCCACAGTCTATTATACATCCTCCTTTTTTTAGTTTAAGAGCCAATTAAAACCAATAAAAATAGAAATCGAAAGCCAAATTATAAACCCAGAATTAAAGCATTAACTGACCTCCATCTTCTTGCAAATCTGAAGTCCACAAAGTAAGATTGTCTCTCAATAATTGCATTATCAGTGTACTGTCCTTATAGGACTCCTCGCTGAGTGTATCAAGCTCTGTAATGGCTTCATCGAAAGCTTGTTTTTCCAAGTGACAAGCTCTGTAGCAACCACTCAATAATTACATAAAAACAATTAAGATTTCAAGCATTCACTGAAATTACTCAATAATTAATAAAATAAATGCAGTTCTTTGTAAATTGAACCATCTTTGCAACATTTTTTGACACCGAATACTAAGCAAACTAACGATATCTTCTAAGTTTTTAATTAACAATTTATAATATTATGGACAGAAAGAATCATTTAAACTTACCTTTCAGGTGAATTTCGAATTTCATAATAAAAAACTAAAAAGTTCAGTGCTAAGCCAAGCCTGATAGGATGAGTGAGAGGTAGATCTGTAGCTGCAGTATTTGAAGCAGCCTGCAATACCAAAGTATTAGTCTCATTAAGCCCATCCAGGAATTGCATGTCATGTGACGAAAACTTGTACAGGAATTTTACTTGAAATTTTCATTTTGTCCAAATAAAAACATATATGTCTATAGGATTAAAGATGTCAATTATAACATTATGCAAATTTTAAACTACCTGGTAAGCCTTCAAAGATTGAATTTCTCAGTTGCTTATTTATTGTCATGTATGTCATGTCCCCGCCATGAGACACTTAGAAGATATGCGATATAATAAGTTTTAATTAAAGATTGAAACTTATTTGTATAAGCCTTTACCATTCATTGACAAGCATTCTTCAACATTTTCTTCATGAATTTAGGTTTCCATAATATGGGAGCTCTGAATTGTTAAAATCTTTTGCCCAATTTGAATTTGGATATCCGTAATATATGCGAGCTCTGGATTGATCAATATTCAAAGCCATTAAATATCTTGAACTGTGTGTCTTCAGACTTCAATATGTGAGAGCCCGAAATTGAACTGTATTATGTGTTAAAAGAATTTGAATTTTAGCGCTATTGCAGGACTTGTCTCAGTTATTCCTTGTCTTGATTCAGCAGTAAATTGTGGGTATGGGGTATGTGACAATGATGAAGAACATCCCATCTTCATGTGAGTTTGAATTTAGCTTGGTTTGTGTGTCAGACTACTAGCTACAATTTCCTGCTGACTGCAGTAGTTAATGGGAGAATTGGAAAAGATGTTAGAAAAGCTAATGGATTAAAAAGACCCGCACCAATCACTTAAACAGTCAATATTAGAAAAAGGTGTTAGAAAAGCTAACAGATTACAAGGACTACCAGTCACCTAAATAGTCAATGTTTAGAATTTGTTGGTTCAATCTCCTATTTATACAACTACTAGCCCTCTCCCTATATTATTTTTGTTGTATACTGAGTTGTTGTTCAATCTCCCATTTATCTACCCTATATTGTTCTCACTTGCAGGTGACAGATAAGGCAAATGAAATTTTTTTTAAAATGGATGTAACTGTCACAGATTCGGTCCTTGTGAAGCCTGTAAAATCCACTCCACATAATCAACTGTGGGTTTCAAATGTCGATTTAGTAACGGTTAGAATTCATTCTGTAATTTCTTATATTTACAGAAGGCCTCCCAATGGAGATTTGGATGTGGCTGAAATACTGAAGGACGCACTTTCTAAGGTGTTGGTAGATTTTTATCTTCTAAAATCTCTTGACATAGAAACCTGCTTCCCGCTGCCCTCCAATCTAAGCCCCTTCATTTTATGCCAGAGAAACAAAATGAA
The DNA here is from genome assembly GCA_027943335.1 of Chamaecyparis obtusa. Classification (NCBI taxonomy): domain Eukaryota; kingdom Viridiplantae; phylum Streptophyta; class Pinopsida; order Cupressales; family Cupressaceae; genus Chamaecyparis; species Chamaecyparis obtusa. Next base: position 291,633 of record BSBK01009649.1, read on the forward strand.
GCTCCAAAAGTGGAAGAGATTGAAGATATTGATCTCAGCGTTAGACAAGTCTGATATAATTATCAGATCTATTAAAAGCTTCAATGAGATCCCATAGCACGACAGGTGTAAAGAACTGAGGAAGCTTCTGTGCGCTGTCCTGATTATTTAAGTGACAGGCGGGTTGTACTTTGTGAGCTGTCGAAAACCTTTTAGAAAGTTTGCCTAGGGATTTGGATCATCACTATCACAGCTCTTCTATTTTAAGAAACGAGGTGAAAGCAAGGGAAAAATAACTATTATATTATAATTAATGAGATATATGCAAGCTGTTGTTTTTTTAATTCATTCGAAAACATATAATAAGATCAATAGATGTATTTATAAGCCCAAAATCTATAAAATACTAACATACAGCTAATACTATTTTGAATTTAATTGTTTAGCTATATTCTAAAAACTGATTATAATATGGTTCTCTTTTTTTAACCATATTTTAAAAAGTCATTAAATAGTATACATATGTCAATAATAAATATTACAACTATTAAAACTTTCACATATACATACAAATAATAGAATGTATAAATTACCGTAATTACAATATATAATATATTATTAAAATATAATTTATTTTTACCATATTATATGTATTAAAAATTTCATTTATATATGACAAATATAATAATTTCAATTAGAATATTTGTTCAAAACATCAATTTTAGAATTTAAATTTAGATGATAGAAATGTTCAAATTTTAAACTTGGGCTTTTTTAGAGTTGTCAATGTCAAAGATATATGAAACAAAAATTAATGTAAATTTGTGCAGATTAAGGAAGTAGTTTTATTGAGGTAGTTATAGTTTGTGGATTGTATTGTGGTTTAATTAAAAGTTTGAATTTATTAGATGAAGGCAAGCCTACCAATAAAAAATAAATATAATATTGAGATTAACTAGAAAATAATTTGAATGATTACAAATGAATAAACCATTACTTTTATAGAAAGAAAGATAAACCTAATCTACCTCACATACCTAAAGATTAGTTCAACTAAGTGAACTATTATTACCCTAATTTATTAAAAAAAAAAACCTAAGTTTAGATCAAGCGAAAAGTAATTAAATGACCTAATTGTATTCAGTTTGCAGTAAACTAAATGTATACTTCTTGTTTATGCAATGATTATAATATTTGCACATAAAGACTTAATTCTTTAAGGACGATTGATGTATTAAAATTGTTGTACAATTACTGCTTTTTCCTTTTTTTGTACATGATTGCTAAAATATATATATTGGTTAGAAATGAATATAATATGTTGTGAAAGTATTTTTTTCAGATATAGAGGGAATCTATGTATTAATTTACGTCTACAATTAACTCAATATTTAATCATTATGTACAAAAAAAATACAACAAAATGAAAAAAAATATAAAAATAGGTGTATCCATTGCACACTCAGGTGCGATTGCTAGTATTATAATTGTTTTATGCAGGGATATGTGAAGTGATGGTTGAGAGAACACTGATTGATTGAGTTTACTAATTGAAGGAGAGCCCGTCTTTACACTAGTCATTATGGAAGTTGAATACCCTTGAGAAGAGTTGTTCTTATGATGGAATATGGATATTAGGATCCATAATAATGTGTTAGGCCAACTGGATTGTCTTGGAGAGAGTTACAGAGGTCCTTTTGAGTAGACCCTAGGTATATGACCCTAGAAACAAGGGTTTGGTGGCAAGAAAATTTAGTGAGTGTTGAAACCTTATAAACTTGAAAACCTTGTATTTTTAAACCTTAAGAAATATTGTTTCATGCTTTGGAGTGCAGGGAGTAAATGCGTGTATAAGTTGCTTTGTTATTTGGAGGAAATTAGGCCTAGTTTGTGGGTGCTAGGGTAGTGAATTTGGCATTTGGTCCAAAGGAGTCTACCATGAGTCTTGGGGAGTATTTAAGGAATCCAAAAGGATATCTAGATCAACCATTAGTTTCTTGAGTTTTTTAGGGAATTCTGGAGAAAAGGGATGATTTATGACTAGTGAAGGCTACAAGCCTACAAGGGCTATTGGAGTGGATTGGTGGAAGATGAGTTGACCAAAATTGGTAGATTGGTGGATCATAGTAGATGGACCATATTAAGATGTTATATGGTGTTAGAATGAAGGTGGAAGACCTATTTCAAGTTTTGACAAGATGGAGTCTCTAGGTGCACTAAGAGGCCTAGAATGGAGTTGGTGCCAAGAGAAGTTGGGATGAAAGGTTAGAGGAAGTGAACTTGTTCAAAATGTCTAATGTGTTGGTTCGCTAAGTTCAAAGCACTCTATTTGACCCCTGAGTTGAGACTAACTCCTTGAGTAGATTCCAAGATGCTTTTAGAATCCTCAAGTTGAGTTGGGTGTATTGAGGGGATAGTAGAGGGCTCTGTGTTAGATTTGCTTAGTTGAGAGCATCAGATACACATGAATACAATGCAGCACATAAATTTTGAATTCACTTAAATGATGAATTACACATGTGAACACACGTAGCACATAAAGTACACACATAAATTCTCTTAAGTCATGAAGCATACATGTAGTACATAGATTATAAAGCATACACATGAATTCACTTAAGTCATGCACATAGCCCATACACATGAATTTAGGTTATGAAGAATGTACTTGAATGTACATGAATATACTTAAGGCATAAATCATACACATTAGTACATACACACAAGCATATCTACATACTAACAATGAATAAATGAACACACAATTAACAAATTGGATCAAATATCAAGTTTCATATATATCAAAATGAACAATAATTTTGTACATATTTACAAAATCAACATATATAGATACAATGTGGCATACGCCATCTCAAAATGTGTCATATGACATCTCAAAATAAGAAGTTCAACTACAAATATTTCTAGGACATCATATTCTACTAGTGGATCATCAAAATGCAGCCTCTTTGAAGTACTATTTGGCTCTAATGGATCCTACATTCAAACACAAAAGTGAAACCCCAAGTTAGATTACTTAATTTATATGGTTTCTACAAATAAAAATTCAAAATTCAAAATCATAGTTAACAATAATAAATAAAATTAAACTAAAATTGAACTCTCATGTACCTCGCCTCTCTTTCTCCTCACGCGAACATGAGACCTAATATATGTCCTTGGTAGCGAAGGAACAATGCCACTAATGTCGACTCCAACCTGTATATGTTTTCAAACATGAGATTGATCTACGAGTTATACTATTTAATGTTAAATCCTTGGTAGAAAATATATGTTTAAAAAATAACTAAATTAACATTAAAACTTACCTATGTTGAACTTTCTTCAAGAAATATTGGCTAAGTCATCAATGATACAAACCCTTGGCGTTCTACCTCCCTCAAACTAGGGATGACCTACAAAATCCAAATAGATACTTCGTACAATCATGACTTGATCATATTATATATACTTGATAGTAAAATACACACAAATAACTTTAGAAATATGCATACCATGGGGCTATCAATGTGAATTGAGATGCATGTGAATCTATCGTGGCGAAAGGGTCTCATGACATCATCAGACACCACTCTCTATCAAATAAACCATGTAAATTAAAAATGAGTACACACAACTGACAAGTATACATGTATGCATAAACAAACTAAATTACTTAATTACCTTCCCCTTGTCAACACCTGACGCCTGAACCCCCTCACATTTCCCTCCAGTGGCAACTAGTGACACCTACATCAGTATGTAATAAGATGATCGTAAAAATTAGAAAACACATGTACATATACTATTATAATAATTTAAGGAAACCAATGAGTACATTAAAACATATGTACCATGGAAGTGTCAAGGCCAAATCATATGGCTGAAAGCATGGACCCCTCCACCTGTGCCATCTCCTCCTCTGTCATCAACTGAACTTAAATGTAACACATAAAAAAACATAGGTGAGAAATTATTATAAGAAAATTCTACTAAAAATATGAACATTTAAAATTAAATACAATGTAAAAAGTGAATTGTTTACCCTTAGTGTAATAGTAGGAGTCCATGTCTCTATATGCCCCTGATGCACATCTTCATGAGGTGCTTCAGTGCCTGTAGTGTGTTGTATAGTATCATCCACCTCGAAGACATAGTTATATGCATCACTATCATTCAGGGGACCTAACCACATAATCTTGTGCATAATACAAGTGTGGGGCACACAAACATGTGAGCTTGTGGAGGATGTGGAAGGGCCAGAAGCATCAGGATGAGGAGGTAACAATGTCGTGCTCTGCGTAACCAGCAGATCACTCAAAGTGTGAATGGCTCGAATAGTCTATGAGTCGGCCTCAGCAATAATATCAGGATGTTGCACTGTAGGAGGTGGTGAAATCTCAAGAGGGGGGACATATGTGTAGGATTTCACCCAGTGTGCCCATGGCCTATCCTAAGAAGTGCCTAAGCCTACACCCTGGTTCGGTCTCATACTCCAATAATTTACCTTGTGACCGAGCAAAAATTTAGCATACAATTCTTTAATGAAATAAAATGGGACATTTAAATTACTGTGAGGTGGTCTATCAAAAACCATCCACCAACAGTCCCAAAAGTTGTCACGTATTGCATCATTTGTGCACCATTTAATTGACAACTTGGGTTTTTTAGGGTCCACTTTTAAACCAGTTTTGGGATCCACAAAAAGATTACATATGTCATGTTTTGTTATTTTTAGGTTAATAATTTGATCATAGTCAAGCCCATCGTCAAACTGGGTGTGCATGGAATCACACCAAAGAAGTGCAACATTATGTTGCTCTTTAAGTTTCTCCATGTTTTCAATAATGGAGTTTAATGTGGAAAACATGGGGCGCAATGTGGGGATATTACCATATGTGGTATGATATTCTCTAAGCTGATTTAGATTGTCTCCTATGAGATCCTCTAAACAGTGAGGGTTTGAGACTGGTTCATCTTCTAAAAGTAGGGGATTGTTTGGAGGTGGTTCTAGATTATTTGTGGGATCATTGGGAGGGTTTTTTGATTGATTTGAGTCTATGTCTTATTACAATTAGAACACAAATAGATAATTACAATTAATTTTTTTAAAAAAAAACTCATTTAAACCCTAATTTTTATATAAAAACTACAAAGTTCAAATAAAAAACAATCAAAACAATCAAAAGGTAAAAATTAAACTTACCTATTGATGTTCAGAAAATCAAATATGAGATATGATTGAATATTTGAAACTCTTAGAGCCGCATTCAATGCTTTTACAATGAAAATGTTGAACACAGTCATGGGCTATGTAAATATAATTTACTGGCAAAAATTAGATATCCGATATAAAATCAGATATCCGATAAGGCCTGTGCTTTGGCTTTTGGCTTGGCTAGGTGTACTGACACCCAGGCCTACTAAAAATTCAGCAAACTTTTTAGTGCGGTTTTGGACGAGTGAAAAGTTTATTTTTTCACATTGCCACTTTTTGGCATACCGTGATCTTGCACATACCCCAATATTCATGACACGTGAGTTGCATACCTAAAGCATAAACTATATATATTTGTAGGGCATGAAGCCAAATATATATGTCCAATAATGTCATACATCGAATATATCTAATACAGTTAAACTGGCTTCCTCAAATCCAAATGGATGTGCAACGTGTCACTTATACAATATACAAAAATATGCCCACTAATGCCATATAGGCATACAATCTATATTCATAATCTAGTCCTTCCCTCCCGAGGAAGAAAATGAATCCTAAGTTGCCTTCGATCATCACGTCGATAGAGATGTAGTGGATGTTTTAGTCTTCTAAGTGCGCTCACTAGTCCTCTTGTCTAGACTCTTTTGTAGCTCAAGCTAATAAAAAAAAGTATAAGCATCAATAACTAATATATATCGAAATTGAATTATACAATGACATAAAATAGAATATTCGCTTACTGATAGCAAATTGTCACTATGTACATCCACGGAAGGTGCGTGCTAATGATCTGGATTAATAAGTCCTTACAACGATGACCAAAATAATAATTAACATACATACATGAAGATCATTAAAAATTCAATACAAACTATTAAAATAACAATTAAAATTAAGTGATATCTTTCATACCTCAGTAAGTGCTTTAGAACTAGCTAATGTTGCAACTACTCCATGATCCAAAGTATCATGAATAGAAGGAGGAGTCTCTGATGTCAATAACTGAAAATGAAACAACAAAAGTATTATGTAGTTATCAAGATTACATATATTTTTTACAACCCTACTAATGAATAAATGGTACCTCTATGAAGGTTCCATAGTGTCCTTTGGTGTGTGGTGTCGATGTTCAAGCTACAACATTAAATTAGTGCACATGTACATGGAAATTTATAAGACAACCATTCATATAAGAACGTAATACTGACATGTTAATTATAATGCGTTATTACATATATACTTGTGGACTCAATGATGATGTCACAAAGCCAGGTGAAGGAATGTGATCACCGCAATGACCACTTTGCCTCTGAATTTTGATCATAATTTGTCTAGTAATTTAGTTATTCATTCATTTAATAATTAAATATAATCAAGTAAATCTTGAATTAGTATGCAAATAAAGATACCTTTAGGAAAGTGGCATGATGCCCTTCGCTATCTATTGTGAATGTCGATGGTCCACTAGTGAAATAATGTACATTACAATACGTTATGATACAATAATTCATATAATTACATAATAATCAAATATATTAATTAAATATTTATTCAATACATACTTGTGGAGTTGATGATGAAGTGTAGAAGGGGACTGGAGGTCATTGCCACTGTCATCGACACTCTTGCCCTAAATTTTGATCATAATCAATAGATACTAAATTAATTAGTTATTCTTTTATAAATGAAATATGATCAAATAAATTTAATGAACTTGAATTTGCATATTTACCTGTGTGTCAATGCCAAATGTCATATTTGGAAAATAATCAGTCATAATTCCATGATCCTCTTCCTCTCTCTCGGAAGTACCAAATGTGCACAAGGATCCACATGACCGACAAATATGCCCCCTCGAAGACTGACCATGGTGATCTTCAACTAAAGGAGTGGAACACTAAATGAGAGTCTCTGTCAGAGCATTGATCATGCTTAGTGTGTCCACCTCTACATGTTCCTTCAAAATGGAAAGAATACTAACATGATCCACTTGTGGCTTGCTAGTGGGAACCCTATGTACGTTAGGGTCATGATGTGCCCCCAATCTATCAAATTATGACCCCCTTCCTCTACCCTAAAAATCTAGAAAGCCAAAATAATTTGGCACCTCCTTGAGTACAAACTCGCAATAGAGTTTCCTCAAGAAATATATAGGAACCTCATGATTGTTACAAGGAGGGGAATCAAAGACCATCCACCATCTCTCCCAAAAGTTATTTTTTATGTCTTCATTCAAGCACCAATGAATTGGGAACCTCTTTGTTGTAGTTCTAAGAGTATCAATGTCCCATGGCTTTTTAAAGAGTTTGCAAATATCATCTTTTGTGATTTTTTTATTTTTTATGTCCTCATATGACAATTTATTTGCATAATATTATTTTTGTTCTTCTCTTTTATCATGCCATAAATTAAGTTGCCCACTAACTGAGCCTACATGGGTCAAGATTGATTCCAATGATTTTGCAAGTCTTTCCCTTCCAAGATTTATAGAAATAGACTCTTCTAACCTCCTAATTAAAGATTCTAATTCTATTTTCCCTCTTTCACTTTGGTTGATCAAATTTTCATGAGTTCCAGGAGGAGGTTTCTCAATTGGTAGAGGCAGTTGAGGTTCATTTTCTTGGTTATTTTCTTCATTCATTTGTTCATGAGGAGAAGATGGAGGGTTTGGTTGAGGGTTTTCTTGAGGGAGATCATTTCTTCCTAGCAATTAAAACAAAATCAATTTTAAAATCCTAATTAAACTTAAAATCTAAGAAAAGAAATTTTAACAAAAAAATTGCTTCAAAACTAAAATTTCAATACAAATAAGAGGCACTGGCTGTAAAAATACTTACCTCTTCTTCCAATTCAAACTTGATGACATCGTGGAGCCATTCTTTATCTAATTTTATGTATCAAACAACAAGAATTCTTTGTGTATGCGCTATGGGAAACTCTAGTCCTTGGCTGAAAATGTGGGTTTATGGGAGAACAATGAACCTTTGAAAGACACACTTGAATTTGCATAGCATTTACATAGCCCGCACATGCTATAGTGCACATGTGCTATGTTTTAAATTCAAACTATAGTGTGTGCACATTATAGCATGTGCGTGCTATGTTTTGAATTTCCCAAGCCTAAGGCTTGGGCAACCTAAGCCATAGTGTGTTTGCGCTATAGCGCACACACACTATGGTCATTGGGGGGCCAAAAAGGAATGTGGCACCTTTTTGGTCCCCCATCTTTATGCATATACCTATGGGTGAGTTTTCACCAAACATTTCTTCTGCTAGAAGCCTTTAGATATTGCTTCTAGATAACAATCATTTACAAGGTTCTATTCCAAAAGAGATTGGATTTTCTTAGCATAAATTAGTTATTTTTTTCTTAAAATGTGGACACTTCAAATTATTTACCATTATTTATTTTCAATAGAAATTCACAAGAGATTCAAATATTATTGAATGAAACTAGTCAAAGAAATTTGTATTTTATAAGCCTAGTGCTAGGAAAAGAGAAAAAAAGAAGAGTGGTCCTTCAAAAATAGTTGATGTAAAAATGGGGGTTGTACATTTTGTGATGTTTCCATTAGATTCTCATGAACTTTTTATTAGGAAAGTATGATGTAGGAACATCCCAAAAAATTATTAGTAATCCCCACTTGGAAATATTAATTACAGAGGTATTGGTAGTAGAAATAGTGAATTAACTAGTTGTATTAGTCCATAAATTACATGAATGGAGGAATTACCTTTTAAGGAATCCCTTTGATATGAATAGAGACTATTTGGGACTTAAATATATTATTTCACATAGCAAAATCTTACTTCTCATCAAAATTGATGAATTCAATCCCTTTTTGAATTATCATTTTGGGATAGAATACATGGAAGATATGGAGAAAGAGTTGTTGAAACTCATAATAAAAGGAGACATTTTTCAATTATAGCTAGAATTCAGATGAACCTAAGGCAATAAGTATTGCAAAATATTCTAGCTGATGACCATTATTCCATGGTCAAGTCAATATTAGAGTAAGTTTCATCTAATTACCGTTTTAATGAATACATTTTGATCATGATGGAATATGAAGGTATAAGGGGAGAATGTGTTCTCCCAACCAATTAGGGTTGAGGAAGATGATTTTAAATGAGATGCATAGTGATTTGTATTCAGGGAATCTAGGTGCTTGAATGGGATGGGGAAAATATGAGACCTTTATATTTTTTGGCAGGGATTAAGAGATATGTCATAGAATATGTGGCCAATGTTTAGAATGCTAGTAAGTAAAGGTTGAGAATATACATTTAGAATGCCAACAATTCAAACTAAGCATATGCATCCAATATAATTGTTATAATGCATGGTGTATTAGAGTACAAGTGGTAAGTCATTAGTATGGCCTTTATTTTGGGATTTCCTGTGTCTATGAACTAACATCATTTTATATTTGTGTTCATTGATGAGATAACCAAGGTAGCACATCTTTATACCATGTAATATTAGAGATAAATCTTTGACTTTAGCAAAGAAGTTGTTTAGGAAACATTTAGGTTACATGAAGTGCTTTAAATAATCATTGTTGATAGAGATATGAGAATGACTTCAAGGATTTGGATGATATTAAATATCATATTTGGGGAAAAATTAAAATTTATCATGTCCTATCATCCACAGACAAAGTGTGTTAATTAGGTTATAAGGTTATAATCCTTACTGGGTAATGTAAACTTAAGTCATGGGAAAAATTATATGGCAAGAAAAGTTAACCTAAATTAACCTAAAAGGCATAGGATGTTCAATATACTTGCCAAATTGATTTTTGGATGATTAATTTATCTTTTTAATTTTGGTTGAGTATGATAAGGAGGTTAGTCTATGTAACAAACAAGTGAACATGTATTGTAACCACCATTCTAATTTGTAAAGAGAGATCCACCATTATATATAGTTATGTCGTTAGAGAATCACCATTCCCCTCCTCCCTTTGAGTGGACTTAATAGAGCCAAATAGTGCTTGTAATGTGCAATTATTGATAAAATGTGGATTTTTTTAATCTAATTTCTTTTGTTGGATATCCATTTTCTTTTCTTTAGTATTGCCAACAATACGAAAAAAAAAACACTAGTGTTGGGCTACTTAGCCAAATTTTATTTTTATGGTCCTATTTGCCTCAAGGACATGTCTTTACTTGTCTTAAATTAAGCTTTTACTAATGTGGCACTCTTGAATTTTACTTTATTAAATTATTCCTTTTAATATTTTAAACTTGGATTTCACTTTTATTTGCTAAGGCCCTTTATTGTTGAAAATTGTTTGCAATACATATTTGTTATGTGACTACTAAAAACTGTCATAGCTAAGAGGGGTTCCTAGCAGGTTGTATGGAGGAGCAGACGCACTGGGGAATTTACTTTTATCATGGGATTCTTAGAGAAGGTCCCTATGACACCATCCATTCATATGACATTGGTATTATGGATAACCATCCTCATAAGCCCTTGTGTGTCTTGTGTTGTGTTAGTGTATTGTAAAACCTGTGTATAAAATTGCATTAAATTAATGCATAAACATTGTGATGTTATAAATGAGAATAATGTGAAGTGACTACCAACTATGACATAATAAACATGAAACATATTATATAGCTTGATCATGAATCAACACATAATAAAATTAGAATTTTTGGTTTACCAACATTATGAGTGATGTTTGGGGTACAATTGAATTATGTTTTGAAAAAAAAAAAGGATCCATGTACTACTATAATATCACGTGACTTTATTTCAGGCATTGACATTTTAGATGATATTACTATACATGATTTCATTGAAAATTTAAAGAACTATATGAATGTTGCAAACATAAGATCCATTGGCAATATTGTAAATAAATTATTTTAACTATGTACAATTTTATTCCTAAATACTTGATGTGCCAAAATCAAGAAAGGCATATCTTTAACATCCCTTATGGTTCAAGTTCTATATTTTGTTATATTAAGGAAAACATGTATATGTGCCTTATATATTTATGTGTGTACATACTATGATTAATTTAAGTTCCTTTCCATTAGGATTAAAGTTCAAAATGTTCAACAATTAAGTAAGAACTCAAAATGAGAAGCATGTCTCTAAACTTGGGTGACTTTTAGGAGGATTCAAAGACAAGGGAAGGGGATGTAAGACCCCACCTCTCACAAAATTCTACATTGATGAATGTGTATCTTTTATAAATGATTAGATAGAGTGATGGTGTAAATTGAGGTTCGCCAATGGAAATATTATTTCTTTCCTTCGGACTTTTCATAGGAATATATATCCCTTTGAGATACTTTGATGAAAATGCGCTTTGAAATTGGTTATTGATAGGGGGTCTGAGGAATCTTGTATTTCAATTTTGGCATTCTGGTGTTTTTTCCTTATCTAATGTAATGATGATGTATTGCACTTTTCAAATATTGTATAAAAATTACAATTGTATGATGTATTATTTTATAAGTTAAACTATGGGAATGCAACTAACCACTAATATGATTTAGTATGGTGATCTAATTCTAATTGTGTTTATGTTGCACAAAAGTAAGTGTGCCTATAAGAGGAAGGGGAAACTTCTATGTGAAGAAAAATATACCTTTGGGAAGTTGAAATCTTAACCATTTTAAATTATAAGGTAAATAGGGTGTGTGGCAACTAACCTTGTTTAGTTATGCTTAGAGGATTTAATAGTGTGGTTTATGTGTTAGGGTTTTTTAATTTAGATTTGGAGTTGGGAAATCATAAATGGGATTGAATTTCAGAATTGGCCTTCTTTGAGATTTTAAAAAGTGTTGAGAGGTCAATTTCATGAATCTTTGTGCAATAATAGGCCCCTGTAGTCAACACCTATTGGAAGGGTACTTGTTGAACATATAATATTGCCATTTGGTCATGATATGACCTTTCAAAATCCCTCCTTAATGAGGGTGACGAGTTTCAAGGTTAAGATGATGACTAAAATATGGAGGGGGTGTCTAGGTGCATGTTACCCTCTTAAATGAGGAAGTGACTCTCATATATGGATGGAGAGTGCACTCCATACCTTCCAATCCAATAACTACAAGTGGAAAACTTCTTTATATGGGGTTTGGGAAGGAACAAGGGGGTGTTAACCACTTCTCCATTTTTGGAGAACTCTTTTAGGATATTGAGAAAGAAAATAGATTTTTGGAGAAAATAAAGGAGCCCTTGCATGTAGAGATGGAGGCCAATGATGCATAGGCTTTGGGAGATAATTCTTCTCTAATTCCTCTAATCTTCTTGTTTATGTGTTGTGATATTGAGATAGTTTGGCAAGTTTCATATCTAACTTGATAGAAGCAAAATCTGATATAGGTTATTGAAAGAGTGGTTTATGTAGTTTTATGTGAATCTTGTAGTGGTCATGTGAAATTATGGATATTACATTTGCTTGGATCAATTAGGGTATATGAGAAGACCCATAAATCTTGACATGGGTCTATAATAGTTTTCTTGCTAGAGGGTATGGCTACAGCCCTTGAGGCTTCATGATGTCATTATGGCAAGGCGGAGAGCAAGTCTTACTTTAGTATTTTTATTCTCAAACTTTTTCCATTGATTTGAAATGATAGTTTAAGAGATACCTCAGTGTTTATGGCTAAAGAATTATTGAGACATAAATTAGTTTTACTTCATCTCTGCGTATATTTTTCATATGAACCTTGGGTTTGTGAATTGTATAAGTGTGTGATGATGATAATCACCTTCATGAAATTAAGATCAATTAGCAACAATTCAAAGTAAATACAATGAAAATCTAATTAAAATTGAAACTAAGATCTATAGCATCTCATGGTTCTCTAGAAAGATGTGGCAAGTGAAGCTCTTAGCTCAATCTCCACTAGTGACACTTCTAAAATGAGAAATATGCTAATGCAAATGCTTCTACAATGCTTATTCTAGCTCAAATTGATACAAAGATATTCAAATTGCTATAAATGCTTTTAGAATGCTCTCCAATTGCCTATAATAACAATGCTTTGCAAATGAATTTTTAAGATGTATTATGCTCTCAAAATGCCTCATATTTATAGTAAATTCCCAAGGGTAGGGGGTAGAGTGAAGTAATCATGATTAACCCTTGGTTGAGTCAAATACTTTGCAATGTTTTTAAATGGAGGGACAATTTAAAAGTTTGTCTCAAAGCTTTGGACAAAAGGACAAAATTGAGTGGATGAGATTGAAACTTTGAAATGAGTGATTGAGATTCATTCCTTTTTTTAAGTGATTTGTGTCTCTTTGTCCTCAATTCTCATTGGTTGCTCAACTTTGTTGAAAGATATTAGGAATTATTAAATCCAATTAATTAATTAAATTTAGCCATGTAAGGGAATAGGTTCATTTTGATTTTTGATTTAACAACTATACAATTAATTGATTAAAATCAATTATGTAGTGTTTTTCACCTTTTTAAGCTTTGATTTAATTATTCAACATCATTATTTGATTTTTCCTTTGCTTTAATTAATTTTGTCTAATTTGATTTAATAAATGTCTATTTTTATTGATTTGATCCTTTTTTATTGATTTAGTGCATTTTGATGAGATTTTGCAATTTAATGATTAAAAAGCACTTGTCCATTTTTGAGTGTCTACAATAAGAATTAACCATTATAGTGGAGAGAAAGACCTATTGTATTTTCTCATTTGTATATTGTTATGGAGGAACTCTTCAGTATTTTAAAATGATATTTTGAGAGGCTATTTCATAATGCTTTGGTGGAGAGAGTTTAATTATGCAATGAAAGAAAAAGCCTTGGTTAGTTCTCTCCCATTAGAATATATATTTAAAGATGAGTATTTGCTTGTTTTGAACATGCTAATTTGAAATATTCTTTGAGAAGTATTGGTTGAGAAATGTATTAAGCAGTAGAGGGACAAGCTTTTTTCTCGAGTCCTTATTTGAGTTAACCTTAAGGAATAATTGTATATACAAAAGTTTAGAACAAGTCTTGATCCCATTTGATCTCCTTGTAAAAAGAATCATATCTCTTTTCCCTCTAAAAAGAAGAAAAAAATTTAGCTAATATATCCTTTGTGACAACCAAGAAATAATGTCAAATTTAGAACACTTTTTGCAAATATATATACGTATGAAAAAAAAAAAAAAGATAAATCTACTTCAAAGAAAATAAATGATTCAAGAGGTGCATAGGTATAATCTGAAGGTTAGATATGAAACTTCTAGCAAGAATATTTAGAGAATTTATTTCATGTATCTTAAGAAATATATATCCCGTATCCAAATCCTTCATCCCCTTATCTTCCAAACCATTTTCAAAACCAAAATCCTAGTCTTCGCATCCCTTATCAAAGTCCTCCATCTCCTTATACTCCAAATAATTTTCAAATCCCAAATCCTAGTCTTCCAATCCATTACCCTAATCCACCATCCTATCTAAATCCAACATCTTCTATTCTAAATTGCATTGCCATAAATCCTCTCCCACAAAAATAATGCATCCTTCAATCTGCTTCATACCCCATACCTAAATCCATCATTCCTACCTCACCAAATTGTCTATTCAGTTCACAAGCTTCCTCTAAACTTACCTATGTGAACTATCTATTCATGACATCTTCCAATTCCTCATCTGTACCATCATCTCCCCAAGAAAGTTCACAATCTTCTACCCCACCTTCATGTGTGGACCATCCTAGCTCTTCATCTTCTACACAATCTAGTCCATCATCTCTCCCATCCCGAAAGACTCCAAAAAGTTTCACAAGGAAGCCAGCAAACAAATCCATCTCCTACAGCTGAAGAGACAGACCATCTCAATCCTTCATGTGAAACCATCATTGATGAGCCCCATCAACCTCCCCCATCTGTTATCCTTGTTCCATATATCCCACTCATTGATCATCTTCCATCTCCCAGCATCATTAAGTCATTCCTATGCATTGACTTCACCAAATCTCTATCCACTTCTCCTCCTCTGAGCATTTTCCAAAGCACATCCAATGAGCCTCATGAGTTCACCCTTCTTCCTACCAGCATAGTTGCA
The DNA here is from genome assembly GCA_027943335.1 of Chamaecyparis obtusa. Taxonomy (NCBI): domain Eukaryota; kingdom Viridiplantae; phylum Streptophyta; class Pinopsida; order Cupressales; family Cupressaceae; genus Chamaecyparis; species Chamaecyparis obtusa. Next base: position 306,883 of record BSBK01009649.1, read on the forward strand.
GAATCTCCCATCCTTCCATCCACTCATTCTGAAGAGTCCATCCATACATCCCTCAGCACTCTTTACACACCAATCCAATCCAATGAATATCTTGTCCAAAAGCATGGTGAAATATCCATTAACCTAAATCAAGATCCAATCCCTTCACTTCCCCTATTGTATAATCTATTTCTTCCATAACCTCCAATCCAAGAGCTTATAATCCCAATTCCTCCAATCCAAGATCCTATCATCCCAATTCCTCCATCCTATCCACATCTACCATCCACTTCCCATCAACTTCATCCACCTCCCTCACAACATGTGCCAATGTTGATCCTGACAACATCCCCCTATCATGACCAATTTCCCTTGTTCCATCCAAACACTTTCTAACACCATATCTCTTATCTCTCCCTCCTTCCTCCATCTTGCCATCACTTAGTATCTTCCCTTGTCATTGGTATCTATCTCTATGCTACCCCCATGAAATCCAATGTCATTCATCCATATCCAACTATTTCTAGCAATCCTCCAACATCTTCCAATCCTATCCACATCTTCTAGTTATCCAACATCCAATATCAAGCCAACTAATCCCATCAAATGCTTAGTCTTGTTGCAAGTCTTGATCTCAATCCAATCATCATCATTGTGATGTGTCCTTCCCAAAGTCTATGTCATTACAGGACACATCATCCATCATTCAGCCTATCTACCATCAGTCCATTTTGGCTTTCCAACCCAGCTAGGGCAGCATCTTGCATATCTTTTAAGTTATAGCTTCATCCCCAAATCCCTTGTAAATCCTATCCTGAGTCTTGTACCTCTAGCATTAGTCATGTCTCCACCTAAGCTCATTTGTACATATATGTGTTTAGGTCCCATCCTTTTGAGTCAGTCATCCCTTGGGTCATCTTGACCTATCTAGCTAAGTGCTTCAGCAATCATCCCTTAGTCCTTTTTGAGGTTCGAGAATCTTACCCATATCTTGTCATAGGAATCCTTATCCACCATCTTCTTTGTGTCATATCCTTTGAGTTTCCCAATCCTTATCCTAAATTAGAATTATCCCAGTGCTACCCTTTGACATAAACTTTGTCTAGGGAATCATGTACTTGTCTTTGTAGGCCTCATCATCTCAAACAAGAGATTGGCATGCACTGGCAATAATCTCATCTTCCAAAGATCATCAGTCTATCTTAGGTTGACAAATCCATTCCTATCCTATCTGATCCTACATCAAGAAGTTGCAACTCATCCTTGACACTTAGTAATCTTTCCACCATCAATCCAATCAATCATCCTCCATCATCCTACCTATGGAAAAAGGTGTGTGAGATACTTGTTATTTCATTTGATCCTTGAATCTTTTCTAATCTTTTGAGCTATCCTTTGTACATATTGTAGACACGTAAAATTGGACAAGTGCTTTTTAAATTGCAGAAATCCATAAAATGGCTTAAAATCATTAAAATGCTTCAAATCAATTAAAAATGGACATAATTAAATAAAGATGCAAAAAATTAATTAAAGCAAAGGAAAAATCAAATAATGATGTTGGATAATTAAATCAAAGCTTAAAAGGGTGAAAAATACTACATAATTGATTTTAATCAAATAATTGTATAGTTGTTTAATCAAAAATCAAAATGAACCCATTACCCTTACATGGCTAAATTTAATTAATTAATTGAATTTAATAAATCCTATTTTCTTTCAACAAAGTTTATGAACCAATGAAAAGTGAGGACAAAAAGACATAAATCAGTCGAACATTTTAATTGTCCAAAGCTTTGAGACCATTTAAAGGATTGTCCCCTCATTTGTCCCCCCATTTATGAACAAAGCAAAGTATTTGACTCAACCAAGGGTTAATCATGATTACTTCACTCTACCCCCTACCCTTGGACATTTACTATAAATATGAGGCATTTTGGAGAGCATTTTCATCTTAGAACTTCATTTGCAAAAGCATTGTTACTATAGGCAAATGAAAAGCATTCTAAGAGCATTTTGAGCATTTAGCATTATAATTGTATCATTTTGAGCTAGAAGCACGGTAGAATCATTTTAGAAGCATAATAGAAGCATAATTTCTCATTTTAGAAGTGTCACTAGTGAGGATTTGAGCTGAGAGCTTCACTTACCACCTCTTTCTAGAGAACCATGAGATGCTATAGATCTTAGTTTCATTTTAAATTAGATTTGCATTGTATTTACTTTAAATTATTGCTATTAGATCTTAATTTCATGAAGGTGTTAAGCATACACACACAAATGGAAAATGGGAGGCTAATTGGCTTGGCCCATTCATCATAGTATCTTCATGTGGCATAGGAACCTATAAATTATCAGATTGTGAAGGAGAGGAACTCCAAGAACCCATCAACAGTATTCATCTAAAAAGGTTCTATACATGAGGTAGATGAAAGAGTATAAAGAGTATCAGATGAAGAGCATCATATTTATTGTACATAGTTCAAAGGAGATTCTGAAAATACCAAAAACATGGGAAAAGCACAAAAGATCAAAAATAGTGGAAAATTGAGCATGAAGAAAGGAAAAACATTCAAATATGATCCTCAAAAAGATGTTGTCTTGGTGAAAACCTAGCAAATAGGCACCTTGATGATATGGAAAAATAAAAAAGTGAAAAAAAGAAAAGAAAAAAAAATCGAAAAAGAAAAAAGTGCCTTGGTGAAAACCTAGCAAATAGGCACCTTAGTAGCAAAAAAAAAAGAGAGAAAAGCTTTAAAAAAAAAAAAAGAGAGAGAGAAAAAAGCTTTAAAAATATAAAAAAGAGCTTGATCTATCCAAAGGGTGAAAACTTGGTAAACAAGCGCCTTTTGTTCCCTTAAGTTTGTCTTTCCTAGTCACATGTGTACATATTGCATTTCCAACATCCCATTTGTAAACCTTCATTGCATCTATCATTTGTACATAGTCATAATAAAGCTTTTAGTCACATTGTTTCATTTCCTATAGCCCTAAGTTTGTCACGTGATCGCATTTATCACTTGGGGGCGGGAAAGGATTGGAATTTTGGTACCAAATGGATTCAATAAGTGCTACAATCAGTCACATCAAAGAGAGATTTATCAGAGTTTTAGAAGAGTGGAAAGTTATTGAACCTTTGATGGATATCATTGTTCAAAAGCCTAAGTATTTGATCCTACAACTTGATCCATGAGCCTTCATTGACTTTATTATTTAGGATTAAAAATTGACAAAACACCTTAAAGATCAGAATGCTTGGAAATACTTTTTGAAAATCATGAAACATGGCAAAACACTTAAAGCTTTCTTTTGATAAATTTGTAGGAAATTGACTTGTTATCACCTCTCTTTAGCTAATCGATGAGGTTTTGACTTGATTGGCCATGATAAAGATGTGATATTTTATTGTCTTTGAGTGACTGTTTGGAGGAAGATTCATCAACTCATGAGAGTTCATCTAACGACATGGACATCAAAGAACCATCAAGGACTATCTCATAAGAGGAAGGATTAATCTTTTCTTGTTTATGCAAATGGATCCCTTGGCTATTTAGATCTTCCATATCTTAATACCAAAAATCCACTTGCAACATTGAATTCATTAACACCGGTATTCAGACTCCCATAGTTTGGTCATCCAACTAGTGAGGGTTGTACCAGGTTCAAAAATGAGGTTACCAAACAGTGATAAAAAGTGGTATTCATATCATCATGATGTGGTCAGTGATGATTGTACTAGCTTTCCGGTCCCAAAAATGCTCAATGATGAAAATTTATCCTCATGGCATTTCTTTGCTAAAAGCTGGTGACACTTAGGTTGCATTATCATGTTTAATTGCATTACATTATCATGTTAGATTAATTGCATTATCATGTTAGGTTAATTGCATGTGTTTATGGCTAATTTCCAAGGACAAGGGGGGCACATCAATAAATCTTGAGTAGTCAAAACATCAAAGAAATGGGGGGAGGATCAAATTCAAACATCCATCATAATTCTTGATTCCAAACAATGCAAGTGAGATTATCTTTTGCATTCATGCATAGCATTAATCATTATTCATTACTCATATATCAGAAAATGAAAACAAAGAAATCATTTTCCATACATCATACATCCATGTAATTGAGAGTTAGCATTGCATACATCTAAATACTTGAAATATCAAAAACATAGGAACATACATGTGCATTGCCATAAAATATTTTGCATCCATACATTAACAAAAGAGAAAAACATCTCATCAAAATCCATACATCATTGCATTTATATCATAAAATAAGATAACTGCATCCATAGCATAAATCATAGTGAATGCATAACACATCATATAGCTGCATAAAAGATAATCTCATAAACAACTCATCAAGGAGAACCAAGGAGTATATCATCAAATCATTATATCAAGATACAATGACATCAAAGCGGTACATCAAATTTTTTGATCAATCAAATAACATGAAATATGAAACAGAGGACATCAATGCTAGATGAATTTGTCAGCAATCAATCATGATCATGTGGCATCTGGACCTCTACCATCTGGTGGAGGAGCCTGAGAAGTGCTCGCTTCGTCCTATCTCTGAACATAAACTGTTGCATCAAAGAGGCAACCTGATCCAAATGACCAACAATAGTGGACATATCTATCCTCAACAATTGTACATCTCAGGCTAAGGAACCAATTGTGAGACCATCCTGTGCACCCTACCACTGATCCTATGGCTGCTGAACTGGTGGAGGCACCAGCTATGTTGAAACCTACTGTGCCTGATCCTGCTGAGCACCATCATCCTGTTGGGCCAAGGCAACTCTCTGTAACTGTGCCAAAGGATCTAAACCCCCAATAACCTATCTAGTAGCATCAACATGAGCCTATTTCTAAGCTCTCTATTTTCTATGAGCCCTATCCTGTCTCATGGCTGCTCTAGGAGGGACTACATCAGCTTGTCTATCTCTGCCACCACCCTGACCATGTCTATCCCTCACCCATCCTCTACCTACCACAACCAGAGGATCTCTACATCCTCATCCTCTCCTATGTCTACCACCACCACCATCACGCCAACCATGGATAGGCTTTGTTGGATCAGTGAAATGAATAAACCTGTTACAAGCCCACCAATCTGCATACTCATGAGACATCCCTGCATCTTCCATACCAGGAAGCATCTCCCGTCTGCAAGTAGTCATACCCACAATCTGATCTAAGGAAAACTCATAATCAATGCAAGGACCCCACATAGATGTCTTTGCCTATACTCGTGCATATAAAGTATTGCCCTGAGGCATACCCTGCATCCGATGATACTGTCTCAAAACTCTACCAAAGTAGAAGCACTCAATGGTAGTATTAGTGCGCCCAATCATCCAGTGAGGAGAAAACATATATGGTAACTCATCATCATCCTCTCTCCAGCGATCACAACCAAGGTAGGAACGCCACTGAACCTGATCAAGATCATCTATCTATCGGTGCCAGTAATCCAAATGACCTAAATGATGCTGAATAACCATCCCAGTATATAGAAAAGCATATGGGAATCCACGAGGCCGTCTCCTATTAGAAATGGGCCTAGTAATGGGAAGATGCTCCCATATCCACAACTGAAGAACAATAGCAGTAGCTGATAAAGCAGAACTCTCTCTGTACACTACCTCATGTAAATCATGATAGAGCTGAGCAAGGATGCAAGAACCCCAATCAAAGCATCGAGGATGAGCAAGAAAATCCTCCAATATCCTACCCCATTCGATAGAAAAACTCTGACCTGATCGATCAGGAAGGAGCAAACCACCAATCAGTGCACCAAGTACTGCTGGAAATGTCAAAAAGGAAGCAAACTAAGGCCATGTGATAGTATCACCATCACCTATAGTGTTGTCCCCGAACACTCATCAGAAAATAGTAGAATCATAGACAGAGTCATAATATACTAACTCTCCTCTGCAAGGGATCCATAGTAATCGATACATGTCCTCAGGCATGATCATCATCTCTCCATAAGGCAAATGAAATGTGTTGTGGTCAGAGTTCCATCGCTCCGCCACTGCAGTAAGTAACCAATGGTTTAGCTGGAACTATGGGAGGTCAAGCAGGAAACTCAAACCACACCTCTCAATCACATGAAACTCAGCTACTGTTAGTGACTGACCTAAATCGATAACCCATGATGCAACTGAGCGGATATATAGAGTAGGGAAGTAAGCCCATTGGCAAAGCAAAGGAATCATATCAGTATACCATATCAAGGAATTATCTCAAGTCAATCTTATCAAAAGTATCAAGTAATCACACCTAGTACCATTTTTTCATGTCTTTGTATGCTAAGAACGAACTAAGTAGTATCAAAATCATATCGATTTTCACACTGATTGATTTATCCTATCAGTAACTATCATAATCGGATTGACAAAATCATATTATGTGGTACCACTATCCTGATATCCTAAACCAATTATTTTGTTGAAAGAAATAGACCTAACCTAACCATCTGAATCTATCATCAAAAGTTATCAAATTTTTCATCAAACGCAATCAAGTACAAGTGTAAAAATTTTCAAAAAAATCAACAGGCGTGATTTTAATCATCCCAGGTGACATTTTACCTAAGGCGATAGCAAAAACAAGCAACGCGACATTATTCAGTTGTTAGGTGATAGTTTAAGTACTAGGCGACAGTGAATCATGTTATGTGACACCAAAAGTTAGCTTACGCGATAGTGAAATGCTAGGGTTTCATACACGATAGCATATATGAAAAGGTGCATTTTTGACCTAGTTGTAGGCATGAGTATCCTAACCTCAGGCAAGAGTAAACATGTTTTAAGCGGTAGTAAAATACATAGAAGTGAGAGATAAAAGTGCAAAGGCGATAGTTAAAGGGTCTACGCAACAATAAACTATTTCTAAGCATGATTTTGCATATTAAATGCAATGATGAAATTTAAAAATTGCAATAAATGCTAATAAATACATCATAAATGTAAAGACGGGGTTGGGAATGACTTACCAGAGGTCCATAGTTAGGTGGCCTCACGTATCTCTGACACCTCTCAAATCTATGCTCTCGAATCGGTACAACCATCTCGAAATTCACCAGAGGATCAGAGCAAAATCAACAAAGATGAAAAGTAAAAATGAATAATAAAACAAGGTTTATCAACCTATTTAAGGTATTTTGACCTAATTTGGGAGGTGAAAATGGGTGTGGACCTACATTGACTAATCAAAACAACTGGAGCATATTCTTAAATCATGGCATATCATCAAATATTCAGAAATGAAAACATATTTGATAAATCAAACATTGTCAAAATCTTTTTCAAATCAAGAAATTAATATGTTTTAATTTCTAAGGGGGCATCAGGGTATCAAATTGAACTTGCAATCAAACATCATGGAATCAATGGGGCATCAAAAAAAAATTGTTTCACTTTCAGAGGCAGCAACCATATCATATCGTATCAGAGGTAGCAATCAATCAGTATCAGAGGCATATCAGTGAACCAACAATCAGGACCAAAAAGCGATTAGGACTCACAAGAATCTTTGAATCAATGTTCTTCGTACATCAATTCAAAGAGGGGCATTTGTAGACACGTAAAATTGAACAAGTGCTTTTTAAATTGCAGAAATCCATAAAATGGCTTAAAATCATTAAAATGCTTCAAATTAATTAAAAATGGACATAATTAAATAAAGATGGACAAAACCAATTAAAGCAAAGGAAAAATCAAATAATGATGTTGAATAATTAAATCAAAGCTGAAAAGGGTGAAAAAAATTACCTAATTGATTTTAATCAAATAATTGTATAGTTGATTAATCAAAAATCAAAATGAACCCATTACCCTTACATGGCTAAATTTAATTAATTAATTGAATTTAATAAATCCTATTTTATTTCAAAAAAGTTGATGAACCAATGAAAAGTGAGGACAAAAAGACATAAATCACTCAAACATTTTAATTGTCCAAAGCTTTGAGACCATTTAAAGGATTGTCCCCTCATTTGTCCCCCCATTTATGAACAAAGCAAAGTATTTGATTCAACCAAGGGTTAATCATGATTACTTCACTCTACCCCCTACCCTTGGACATTTACTATAAATATGAGGCATTTTAGAGAGCATTTTCATCTTAGAACTTCATTTGCAAAAGCATTGTTACTATAGGCAAATGAAAAGCATTCTAAGAGCATTTTGAGCATTTAGCATTATAATTGTATCATTTTGAGCTAGAAGCATGGTAGAATCATTGTAGAAGCATTTTAGAAGCATAATTTCTCATTTTAGAAGTGTCACTAGTGAGGATTTGAGCTGAGAGCTTCACTTACCACCTCTTTCTAGAGAACCATGAGATGCTATAGATCTTAGTTTCATTTTAAATTAGATTTGCATTGTATTTACTTTAAACTGTTGCTATTAGATCTTAATTTCATGAAGGTGTTAAGCATACACACACACACATATTGTTGGTACTCAAAAATACAACATGGGTTTTTTAGCACCTTGTTAAAATTTCACTTTCTGACCCCTTTAAGTGCTTTTGTGCCTTTTTGCCCGAATGAGATTCTAAAGTTTTCCATGCATGTCAAGTACTTATCACCCTTGTTTTATCATTTGAAGACATCTCAGGTCGTTAAGTTCAAGTTTCAAGTCATTCAGTGATGTCTTAGTTCAAGCACTTGTCTAAATCTGGATTTGTGCCTAAGTGTCAATTTGTTGTAATAGGCCTTGTTTGCATTTGAATATCTTTTGTCCTGTGATTGGTTATGACATGCCAGTTGTGGCACCATATTGTAGGCATGGGAGTGAGTCATCCTGCCAATTTTTAGCCACCCATGTACCCGTTTGACCTATTTTCCAGTGCCATTCCATTTGTAATTTGCTAAAATTCTCTGAGTGTGCATTGTCCAATTTTCTAAGTGACCTACTTTAAGGTATCCCAGTTTGTACCCTGTGCAAGGTCTGGCATAATTGAGTATGGTTCCACACTATAGACCTGGAAGACTAACTGTCTGGTAATTTTCAAGTCCCTACCAATCCGTTTGACCACTTTCCCAGTCCAATTCCAAACCCAATTTCTATCTTTTTCACTGATTTAAATTCTGAACATATCTAACAGGCTGACTTTGGTGATTAATTGTAACCAGCCATTTTAATATTTTTGGCGATTCGATTGTGGATTCATGTTCCTTGTATGAGGGAGAATCAGTGCCTAAGTTGTTGGCCCCTGAAAGTTTTAGTTGGTCAATTTTCAAAGCCAGTTCTAGAGCTAATGTATGTCATTCTAGCAATGCGTATAGACAATGTTTATAAGTAGACATGTTTGGTCATTAATATCTTTCAGCTAAAATATTTTGGTGTGATCTCCTTTGGCATATGTGCTAGCATGTTGGAAGCTAGTGTGTGTTTCTGATGGCGTGTTCTGACAAGGTCTTTTGGTCAATTTTTAAAGCCGGTTCTGGAGGACTATCGAAGTCATTTGGAAGTCTCGCAAAGGTGTTAAGTAAGAGTTGTGTGTGCACTTGGAGTTTGGAGGTTGTATATATTTGAGAAGTAAATGTGTACCAGTCAATGTTTTGGCTACAGATTTTAAAAGAAAAACCCATAGTGCATTGTACATGGAGTTAGATTTGGGCTACCAAGAGGAAATGTAAATGCCTGGGGAACCACTTTGCTTGTTGTTTGCAAGATGATTTGTTTTGCAGTAAGTGTTGCATGTAATCAATGGATGGAAGATGCATATATTGTTGAATGTAGTGTGTTGCCAGAGCAAGATGACACACACTTATGCAAGGTGTGCACACCAAATATGTGTGTTCCATACTGTTGAAAGTGGTGCACTTGTTCTTCAATGAGGGCTATGCAAAAAGAAGAGACCTCACACAATCAATGAGGAATTGTTCACATGAAGTGGCAACCGGTCTAAAGTGGATGCCATCGCATGAAATTCAATCACGCAAAGGGAAGATTTTGTGGCGAGTAAAGTTCTTTGCAATTAATAAAAGGGAACCTTGCATAATTGGAGGCTTGCACACCCCGTGCACAAACCAAGTAAATAATGGTGTTGGGTGTGTAAGGTTCATTAAGAGAAATCCTTGCACAAGCCAATGGAGGAGGCTTATTGTGCACATTAAAAATGCCAAATGAACAAGGATTTACGTAAGTGGCTGGCATTTAAAAAACAAAGAAGGCCTCACACAATGTTCTAGATGTTTAAGCAAATGATGCCACACAAATAGGAGTGGAGCCTCACATGTCATGACAGAGGGAAATGCTTGCCCTCATTTGAGGCACTCACACAAGACAATGGAAGACTGCTAGTTTGAAAATGCCTCACGCAAGACAATGGAGACTTGCACATAGCAACCAAAGGCCCACACACCAATGGTGAGTGGGTGCTCATGTCAATGGTTTGTCAGCATAGCCAGCCCAGCGTAAAATGAAGGGGAGGATGCCGCTAGTTGGCAGGAAATGTGATGCTAAGGGGTGTTTGCGTGAACTAGCAGAGACCTGCATTTGATATGCATCTGGACACACATTGAAATATTAAAATACAGGTGGATTCACGCAAATGGCAAGGGGAAATGGAATGAAGGAGTTGTGTGAGCATTCAAGGCAGCATGCGCAATGAATGAAAAATAGAAGTGTTGATTTTGGAGATTAATCTAGATTCATGGGTAGCATTGGTTGGTCTGAATGGAATTGTGTGAGCCAATATAATAGGTGCATAGCAGGTTTTAGATGGAAACGCACTGATATTAGGTGAGGGTATGAATTATGCAAAAGGCCTTTGATTGGCCTTGTGTGATATGTAATGGATGCAAGCATCTCAAATCTCTAGACTAGCATTAAAAAATTGGGAGCTGCTAACCTTAGGTGTTGCTGGTGTGTGAAAATGAAATATGGAGGGGTGCGTAAGGAGCAAAGGACACTGCCAACAATGACCCATGCAAAATAGATGAAGGATGTTGGTACGTGAAGTATGGACTGTGTTTCTACAAAGCATTATCCCACATTAAGTGGGGAGATGTTTTTCTTTGTATTCATATACTCCAGCGGTCATAATATGAAATAAGTAAAGAGCCAAGAGGCTCTTGGCAAGCCCTTTGGTTGTAGGACTTAGTGTGCGGCGGTGGGCCCAGTATTTTGAACCATAATTGAAAGAAGTCTTTAAAACTTGTAAAACGATTAGTCCCACATTGATGTCAAAATGGGTCTTTGTGGTGAATATAAGCAAATCCACTCTCATAATGAAATAAGATGAAGAGCTAGAGGCTATGCTCACATGACCGCTCATATTGACACCTCGATTTCCCCGCTGGTGGGTTCAAAGCTAAAGGTAATTTTGCAAGAGTAATGACATGGTGCACTGAGGTGGACAAGAATGACATTTGGAGCAAGGTCATGAATTTTCCAAATGAAACTGGCGGTTAGGAGATGACCACAAGATTCAGCGAGCGGTCAGCTAACCGCCAGTCGCCAGGTCACTGGATGTTGACGGTCAAGGCCAAATGATTTCATGATCAGGAGAACACATAGTCGCCAGGTCGCTGGATCCAACGTGGTTAGAGGCAAGCATTCTAAGATTACGAGACTAAGCTTGGTAACTAGATCTCCAAGTTTAACCCAGGGTCAGAGCATGATTCAGAGATCTGGAGAATGGCCTATTCGCCAGATCTCTAAGTTTAACCATGGTTAAGAAATCTATTCGGAGACTTGGAGAATGTATGTAGTCGCCAAATCTCCCAATCGGGGGTTAAAACTTGAGTTTGTCCAAGCAACCAGTCATAGGGTGACACTTGGTGCTTTCTGGTGTCTTCTGAGGGAAAGTGAAGAAATGTTTAAAAATTGCATATTTAAAAAGATTTAAATTATAATATAGTTCAGACTATAGGGAAAAATTCAAATTTTAAATGACAGGGCCTGCTCACGGAAAAATGACCTGGAGATTCATTTTGTGTCCAAATATATAAGTGTTATATGTTTCCAGAAATGGGAAAAGACAAGGAATCCAATGGCAATGATTATTTTCAGTTTCAAGGAAGTAGGAAAGAGCAGTATGGGTTTGAATTTTGAGGTCAGAATTAGAATCAGTTTGTTGGAAGGAATCAGTTGTAGAGCAAAGTGTGGGAAAACCTAGAGATATTTTCATGCCAAGAATCGACAGCTGTCAGTTGGTTTTCAACTGACCACATTCTCCTATATCTCTGATTTTGCTCTCATTTGTAAAGGATGTTGAAAATTTATGCTATTGGGACAGCTTCCAGGCTTTGAGTCCTATTTTTTGTGTTCATGGTCTTGAATTGTACATTTTTAGATGAATTTTAATGAGAACAATGGAATCCCTGTTCAGTTCTTGTTTTGATGTCTTTGTATGCATTGTCTTAATTCTTGTGTATTAACTTGTAAGGCATGTTAATATACCAGTTATAAGGTATATGTGGGTTTGAATTTGAGTTTCTTTCAAGGAGAGAGTAAGTCTTGATTTCAGATTCTGAGAGTTCTAGGTTAGCATATGAATTTGATGTTCAGGTATTGAAATGAGAAGAATGGTCTGCAAGGCATTTCATTCGGGTTCTTGAGTTGGAGTTAGGGTTTTTTGGGATTGCACATTTGTTTAACTCTGTTGCCCAATAGATAAGGCACTGGTCTTGGCTTGACTGACAGTTTTCTTCATCAAACATTAATTGAAATCATTTTACATTTCCAATTTAAAAGCACTAATGTCTATAAGTTGCATTGAATAGTGCAAATACTTTTGGTGATTCTTTGTGGAAGTGAATCTGATAGGTTAGCCTTCCTGAGCCTCCAGGTTCGAAGAGAAGAAGGGTGAATATCCTCTTTGTTAGTATCCACTGATTTTCATGTCTACATAAAGGGTTTTAGTGAGAGAGTGTTATGTATGCAGATTTGGTATGTTTTAGGTACACCCGCATGGGTCTGTGGAGCTCGAAGTGTAGAAGGATTTTCTCCTTATCAATTAGTATTTTCTTGCTTGAGTCATGAGTTTAGGAATCACAGAGTTCAATTGAAGCATTTAACGCTTGTAATAAGATTCAGCAAGAAAAATCACTAATAGATTGGCGACTCTACTGGAGAAGAAATAAATGACAGCAAGTTTAAGATGCTCAATTCCTTGCTTGGTTTAATCATCCCAGGGTCTAGTCCAGTTTGGATATAGAGTCAATTCTTTTCAAATTTTTATATTATCTCACTAAATGTGAGTGGTGACTCCGCATCTTTTTTTGTTCAGTGAATTGTAATGAAAGTATTGATATATTTGTGGTCCTAACAAACAGTCAGTATTATGTTATGGTTGTGTTGTGTTTGTTGGTTTTGAAGATGGTTCAGATTTGAGGAAGGTTCTTTGATGTTTTTGTTTGGTCCTCTATAAAGAGGTGGCGGCTCTACTAGTGTTTAAAGGGTGATTTGGAGAAGCTTTAGATCAATGTGTTGGAAAAAATCACAACATCTCTAGGTATTTGATTTTCATACCAAGTTGTTTCATGAAAATCATGTGAAAAATTGTTTCCCTATTCAGTGATTTTAAGCACTAAATGGAAGGGATGAGTTAATGTGTTTTTCATACAAGATTTGAATAGCATTTAGCTGCTGTGTTTTAGTGTATGCAAAAGATTTTTCAAAGAGATATGTCAGTTCTATTATGGATAAAATTTGCATATTGTGTATGTTTGAGTTTTTATGCAAGGTTGTGGTTACTTGTAAAAGAGAGTAAAAATGTATTCAGAATTTTCCCAGCCTTGTGTATCTCCAAATGTTGTCATGTCTCAAAGAGTATCCCAACCAGGAGATAGAAGAATTTTAAAATCTTATTCACCTTTAGACTTTGAGGGTATTCCTGGTTACCCAAATGTAATACCCCCAGCAATTAGAAAATTCTTGCCCAAATTTAATGGGGGAAAAGAAGAACCAGCTGAAAAGCATTTAAGTGTATTCATGAACCTAATTGAGGATTTTGATGTCAACCATGAAGATGTGATTATGAGATTGTTTGTGCAGTCACTGGTGGGAGATGTTAGGGAGTGGTTTTTATTTCTATCCCACCATTCTATCCATTCTTGGAAGGAATTTGAATCAGCATTTATTGAAACATATGGAGAATTTATTTGTGAATACAATCTGTTAGTTGATCTTATTGGCATTTGCATAGAAGAGAATGAGTTAGTTAATGATTTCAATCTCAGATTTGGGAAAGCATTAAGAATAATTCCTGAGAAATGTAGGCCTCATGATGCATTGTCTCTAGTTATTTACTTGGCTGCATTTGATAGTCAGATGGGTTACTTGTTGAGAGATAAGGAACCACAAAGTCTTCATCATGCTTTTCAACTGGCATCAAATATAGAGAGGATGAAAAGGTTCGGATTTCCAAAGCTTCATGGTGCTGAAAATACAAGATTACATGAGATGGCTTTCCCAAGTGTTGGCACTAACTCAGTGATTCAAGTAAGTAATGAAAGTCAAGGTGAATCTTATGATCCTACTAGTGTTATGTCAACTAATGGAAATCAGATTGGGCCTTCAAAATTATTTTAGAATTTGAGCCTAATAATGTTTGTGATCTCTATAGTCTGCCCCAAGTTGGGGGTAATGATCAATCAATTGATTTGGGGGAAATGAATTCTCAACAATGAGAGTTCAAGAGTAGAAGAATGATAATGTTGTGATTGCTGAAAATGATGATTACTTTAGAAGTCTTGCAAGTGATTTGTGTAATCACTTATTTGATAAATGTATTGATTCTTATGATCCTGAAATGATGCCTTCTCTCTCTAATTTGCAGCAGGAGGTTTGTTATTTAAATGGTTTTCATTTTTCAGATTTAGAGGCATTTGATGTTTGTGAAAGTGATGGTGTCAAGTCTGAGATGCATTCAATTTGTGATGATGAGTCAGTCTCAGCATTTCCAAATTCTTCCATTGATTTGGCGAATTCTGAATATGAAACTGAAAGTTTTTTAAGTGAGGACTTGAATGAATGTGTTGAAGTTGACTTGCTTTCAGATTTGTATGAACCGGTCTATGAAAGTTTTCAAGAAAGCATCTCTTATGGTTTTGATACTGATTTTGATTTTTCACCGGAAATGGAAATCAGCTTGTTTGACTTAGACATTGATGATTGTGATGTTGTCAATGGTAGTGAGGTAATTTCTTGTCAAATAGAAATTAGCAATGCTGATAGTGCTCCCTATGACAGTGATTTATGCTCAGAAAACATGTGCCAGGAAGAGGATGTATGTAATGGGTTGCCGGTTGATTTATTCATGCCATGTTTTCAAATGTTTGATGAAGAAATGGATGAAGTTTCAAGTCCTACAAATGGTTACCTTTTTCAGCCAGAGGTATGTGTGTTCTCTCAGGATTTTCATGATATAAATAATGATCTTGTGTTTTCAAAAGAGGCTGAAAAGAATCAGGAAGAATGTATAAATTATCAGGCAGATTTTGAATCTTTTGTTTTCCCGATTCAGCACGTTGATGTTTTTCAAAATGAGTTATATTTGGAGCCACGAGTTGTAGTCAAAGGTGATTTGTTTGAACATTCACATGATGTACAAGAGGTTGAGTTTTAGAACTTTTATTTTGATGTTCAAGCCATCATTAAAGAAAACTAGCATGTGTCCAGCTTTATACTTGAATCAGAGTGTTCTCTTCCTTAGTTGGTTGTGAGTTTTGAACGGTGTGGCATTCCTATGTTGTACAATGATCAGTATTTTCAAAATTCTAGTGGTTTTTAAATGCTAAATGACAGTGAAGATACTGGTTATTTTCTTTATGGTAGGCTGAAGTTTTATGTCAATGTGATGGATCTTGTCAACAAGAAAAGTGTTTTCAAGTTACCTTGGATTCGTGCAAGTGAGAATTACATATTTAATAGAGGTAAAAGTTGGCTCTAGCTGACAAAGTTTTGAAGTCCTTCGTAAATGTTTGTAAATTTTGTAAAGTTGCTTTGCTTCAAGTGTTGGTAGTTGGTTTTGGGGTTCTTTGTTTGAAGTTATGAGAAAGTGAAAAGGAATAGTCAAGCTGATTTCTCTGTCGGTGGTCTGCTTCTACCATGAGTTTCTAGAGTTCTCTACATGCCCGCATGGGGCACGCATCCACAATCAGAGCCATTGTTGGTACTCAAAAATAAAACATGGTTTTTTTAGCACCTTGTTAAAATTTCACTTTCTGACCCCTTTAAGTGCTTTTGTGCCTTTTTGCCCGGATGAGATTCTAAATTTTTCCATGCATGTCAAGCACTTATCACCCTTGTTTTATCATTTGAAGACATCCCATGTCATTAAGTTCAAGTTTCAAGTCATTCAATGATGTCTTGGTTTGAGCACTTCTCTAAATCTGCATTTGTGCCCAAGTGTCAATTTGTTGTAATAGGCCCTGTTTGCATTTGAATATCTTTTGCCCTGTGATTGTTCATGACATACAGGTTGTGGCATCATATTGTAGGCATGGGAGTGATTCATCCAGCCAATTTTCAGCCCCCCATGTACCCCTTTGACCTATTTTCCAATGTCATTCCATTTGTAATTTGTTAAAATTCTCTAAGTGTGCATTCTCTAGTTTTCTAAGTGACCTACTTTGAGGTATCCCAGTTTGTGCCCTGTGTGAGGTCTATCATAATTGGGTATGGTTCCATATTGTAGACCTGGAAGACTAAGTGTCTGGTAATTTTCAAGTCCCTGCCAATCCGTTTGACCACTTTCCCAGGCCAATTCCAAACCCAATTTCTATGTTTTTCACTGATTTAAATTCTGAACATATCTAACAGGCTGACTTTGGTGATTAATTGTAACCGTCCATTTTAATATTTTTGGTGATTTGATTGTGGATTCATGTTCCTTGTATGAGGGAGAATCAGTCCCTAAGTTGACAGCCCCTGAAACTTTCAATTGGTCAGTTTTCAAAGCCAGTTTCGGACCTGATGTATGTGATTCTGGAAATGCGTACAGACAATGTTTATAAGTGGCCATGTTTGGTCATTAAAATCTTTCAGCTAAAATATTTTGGTGTGATCTCCTTTGGCGTATGTGCTAGCATGTTGGAAGCCAGTGTGTGTTTTCGATGGGGTGTTCCGACAAGGTCTTTTGGTTAGTTTTTAAAGCCGGTTCTGGAGGACTATTGGTGTCATTTGGAAGTCTTGCAAAGGTGTTAAGGAAGAGTTGTGTGCGTACTTGGAGTTTGGAGGTTGTATACATTTGAGAAGTAAATGTGTGCCAGTCAATGTTTTGGCTACAGATTTTAAGAGAGAAACCCATAGTGCATTGTACATGGAGTTAGATTTGGGCTCCCAAGAGGAAATGTAAATGCTTGGGGAACCGGTTTGCTTGTTGTTTGCAAGATGATTTGTTTTGCAGTAAGTGTTGCATGTAATCAATGGATGGTAGATGCATATATTGTTGAATGTAGTGTGTTGCCAGAGAAAGATGACACACACTTATGCAAGGTGTGCACACCAAATATGTGTGTGTCATAGTGTTGAAAGTGGTGCACTTGTTCTTCAATGAGGGCCATGCAAAAAGAAGAGACCTCACATAATCAATGAGGAATTGTTCACATGAAGTGGCAACCGGTCTAAAGTAGAGGCCATCGCATAAAATTCAACCACGCAAAGGGAAGATTGTGTGGTGAGTAAAGTGCTTTGCAATTAATAAAAGGGAACCTTGCATAATTGGAGGCTTGCACACCCCACGCAAAAACCAAGTAAATGCGGGTGTTTGGTGCATAAGGTTCATTAAGAGAAATCCTTGCGCAAGCCAATGGAGGAGGCTTGTTGTGCACATTAAACATGCCAAATGAACAAGGATTTACGCAAGTGGTTGGCATTTAAAAAACAAAGAAGGCCTCACACAATGTTCTGGAGGTTTAAGCAAACGATGCCACACAAATAGGAGTGGAGCCTCACGTGTCATGACAGAGGGAAATGCTTGCCTGCATTTGAGGCACTCATGCAAGACAATGGAAGACTGCTAGTTTGAAAATGCCTCATGCAAGACAATGGAGACTTGCACATAGCAACCAAAGGCCCACGCACCAGTGGTGAGTGGGTGCTCACGTCAACAGTTTGTGAGCATAGTCAGCCCAACATAAAATGAAGGGGAGGACGCTGCTAGTTGGCAGGAAAAGTGATGCTAAGGGGTGTTTGAGTGAACTAGCAGAGACCTGCATTTGATATGCATTCGAACACACATTGAAATATTAAAACATAGGTGGATTCACGCAAATGGCAAGGGGAAATGGAATGAAGGAGTTGTGTGAGCATTCAAGGTAGCATGCGCACTGAATGAAAAATAGAAGTGTTGATTTTGGAGATTAATCTAGATTCACAGGTAGCATTGGTTGGTCTGAATGGAGTTGTGTGAGCCAATATAATAGGTGCGTAGCAAGTTTTGGATGGCAGCGCACTGATATTAAGTGAGGGTATGCATTATGCAAAAGGCCTATGATTGGCCTTGTGTGATATGTAATGGATGCAGGCATCTCAAATCACTAGACTAGCATTAAAAAATTGGGAGCTGCTCACCTTAGGTGTCGTTGGTGTGTGCAAATGAAATATGGAGGGGTGCATAAGGAGCAAAGGAGGCTGCCAGCCAATGACCCACGCAAAATAGATGAAGGATGCCAGTACGTGAAGTATGGACTGTGTTTCTACAAAGCATTATCCCACATTCAGTGGGGAGATGTTTTTCTTTGTATTCAAATACTCCAACGGTCATAATATGAAATAAGTAAAGAGCCAAGAGGCTCTTGGCGGACCCTTTGGCTGGAGGACTTAGTGTGCGGTGGTGGGCCCAGTATTTTGAACCAAAATTGAAAGAAGTCTTTAAAACTTGTAAAATGATTAGTCCCACATTGATGCCAAAATGGGTCTTTGTGGTGAATATAAGAAAATCCACTCTCATAATGAAATAAGATGAAGAGTTAGAGGCTATGCTCACACGACCGCTTATATTGGTGCCTTGGTTTCCATTCCAGCGGGTTCAAAGCTAAAGGTAATTTTGTAAGAGTGATGATGTGGCATGCTAAGGTGGACAAGAATGACACATGGTGCAAGGTCACAAATTCACCAAATGAAACTAGCGGTTAGGGGATGACCGCAAGATTCAGCAGGCAGTCAACTAACCGCCAATCGCCAAGTCATTGGATGTTGATGGTTAAGGCCAAATGATTCCACAATCAGGAGAACATGCAGTCACCAAGTCACTGGATCCCACGCAGTTAGAGGCAAGCATTTTGAGATTATGAGACTAAGCTTGGTCGCCAGATCTCCAAGTTTAACCTAGGGTCAGAGCATGATTCAGAGATCTGGAGAATGGCCTATTCTTCGGATCTCTAAGTTTAACCATGGTTAAGAAATCTATTCAGAGACTTGGAGAATGTATGTAGTTGCCAGATCTCTCAATCGAAGTTTAAAACTTGAGTTTGTCTGAGCAACCAGTCACAGGGTGACACTTGGTGCTTTCTGGTGCCTTCTAAGGGAAAGTGAAGAAATGTTAAAAAATTATAGATTTAAAAAGATTTAAATTATAATATAGTTTAGACTATAGGGAAAAATTCAAAATTTAAATGATAGGGCCTGCTCATGGAAAAATGTCCTGGAGATTCATTTTTTGTCCAAATATATAAGTGTTATATGTTTCTGAAAATGAGAAAAGACAAGGAATCCAATGGCAATGATTATTTTCAGTTTCAAGGAAGTAGGAAAGAGTAGTATGGGTTTGAATTCTGAGTTCAGAATCAAAATCAGTTTGCTGGAAGGAATCAGTTGCAAAGCAAAGTGTGGGAAAACCTAGAGATATTTTCATGCCAAGAATGGATAGCTATCAATTGGTTTTCAACTGACCACATTCTCCTATATCTCTGATTTTGCTCTCATTTGTAAAGGATGTTGAAAATTTATGCTGTTGGGACAGCTTCCAGGCTTTGAGTCCTATTTTTTGTGTTCATGGTCTTGCAATGTACCTTTTTAGATGAATTTTAATGTAAACAATGGAATCCCTATTCAGTTCTTGTTTTGATGTCTTTGTATGCATTGTCTTAATTCTTGTGTATTAACTTGTAAGGCATGTTAATATACCAGTTATAAGGTATTTATCAGTTTGAATTTGAGTTTCTTTCAAGGAAAGAGTAAGTCTTGATTTCAGATTCTGAGAGTTCTAGGTTAGCATATGAATTTGATGTCCAGGTATTGAAATGAGAGTAATGGTCTGCAAGGCATTTCATTTGGGTTCTTGAGTTGGAGTTAGGGTTTTTTGGGATTGCACATTTTTTTGACTCTTTTGTACAATAGATAAGGCACTGGTCTTGGCTTGACTAGCAGTTTTCTTTATCAAACATTAATTGAAATCATTTTACATTTCTAGTTTAAAAGCACTAATGTCTTTAAGTTGCATTGAATAGTGCAAATGCTTTTGGTGATTCCTTGTGGAAGTGAATGTGATAGGTTAGCCTTCCTGAGCCTCCGGGTTCGAAGAGAAGAAGGGTGAATATCCTTGTTGTTATTATCCACTGATTTTCATGTCTACATAAAGGGTTTTAGTGAGAGAGTGTTATGTATGTGGATTTGGTATGTTTTAGGTACACCCTCCTGGGTCTGTGGAGCCCAAAGTGTAGAAGGAGTTTCTCCTTGTCAGTTAGTCTTTTCTTTCTTGAGTCATGAGTTTAGGAATCATAGAGTTCAATTGAAGCATTTAAGGCTTGTAATAAGACTCAACAAGAAAAATCACTAACACATATCTTCTATCCTATTGTACATATCCTCGTCAGTCCTGCAATAGCATTTGATTAGAGATCTTGTCCCACCAAGCCTTGCACTTCAGTAACATCAATTGTCGACTATCGTTGATCACCATGGCTATCTTTGAATCGCATCATTTTCCAATCAGTAACACAACAATTCTCCCCATCAACACGGGTCCACACAGATGTATGCTTGTGTATTGTCTGACCTAAGCCTAATGATCACAGGTCCGCACAGATGTATCCTTTTGTATTATCTAACCTAAGCAATCGAACTAGGTCCATGATGATGTATCCTTCGCCATGTTTAGACCTAATCTCCCCCCATCAATCAACCATAAAATCTCTCTCCTTGGCAAAGGATGTCTTTTGGAGTTATCATTTTAATCTTGGATTTTGTCCTTTGGGTCTTGTTAATCTTTTGCGACTTCTCATTGTTCTCTACTCAAGGTCACCATGATCTTTTATATCATGGTGTGTTGCAAATGAGGACAATCTAGGGCAAGGTCTTTTGATCTTTTGCTTCTTCATGTGAGTCAATCGTGTGTTTGTGGTTTCTCCAACATCATTTCCACCATGCCTCCTTTAGGTTTCATGTGTGATGTTGGGGAAACCCTTTGTGTTCTTATCTTTTTATGTTAGTCCTATGCAATGCTGGTGATAAGGCCTAGTGTTCTTTTGTAACCTTGGCAGGTCTCTAGCATTTCTATATTAAACTAGGTTGTGCTCTCTAAAATATCCAACATATGGAGCTCCCTAAATCCCCCATCCAGCATCATATAGATTAATCTTGCATCTTGCATATAGCTTCATCCTGCATCTCACATCATATTGCACTCATGCATCTTTGCTCTTGGAATTTTGGCTATTTATTCCCCCTTCTTCCTCCTCATTTCCCTTCTGTGTTCTTTTCGAGAAAATTCCACAACGTTTACTCTTTGTGTTATTTTCTCAAGGGGGCACAACCCCTTATTCCTCTAAATTCTAGCATGGGGCATCTTATTTTATTGTCTTTGATGTCACGCCACTTGCGGCATCACATCAAAGAGGGGCAAATTGTAGACACCTAAAAATCTTTTAGAAAATAAAAGTATTTTTATTTTTTGAAAACCCCTAATGACATCATCATTTATTAATTTATTTATTTATTATTATGTCATTAATCCCTCTTATCTTAATTAAACATCTTTAATTTAGAAACCCTAGCCAAAAATATTTAAATCGCATTTGAATGATAATCCATTCCAAAAATGTTTAAATCTAATTTAAACATCATTCTCTCCAATATTTATTAAAATCATTTAATAAATAAAGTTCTCAACCAAACCCTTTAAATAAATTTGATATTTATTTAAATCCCTAAACCTGTAGACTCTTCTAGAAAATTCCTAAACCCTTATCCTAATATTGGTCCATTCAACCTTTGAAAGTCGATCCTTATCCCTTTGACTCAACCCCTAACCAAACCCCAAACCCTAACTCTCCTTCCTAATTCAAGCCCTTATCCTATAAATACCCTCTCTTTCAAGAGAAATCCATTAGATTAGTTTTTATCATTTATGCATTGTTATCATGAGCATTTTTAGCTAGATCATATTAGCTTAAATCCTAATTGTTAGATTTCTTCATGTTTTTCATGTTTTCTAACACATCTTAGCTTAGAATAATGGATTGAACTTAGTTTTATTAAAGCTTTTCTAATAATTCATGCATCATATCAAATCCTTTTTAGAATGCATTAGGAACAATCTCCAAGTGCTTAGAGATCGCACCCACATCCCTCATAATTAGAGAAAATCAAACAATGCTTGAATGTATTTGTTTTGGCTCAATCTAAGGTAGCTTAGTTTTGTTTATGTCTATGCTTTGAACTAATGAACATGTTTTACTCTAATGTAAAAATGTTTAAGCCTTTCAAGACAGATAACAAATAAACTATAGTCTACAATCACAACCAGGCATAAGGACATAAGAAAATTGCTAAAGCAATATCTATATAATCAAGAAGGAAAAATACATCATGGATCCAACATGATCATAAAATATAAGCATATATACATCAAAGCATAAGGTGAGCTCAAAATAAGGCATCACGAAGAGATCCCATCCAATTGCACAAAGACACTGACACAACATAATGCCTAAATCACATCCATCAAGATGTCATGCAAGAAGCAAACAAGAGAGGTGTTGCAAATTTGCCTTCTTTATCTCCTTAATGCTTCATTGTTGGATGCACCAGCTCCACCTTGACATGATTCTTTCCCACTTTGATCGTGAGTTTTTTGATCTACAATATCTAAACTTGCATTGTATTCTTCAAGTAGTTTCCATCAAATATTATTGCCCACCTTTTCTTCCTCTTAAACATTATTTGCAAATTCATGAAATATAACATCTCTACTAGCAAATAACTTATGAGTAATAGGATCGCATATATCCTGTAGGCCTTATGATTAATACAATAATCAACAAAAATATATTAGATTTCCTTTGCATCAACTTTTCTTCTATTCTCTTTTGGAATATGACAAAATGTCTTACTTCCAGATATTCTCAAATGACTAACAATAGACTTAGCGTAATGCCCCACCAATGAACCCAAGAGAAATTAACCTAAAACATGTTACTAAGTTTACAAAATATTTTTTTTCTTAAAAGTTTACACAACAACATGATTAAAATGTGGAAGCAATACAACACAAGACAAAACATATTGAGTCACAAGAACATAACGAGTCCACATAACTCACAAAACAATTTCAGGAGGTTTAGTATCCAAAATCAAGTATGCAACAAGCCATAGCACAATGGTTCTCACAACCAAGCATAAGGAAATAAGAAAATTTCTAAAGCAATATCTATATCATGGATCCAACATGATCATAAAATATAAGCATATATGCATCAAAGCATTACGTGAGCTCAAAATAAGGCATCATGAAGAGATCTCATCCAATTTCACAAAGACACTGACACAACATAATGCCTAAATCACATCCATCAGGATGTCATCCAAGAAGAAAACAAGAGAGGCATTGCAAATTTTCCTTCTTGATCTCCTTAATGCTTCATTGTTGGATGGAGCAGCTTCACCTTGACATGATTCATTCCCACTTTGATCTTGAGTTTTTTTATCTACAATATCTAAACTTGTAATGCCCCGTCGGGGAACCCAGGAGAACTTAACCTAAATATGCAGCTACGTTTGTAAAAAAAATTACTTTTTAAGTGTTAACAAACAACAATAATAAAGTTTTACAATGCGGAAGCAATACAATGAGATATACAACTCACATAGATTACAACACTCCAGGATTCCTTGACAAAGATTACGTAAACATTAATTAATTAATTTAGATTAGAAATAATTACAGAACTCATATAAAAGAATGAACGATATATGCAACACCACATAAAGGATAACATAGGAACAAATGTTACCATAAGGTATCCATAATAACCTACATCCATTGCACATGTTGCTGGGTATGTAATACAATAATTGAAATAAAGTACAACATGATATCTCTAAATAACCGATACAATGATACAAGATCACATAGAAGAAGAAGAAGAAGAAGATAAGATATAACACTGAAATCATGATCAACTGACACTTACCACGGCCTCTGTTTTTCCCCCTAGGTCTTCTAGTACACCAATAACATAATAAGTAAAAGAAGACACTTCAGGAATGAAAATACAACATTTACATCATAGTAAACTGAAACTGACCCATAAGCATTTAAATTCCACATTGAGCATAATCGACTCCAAGTATAAAAACACATAAATCTACTAAGAGAATCTTATCTTAAACATCACAACAATGCTATAATCAAAGAATATTCCCTATAGTCTTCCTAGGGATCTAACAAAATAAAATGCCCAATTTCATTAAATGCATAACTTATATCCAACAATCTAACCATTTAAAAATATGCAAAATTTATGTACATATATGTATATTTAAATACACACTTCATCAAAGGAGTAAATATAGAATTAAATTTCATCTATTTGCATGAATAAAACAACTAAATTATATACAAAAAGATATAATTAAATTATATTTTATTATATGAATAAATTTACTAATCTATTCATTCATATAACAAATTATACTTAATAAATATATTTAATTAAACCCATCTATTAATATCACATTAATAAAAGTTTATTAAATTAAATAAAATCTAAAACACATAAATTTTATTCAATTTATTAATTTAAATAAATTCTAAAATATATTAATTAATTTTGACATTTAATAAAATAATTTAAAATAAACATTTATTAACTTAATTAATAAATAAAATAACAAAAATTAAAAAAATGCATAGTGACAAGGGAGAGGGTGGGTCCCACCCCACCTCTCCTCCCTTCCCATGCCCATGTGCACGGTACTTTGCGCATGGCAAGGTACCACTGCCATCACAGGGGTGTTGGGCACATGTGCACAGCTCCTACACACAATAGCCGAGGAGTGGGGGGAGGTGGTGACCCTCGCCCCTCCTTAAAATTAATTTTAAATTAAATTTTTTTAATAATTTATTTTTTTTAAAAAACCTTTTCACATAATAGAATTTCATTTAAATATATTTTATTTTATGTTTTTATAACAAAATCTAAATTTAGGGAAAATGATTAATATACTTTCCTTCCAACTTTTTTTGTCTTTTTCATGTTTTGGCCTTTCTGGGTCAAATTCTTTTTCACTATGAATTTATTTCTTGATTGTATTTTTATTTGACTGTATATATTTTTTTTTATAGAATGTATATTTTTTTACCAAAATTGGGTTTTTGTTTTGAATTGATTTTCTTTACACAATAAAATTTATTTTTCTCTTAGCATTATAGACTAACTACAATCTAGGATTAATTTATCATTTTGTAGGAAATCTATAAAGAGTTTTCTAATAAAATTTTGTCAGCATAACCTTGTGCTAAATTTTCATAAAAACTTAAAATCAACAAAGCTAGGGTTTTCTATTTACCTGATAATAATAGAAACACCAGATCTAACTATGGGGACATATTGGGACATATTGAAAATTGTACAAATAAGGAAAGCCAAATAAATGCAAAACAGAAATTAACAGATAGGAGTTTCAAATCCTACCTTAGATCCAAAGCAAAAACTGAAATTGAAAACCTTTGAAGATCTATAGACTAGAATTTCTCCCAGTATGGATTCAATCTGTATATCTGAATCCCTGAAAAATGCAACACCAAGAATCCAGATGCACAATGCAGCCAAAACAACAAGCAACCACAACAAACCAAATTCTCCAAAATCCAAAGCACACAAGCTCTCCCAAAAATTCTATTTGGTTCCCCCTTTCATGCAACCCTAAAGATAACTTGACAACTAACTCCCACATCAACTCCAATCAGAAATTGAAAGTAATTCATAAATTAATAAATTAAAATAACTTTATATGCACAACTCAACTTGACTTTTTAGAACAAGTTGTTATCTTTTGAAAACAATTTCATTTTTCAATAATGTTAATGCACATGTTTATAATTAAAATTTGTATTAAATAGATTAAATATTTAAAGCGTCATAAAACTATGTAATTAAACATTTAATCATTTAATAAAACACACAAGCATAATTAAATCTAATTTTCAATTAAATAATTAATTAAATCCAAATA
Source organism: Chamaecyparis obtusa (assembly GCA_027943335.1). Lineage (NCBI taxonomy): Eukaryota > Viridiplantae > Streptophyta > Pinopsida > Cupressales > Cupressaceae > Chamaecyparis > Chamaecyparis obtusa. The sequence goes on from BSBK01009649.1 coordinate 333,299, forward strand.
TCCAAATATTTAACTTTTAATTATTATTTTTCAAATAAACAAAGAATTATAATTAACATTAAATTTCAACTATAATCATTAAATTGATAATCACAGAAAATCATCTACATAAGAAATAAATCAGCTGAGACCAAACAAAATAAACCAAGCAAACTCAAGAAAGGGATCCACGAATCCATGTCAACTAGACAAATCTGGGTAGGGTAGTCAAACTGATACTTGTCCAATCCTAGGAAAAATGAGCTTAAGTTAGGGTTTTGGACATGTGTTATCTCCTCTCTCTTACCATTTGAAATATTGCGATAGGACACACTCATCCTGATAATTCAAGGAAGTCAATGCCCAGTACCTGCAAACCTGCATACAAAACCCACATGTACATACATATATAAGTATATAATAGACAATGGCGGGGATCGATTGATCATGTGGATCTCGCAAGCAAGTAACTACGACTCTGTCCCTCAACCACATTAGGCACGTCAAACAGAATTATAAAACAAACACATCAACCATACACATGCAAGTATGGGGTCAGTAAAATCATAAGCATCAATGATTTCCTAGCATATAAATAATCATCCTAAAATAACCATAACGTATAGAAAAGCAAACTATGAGAGGGGTACTACATCCACCCCCCGAAGATTAGGCTTACTCTGGGAAGCCTGCAAATAGATAGGGGTATGCATCCCTCAAACACAAAGCATTTATTAAAATAAAATACAACATTTGAAAACAAGCCATAAAATAAGAACATGATATACAGTCATTAAGGACAATGTAATTTTGGTTTAGCAATAAATTGAAAATCACATTGATCAATCGTTCATTAATAATTCAAATAGATCTAAACCTTATTCATTCATCATTATAGAAAACATCTAGAATCAATTGCATAAAACACACATTTGTATCATCGTCAAATAATAAGTTGAGAAGCTCATGTAAATCTAGTTAATGCAATACTTATACAAACATATATGATACACAATGGTTCTAATTTCACACAGCAAACATAGTACCATCTCTGCGATGTCCTCCCTTATACATACTATCAAGGTCCATGATGAACATGATAGAAACAACACTTATCACAGAACAGGGCCAACAATACCAAACATTCAGAGTAGCCACCACAAAACTCAAAAAGGTAAAACCCAAGTGGGGGAATCACAATTCCAACATTAAATCATAAGAGATCTCCATTTCAACAATAAATTAAGTGTGACTAGCGACACAAAATAGATAACAAAAAGAGAGTTAGGTGACTAATCCAATCATAAGAAGTTCAAAATTTCAATGCTAGCCTCAAAACATCATGAACAATTCATCAATCAATAATCAATCATAAAACATTCACATAACAAGATGGCTAGGGGTAACCACACTCAAGGGAGTAATCGCTTCATGACATCAAAAGGCACTTCACCCTAGATGCATTAGAGAGGGTACCCAAACATAATAGATAATCAAATCACCTATGCCAATCAATAGACAAAGTGATATCTCAAAGACATTTAAGAGAAAGTAAAAGCATAAATGTTTAGTTGTAATTTAATGGTTCTCAAATATAAAAGAGTTATATGTCTATGTTTGGTTTCGAGTTTTGATAGTTAAAACATCTAATGGGCACACAACTTCCCAGAGTTCCTAGTGTAGAAACTCGGTGCTCTGATACCAAGTGTAATGCCCCGCCAAGGAACCCAAAAGAACTTAACTTAAACATCCAGCTAAGTTTGCAGAATAATTTTTTTTTTAAAGTGTTAACAAACAACAATAATAAAGTTTTACAATGCAGAAGCAATACAATGAAATATACAACTCACATAGATTACAACTCTCCAGGATTCCTTGACAAAGATTACGTAAACATTAATTAATTAATTTAGATTAGAAATAATTACAGAACTCATATAAACGAATGAACGATAAATGCAACACCACATAAAGGATAACATAGGAATAACTAGTACCATAAGGTATCCATAATAACCTACATCCACCACACATGTCGCAGGGTATGTAATACAATAACTGAAATAAAGTACAACATGATATCTCTGAATAAATGATACAATGATAGAAGATCACATAGAAGAAGAAGAAGAAGATAAGAACACATCTCCATCAAAGAAGAACAAGAAGAAACAACTTCCATAGGGATCATCCATTACTGGTACACAAATATCAGAATCTCAAATGGTAAAAGAATCACTACCACCCGACCTTGTGAACCTAAATGGTCCACTCCCACTGTCCTGAGGAGACAACAACAGATCCCACTTGAATAACAAATTTTGAATAGAACAAGCTAAGGAAAAGATCCTAAAAGCTCTCTAACATCAGGTGTACAAAAGATAACAAGGTAAGACTCACTAATCCAGAAGAAAATGACACATGTAGAATAACTAGACTATGCATAGGAAGGTGTCATCATGTACATCTAACCCTTGAGTCTTGTCCTGGTAATCACTCTAGATCACAGCACTCAAGTGACCATACACGGTAGCAATGACTTCTCATACAAACGAAGCCATTAACTATGTCAAACATGCACCTCTCAAAGGCAACAAGCATCATCTCAATCCACATCTTAGTCTGTACTAGCACTCAAGCATGGGTGAGGAAACATATCTTATTAAGTTCATTTAAATACCCCTTAATTATATTAGGTTATCACTTGATTAAGAATACTTACAATAAGCGATCCTGGCAACTACTTGTGGGCCCCGGCGCTTATTGCAAGAAACCCCCTACTATATATCTAGGTAAACTACCCTAGGCTCAAAAATGCCACATAACATCACAAGATAATGATAATGTCCCTTAGGACTGTTCCACAAAATAACAGGAACATGCAACAGATCTCCAACCATAACATCACAAAACACTCTCCAACTATTCACAAAAGAATACTCCTGATGCCATCGATAGGACATAAAAAGTCAACACCATATTCTCTTATATAGAATATGAAGTAGAACACAATACTGTAAGGAAACTCAGGTGCGGAAACAGCTTCCTACTCTAATCTCTATAGGAGAGTATTGTGAAAATTCTTATAAATCCTTACAATTTCAGATTCGTTAACTACTTTAACAAAGATATTGCAACCACATACCATACATATAGAAAAAATAGAGAATGACACAATGATATACCCTGGGGAAAACCTTTCGGTAAAAAACCCCAGCACTCCAAAACCTGCACAATGTATTATCTTCAACACAAAGATTACAATACACTTGCAATGCAAGTTCTTTCAGGAAATGAGAGACAAAGCCAACAAGACTTAAATTTTGTTATATCTCTCCCATAGGAGCAGCATCATATATATAGACTCCTCTGGACCCAAAAATAGGCACAACCACCAAGACCCATGCACAAAGCCACATGTACACAGTTGTTACATGCAATCCCAAGAATAGGCGTCCATCCCTAGAATAGACTATGACATCTTGTCATAGAATCCGCCAAAAATAACGGTCACAAGAGAAGTGTAAGAGAATCTGTCATACCAACCTATTTTTGGCATATTCTCTTACACACACCAACCACTTCTTCTTGGGCGCCCAAATAGGCCCAAGTCATAAGATGCTCTTACACCTGTCATAGCACATTCCTTAAATAGTTCTTACGCGTCATAGGAATCCGTCATGACCGTTTCAGTCATGATCTCCTTACGCACAAGATGTCGACACATCAAGTGGAGTGACACATCAACATGCCAACTAGACATGTATACTCACACTTAATTACATTATTTGCAAAAAATACATTTACAAAACAAATAATAAGAATAGGAATTATCCAAAGTTGAGACACCTTATTCCTAACAAATACAACATGAACCCAAATGGTCAAATCAAGGTGATGATCAGAACACACACACACACCAAAATATAACATTGAAATCATGATCAACTAACACTTACCTCGGCCTCTATTTTTTCACTAGGTCTTCTAGTACCTCGATAACATAATAAGCAAAAGAAGACACTTCAAGAATGAAAATACAACATTTGCATCATAGTAAACTGAAATTGACCCATAAGCATTTAAATTTCACATTGAGCATAATCGAATCCAAGTATAGAAACACATAAAGCTACTAAGAGAATCTTATCATAAACATCACAACAATGCTATAATCAAAGAATATTCCCTATCGTCTTCCTAGGGATCTAACAAAATAAAACTCTCAATTTCATTAAATGCATAACCTTTATCCAACAATCTAACCATTTAAAAATATACAAAATTTATTTACATATATGTATATTTAAATACACACTTCATCAGAGGAGTAAATATATAATTAAATTTCATCTATTTGCATGAATAAAATAACTAAATTATATACAAAAATATCTAATTAAATTATATTTTATTATATGAATAAATTTACTAATCTATTCATTCATATAACAAATTATATTTAATAAATATATTTAATTAAACCCATCTATTAATATCACATTAAATAAATTAAATAAAATCTAAAATATATAAATTTTATTCAATTTATTAATTTCAATAAATTCTAAAACATATTAATTAATTTTGACATTTAATAAAATATTATAAAACAATTTAAAATAAACATTTATTAACTAACTTAATTAATAAATAAAATAACAAAAATAAAAAAAAATGCAAAGTGACAAGGGAGAGGGTGGGTCTCACCCTACCTCTCCTCCCTTCCCGTGCCCATGTGCATGGTACTCTCTGCATGGCAAGGTACCATTGCCATTGTAGGGGTGTTGGGCCCATGCGCACAGCAGTCGAGGGGTGGGGGGAGGTGGTGGCCCCCACCCCTCCTTAAAATTAATTTTAAATTAAATTTTTTTAATAATTTGTTGTTTTTTTTTAAAACCTTTTCACATAATAGAATTTCATTTAAATATATGTTATTTTATTTTTTTATAACAAAATCCAAATTTAGGGAAAATGATTAATAAACTTTCCTTCCAACTTTTTTTGTCTTTTTCATGTTTTGGCCTTTTGGGTCAAATTCTTTTTCACTCTGAATTTATTTCTTGAATGTATTTTTATTTGACTGTATATATTTTTTTTTTACAGAATGTATATTTTTTTTACCTAAATTGGGTTTTTATTTTGAATTGATTTTCTTTACACAATAGAATTTATTTTTCTCTTAGCATTATAGTCTAACTATAATCTAGGATTAATTTATCATTTTCTAGGAAATCTATAAAAAAAATTCTAATAAAATTTTGCCAGCATAACCTTTTTGTGCTAAATTTCCATAAAAACCTAAAATCAACAAAGCTATGGTTTTCTATTTACCCAAAAATAGTAGAAACGCCAAATCTAACTATAGGGACATATTGAGAATTGTACAAACAAGGAAAGACAAATAAATGCAAAATAGAAATTAACAGGCAGGAGTTTCAAACCCTACCTTAGATCCAAAGCAAAAACTAAAATTCAAAACCTTTGAAGATCTGTAGACCAGAATTCCTCCCAACATGAATTCAATCTGCAAATCCGAATCCACAAAGAATGCAACACCAAGAATCCAGATGCACAATGCAACCAAAACAACAAAAAACCACAACAAACCAAATTCTCCAAAATCCAAAGCAAACAAGCTCTCCAAAAAATTCTCCTCAAAACCTGTCTAATCTCTAAAATAAAATGCAATTCCCCCTAATAGAGATTTCATTCCCCCTTTCATGCAACCCTAAAGATAACTCAACAGCTAACTCTCACATCAACTCCAATCAGAAATTGAAAGTAATTCATAATTTAACAAATTGAAATAACTTTATATGCACAACTCAACTTGACTTTTTAGAACAAGTTATCTTTTGAAAATAATTTCACTATTCAATAATGTCAATGCACATTTTTATAATTAAAATTTGTATTGAATAGATTAAATATTTAAAGCATTCTAAAACTATGCAATTAAACATTTAATCATTTAATAAAGCACACAAGTGTAATTAAATATAATTTTCAATTAAATCCAAATATTCAAATATTTAACTTTTAATTAATTTTTTCCAAATAAACATAGAATTATAATTAACATTAAATTCCAACTATAATCATTAAATTAATAATCACATAAAATCACCCACATAAGAAATAAATCAATTAAGAGCAAACAAAATAAACCAAGCAAACTCAAGAAAGGGATCCATGAATTCATGTCAACCAGACAAATCCTAGTAGGGTAGTCAAACTGATACTTGTCCAATCCTAGGACAAATGGGTTTAGGTTAGGGTTTTGGACCTGTGTTATCTCCCCTCTCTTACCATTTGAGATATTGCAATACGGCATGCTCATCTTGACAATTCAGAGAAGTCGATGCCCAGTACCTGCAAACCTGCATGTACATACATATATAAATATATAACAGACAATGGCGGGGATCAACCAATTGTGTGGATCTCGCAAGCAAGTAACTATGACTTCGTCCCTCAACCACATCAGGCACGTCAAACAGAAATATAAAACAAACACATCAACCATACACATGCAAGTATGGGCTCAGTAAAATCATAAGCATCAATGATTTCCTAGCATATAAATAATCATCCTAAAATAACCATAACGTATAGAAAATCAGACTATGGGAGGGGTACTAAAAAACTTGCATTGTCTTCTTCAAGTAGTTTCCATCAAATATTATTGTCCACTTTTTCTTCTTCTTAAACATTATTTTCAAATTCATGAAATATAACATCTCTACTAAAAAATATCTTATGAGTAATAGGATTGTATATATTCCGTAGGCCTTATGATTAATACAATAATCAACAAAAATATATTAGATTTCCTTCAGCGAAAACTTTAGTGGCGATTATTCGCCAATTGGCGAATATCGCCTGTCGGCAACCCACGATTTGGCAATTTTTTTGCCCATATGGGAGTGACCCTATCGCCACGCATTTATTAAAATTGGGTGTAATGCCCAGGTCCATCGCCCAACGGTTTATTAATTTTTGTCCATTTCTTTCACACTATCGCCAATGGCATATACGTTTTGGGCACGATATATTTTTATCATTCGCCTATAATTTCTAAGCGGCTCCAAATGGACGGCCTATATTTGCCAATAGTTATATATATAAAATATATATATATATATATATATATTTGCCAATAGTTATATATATATATAGGTGGCCCCAACTTCGCCAGCCATTTTATGGACACATGTCTCAAACCAATAGGTTTTCGCCACCTTTATTAATCGATTATGGTATTGGATGACTCACAATCGCTTAGGAAATAACATAAGACGTGTTATAATTAAGCGGACTTCATCAAATATTTGGACACTGACCTAATACCTCCTACCCAATTCGCAAAAAAAGATTTGTATAAATACATTCATATATCAGTGTTATTGTACACAATTTGGATTGCTTCAATTTGATCTATAGCGAAGTTCAAACTGTTGAGTCTTGACTACTTTGGCGAGTCGCGACTGCAATTGAATTTGAGGCAAAGGTAAGTGATTATTATTCTGCGACTATGTAAACATTGTATATTATAGTTCTATTGTCATTTGTCACTTCTTCAACAACTACAAGTAAATATTTTTTTTACATTTTTTTTTTCACTAGTAGGCTGGTAGCCTTTATTTCATTGAAGAATCAAGATGTCGAAGAAGAATAAGGGTAAGGCTCCAACATATAGGCCTGGGGAAAGCCAAGAGAGGCCAACAAAATATAGAACCTTATCATCGTACTTTGGTCATGGTGTTGGAAATGTTTCTGGCCAAAATCGGGAAGCTACTTCATCACAAGAAGATTTTCAAGATTCACAACCTTAGGCTGAACCTACATGACATATTGAAGAAGTCAGGGAACCTGATATCTCAAATCACGATGAACTTGAAGAAGATTTTTAGTTAAATACCCAGAGTAGCCATAATGATATAATCGACTTGGATGAGACTGAGAATGTCAGAGAAGATGATGTTGCAGGGAAGAAAAGAAAATACAAATCAAAGAATGATAGAATGTGAAATCTGTCGAGGAATTTTCAAGTAGAATGGGTGTCAAATTATCCATTCATTGAACCAGTGGATAATCCAATTGAAGGGGAGCCTCTGCTAGAATGCAAATGTAAGATTTGCAGCCAAATAAATAAGAAGGAAAAGAGGTTGCAGCTAAAAATTGACACCATAGAGAAGCATATGGGTAAAGTTTACGAAAAGAAAACCATAGATGGAGTTCAAAAATCAGTGATAAGATGGAAAACAAAGGAGGAATCTCAACATGTTAGAAATGCAGAATTATATGAATTTCAGCATAATATAAAGATGAAGCGTAGTGAAGTTAAAGGCTCTATTGAAGCTTATTTTGGAAAAGCATTGGAAGTAGAACTAATGGGAAAAGTTGTTCAGTTAAGTGTTGTGTTTAATATTTTGAGCAGAGGGCATCCTATGACAGACTACCCATCATTGAGTTCTTTATTACACTTTCTGAAAGTTCATAACTATCCTAACAGTCACTGGTCAGTAAATAGTGGATGGGAAAGGGCTTGCCGAGGTTGAAAAAGAGGATCTGAAGGCAAAAATTAAAGAGTCAAATTTTATTGCATTGAATTCATGGGTATGCATGCATGTTTATACTGTACAGAATTGTGTTCGCCAACCTTATCTACTAACTGTTGCTAAAATGAGGGATAATGCGACAGCGGAAAATTTATTTGAACTAGTAAAGAGTTCTCTAATTGAATATGAAGGTATAAATGACATGACCATTGCCAAAAAGTTGGTGTGTGTTGGAGCAGATGGAGCTTCAATAATGCAAGGCCACAAGGGTGGTCTTTGCATAAAGATACAATCTTCTTGTGCACCCTACATTACTCTCATTCACTGTATGGCCTACAAAATGAATCTAGCTTTTGGAGTTTTCAGCAAGCATGCTCCAGTACAAAAAATTGAAGCTTTAATCAAAGAGCTCTACGAATACTTCTATCGAAGTCTGAAATGATTGAGGGAATTTCAACACTTTGCCGAAGGACTAACCAACGGGAACAAGCTTCTTAAGGATAATGATACCAGATGGATCTCTTTGGATGGACCAGCACATCGAGTTTTTTCAGAATATCAATCATTGCTTGGTCTAATGAACTCAAGCCGTGACAAAGCAAGGCAACTGAAATTTCATGCGCTGCTGGCAATGTTAACTAATGTAGAGACACTGTTAACATTAGTAGGTATTCTCCCCATGCTTGAGGAAATGATAAATTTAATGAAAAAGGCCCAGCAGAGAGCTATGTATATTGCATAATATGCTTCGCTATGTAAATTGACATGCGTGGTGCTTGATAGTCTCTGTCAATTATGTGAAGATGATGTAAAATTTTCCAGCTAGCTGAAAGTCACAAATTTGGACAATCCTGATAACTTTTTAAAAATTGGTTCAAATGGGGAGTTATGTGTAGAAGTTCACGGAGTTGAGATACCAATGCACTACTTTGCTAGGATCGAGTCCGAGGAACTAGGAAAGAACACCAGGACTTGGCGAGTATCAAGCACTAAAAGGGAAGACTTTACCAAGATCATTGAGTCTGTAATAGCTTCTATGAAGCACATTGCCTATGATCTTTCCTCACAGATTAGAGAAAGATTCCCTCTAGTCAAACTACTTGAATCCATGGCTATTGTGTTTCCTCGATATTGGAGTATGAACAATCTGAAAGATTTTAAAACTACGCTACTAACTTTGATAGAACATTTCTGCAAAACCAAAGAGTTAAATGGAGTAACTCTAAATGGAATTTTAGATGGAAATCATTTGAGAGAGCAATCAAGTCATTTTTCACTAACAATGAGGGAACAATATAATATTATGCAGAACCCTCGTGAAGATGGATTGGTATCAAGGCTTTGGAAAAATCTAGCTGAGAGTGAATTGTTGACTGATTCAATATCAGAATTTTCAAGCTTGTTGATTTATGTCTGACCATGATATTGGGGTCGGAGGAGGATGAGAGAGTTTTCAGTGCTTTGGGATTCCTAAAGTCAAAGCTAAGAAACAAACTAGACAAGAATCTGGAAAATTGCTTGAGGCTCTATACATCCAGGTATGAAGTCAATACTTTTCCTTACGAAAGGGCACTAAAATTGTGGAGGAAGAAATGTCAAAGAAGAGGGTTGGGAAACATTTCAAACCAAAGTGGGACTAGGAGTGGGAATGCCAAAGATAATGATGTCATTGACTCATGTACTGGTACTAGTACTGCTAGCGGTGAACATCAGTTAAGCGGTGGTATGCAGAGTGAAGAAAACATATCGAAGAACCAAGGAATTTATGAAGTTGATGGCACTGAATCCAATGATCTCAATGATGATATGATGTGGCAGCTTGAAGTTGAACCGTTGTAGAAGTAGCAAGTCCTAGGTATTTATTAAGCTTTTTCCTGAAGTCTACTGTCAGTTTCTATATCTCATCATCAATCATGCATAATAGCATATTCCAATGTCAAAAAAATGAATGTGGTTGATAATGTCATCAAGATTCAATTCCACAATTAATAATGGTTTTCATTTGCATTATTCAACTCATATGGTACAATTCTTGTAGATTTTTCATTATTTGTTTTGACAACATGGCAATTCATATGTTAGAATTCTTAGAGTTAGAAATACTGATTCTCATTAATTTAATTACAAATATGATACAATGTAACAATTCATTCATTAATACTAGTAAGAACACAACTCTGTGATTCTATTTACAAAACTCAATGACTCAATACCCATTGGTAATTTGGCACATTGCCCAATTTCAATTTCATTACCCTAAGCCAATGACCCTGAATTCCCTTTTATAGAAACAAGGGAGCAACAACAGCTTCAGGTCAATTTGCCTAATGTGAAGTGAGAAGTCTCAAAATCTAAATCAGTAAGACAACTACAAGTCTACAACATCTCTACAACTTTAGTTGTACATTTCTGCATTTGATAGGCCGGTTTAGTAAATTAGCATTGGCAATAGCATCTGCAAGACTGCAACATTCATCCTATTCAAAAAACAAAGTTCAAACTTGTTACTTTAAACTCAATTCTAGACTCTAGTATTTAGGATAATATCAAAGATATATACTAAAGATATAGAGATGATTGAAACTGAAAGTACTTTCACATACTATGATTGATGAGATCAAGATGATTCTGTCAATTTCTTTAGTACGCTCCATTATTCATTGGTTGGAAGGGAAAAATTTGTCATGTTATAGTACATGACCTACAACCTCGTCAGCCATCCATACTTGGAAGAGTGAGTTGTAAGCAATGTTCCTTCCATTACTGCATTCAAATTTGTGAATGTTTTGATGCACTTTGCAATGCCTTCATAAGTTTTGTCCTGAGGAAGGTTGCCTAAATCAGAAGCCACTATGTCCTCCAACTTTTTTTTGTAAGCTTCTCTTCCAACGAAATTTGTTGATGAGTAATCAGGACCAGGACTCGGCAAACCAAGAGATATCAATTTGGTTGTTTTACTATTCATCTTGGCGAGCGTTGGCCTGAATAAGGCAACAGTTTCTTCTGCTTCTGTTAGTTTCTGACATTTTTGAAAGACGGAGTTCGCCTTTATTGTTGCACCAACACAGTCCTGAATTCCCTTGCTTACCAAATGCCTGTCACTACTTGTGTTGATTTCTTGCATAATCTGCTTTGCAGTTTTCTTTCTTTGACAAAAACTTTTGTTCTTCTCAATGTGCTCTTTCAGCTTCCCAAAAACATCTGTAAGAGTTTCATTCAGCTCAAACCAATCACACAACCTATCAGAAGACATCTTTATTTGGCCCCAGAAGAATTTTTTTATTTGATTGACTATATTATTTACATGGTCATTCAAGCTGTTTTCATAATTTTTAATTGTATTATTTTCCTTCTTTAGGTCTTCTCTCATTTCTAAGAACTGGTGTTCACTATCTTTTCTTATTTTCTCTGCTTTTTCTTCCCACTCTTTTGCTTTCTCTTCCCACTATTTTGTTTTTACCTTCTCATTCTCCAATTCTTTCTTTAAGTTATTGGTTGCCTTTCCCACACTCTCCAAGTTTTTGTAAAAACTTAATGAAGAGGCTTTTTCATTCTCAAGTTTTTGTTCGCTCTGTTCCAATTTTTCCCTCAGAGATTTCAGTTCTACGTCCATATGTTCTTGCTGTCCAACTCCAATTGCTTCTTTAGAGGATGAATTTTTTATCCTTCTCTCTAATTCTTTGCACCTGTTTTCTACTGCTTTGTCATTTGTCTTTACATTTGCCAGGTCTTCCTTTAAATTATCTATTGTGCCCTGAAGCTTTCCTTTCTCTCTCTCCAACTTCATCACTGAACTGTAAACCACTTGGTTGGTCATTTTGGACATATTTATCTTGTCCACATTTTTAATTTTGGATAAATCCATTTGGAGGGTGCTAACTTGAAATTGAGATGGATCTAACTGACTCTCTGGTGGATTGTTATCTCTAGCTGGGGGCATAACAACCATGAATTCCATCATATCTTTATTTGGGTCATATGTGGGAAATAGCCTGTTTGTTGCAGGTTCTGCATCACGAGCTGCAGCAATTGCTTCCATCTTCATTGTCTTACTATGTTGTCTATTCTTATTTTTTGATTGTTCATAGTTAGTTACAAAATCATTGTAACAAAAATCAGGGTTTTGTGACACAATTGAATGTTTGAATGGTGAAATAGCACTTTCATTGATGTAGGAGCTTCCACCTATGTTGCTTGTGGTGCTGCTAATTACACCATGAGGATTAGCAACACCCTAACCCATTACAAGTGGAGTTTTTGGACTGTTCTGAGCCTGAGGGTTTTGTCCTGAAGGTTGGGCAATTGTTGCAGTCACAGTCACCATTGGCATTGTTGTACCAATATTTGTCAAAACCTTTTGCTTCTTTACACTTCCTTGATCTCCAGGAATAATTGTTTTCGTGTCTATCTATGATTGCAATTTCCTTTTCGAACCACTAGTTGTAGTTGTACCCATGATATCCACAGCTATGGGAGTGGCAATTGATTCAAATTGAATCTGAGTGCTTTGAACAAATGGAATTGACTGAGTTGATGATTTTGATGATTGAACTCCAAGCCCAAGGCCTAGTTTCTCACCATGTTTTGGTGGAGCTGCTAGGTCAGGTGCAGACCAAACCCCTTGTCCACTAGGACCCAAACCACCAAAACCTTTGTAGCCCATTTTTTATATAATATCTACCCCTTTGGTATATTGATCTTTTTTGGATGCATCAACTCCTCTACTAATTGAATATACTTTACTGGATGTGGGATTCACGCTGGATGTGGGATTCACAGAATCTTGTTCCTGGTCATCATCATCTGGATATGCTTCGGCTGGATGCTCCTTATTCCACAATTCATTAAACATTGTATCCTCTTCCACATCATAAAGATTTGTAGAGGTCTTTGGCTCACCAAGATTCTTCCTCATTTCCCAAAAATTAGAAATTTTGGTTCAAGTCCAATTATCATCAATACATTCATTCATTAGCTCTTTTGGAATAGATTTTGTAGATGGTTGAGCAGCTTTCTAGTAGAAATTGGATGATGTCATACTCATGGCCTGCACTTTTCCTTTTTGTTTGTGCAATGCCATTATTTGTGATGACAATTCATGTATTGACATATTATTTTCAGTAGCATATTTCTCCATCTCTTTTCTGACCTCGTCCCAGGACTCCATGTTTTTAAATTTTTCAATCAATGGCATACTTTCATGTTGACATTTCCTTGCAGAGTTCACATTCTCTCTAAGCTTTGTTCCAATTATGTTGAGTGGATCATACTGCTAGTGACTGTCAACATCAAAGCAAAAAATTGAAAAAAAAGGCTTGTGCCACTTTGAATCCTCTTCTCTCAAATGTGAACCCTCCAAGTGAGAAAGGTAAGGAAGGAAATATCATTTTCTTTTGCTGACCATTAAAAAGTATATCTGTGCTCTCCATCTGCCATACATATTCCAATGCAAATACCCTCTTTGTTACATGTATTGGAAGTTTGTAGGGTTCTACCACTGAACCATAAAACCTTAACACAGTGTACTCTTTCATTAAGTACCAGTCAGCCAATTGTAATTGACTTCCCAATTGAATGCAATTTCTACAAGTAACAGGCATTCTAGGCATCAGAGTGCCTGTAATTTTATGGTACATTGGTGCCAAAAAGAAGTTTACAAAATTGTTGTAGTTCCTTCTATTATCAATCATCCTTATCTGAGGTGTCCACTCATATATTGGATTTTGGTCCTAACTGCAAAGCTTGTTTGTCTGAAATATTGCACAATGCTTTGCTAAGAGAAGATAGCACAAATAGGTTGTGAATCTAAATGTCTTATGTGAACCTCTTTGAATCATTAGTAATTGATCTTGCATGCAACGAACAATGTGCTCAATAAAACAATATTTTACTGGTTCTTTTTCAAAATGAATATGAAAAAGCATTTCAAGAATGCTGGCACCCACTTGTTTGTTACTATCCAAACCCAAACAAAATGCTAGCAAGGAAATACTGTCATGTGCCCATGGCACAAAAATATCATAATCATAAGGAGGCTTATGATCTGGACTTAGACTATAACCATTTGTTATTCCTCTAATATAAGAATCTCTCTGTGTTACATCTAACTTTTTGTAATCCTCTGCCAGCTTTCCTGGGTCAATGTGCACATTTGAGTTTTGTTGTTGAAACCCTAGGTTCAACAGACTAGCAAATTCACTCTCGGTTATGGACAAAATTTCCTCCTGAGTATTTTTATTCACAATTGCTTTTCTATTTTCATCATAATTTTTAGTGCAGACCATGACAATTTCTAGGCAAGGGAATACTTGAGGTAACGCCATGTGTACCAACCCAGCAACCCACGATCCAATTTTATTTGTCGTTGCATTTATCACGGGGTTAAATGAAAAAAAAAATTGAAGCCTTATTTGGATTGTTCCACTTGTTTTCAAGTGCAAATCTAATTTCCATTATCCCCTTATTTTCATGAATAATAGGATCATAAATATCATGGAATAAATCAGTGAAACCTGGTGTTTTAAGCAAATTGTGGAATTCCAGTATCTGACTTGGCCTTTTACTTGTAGTCTTATTCTTGATATTTGTTTTGCTCATCATGGTAAGTTGGTAAGCGGTATCACTATTTACTCACGTACGAAAATTCAAATATTTATACACAGCAACAAGCCTACAATTTACAGGGGTGATTCAAAATTAAACCCTAACAAGCTAATTTTTTGTATATAATATAAATAGTAAAGTTGTAAATCAAGACATTTAAAAAATGTAAAATGTGGGACGTAGGTGTTCAGGATTTTAGTAGTTACGCTTACCCGTTAGTTTCAATTTTTGCAGACTATGAGTCCATGACTAGGAATAGAGCTGAGAGACTTTGTTGCTTTCCTCAACCTATAAATTTAGAATCCATAAACCCTTTCTAATTCTGCAAACTACTTATACTTATAAATGAAAAATTAGATTGGAAACTGGAAAGTGAAACTTAATTTTAAAGCGCCAAAATTGTATAATCTACAGTCATCACCACTCACCTGATGGCTCAGGTTGACTCACCTCACGAGTCAAACGTGTCACCGGTCACGTCATCATCAAATGGCATTGTTGGTAGGACCATGTGAGACTGCGACTGGAACGTGTCATGTGTTTAGTGACACGTGTCATGATTCCGGAATGGGTTTGAAGAGATGGGGTTGCTTTTCCCTTTCATCCCAAAATACAACTTCGGTCGTTGATCTACAATAATCCAACGGTCATAATGGCATCATGTGCCTATGGTGGCCCCAGGCCCCCATGGGTCCCATTAACTCACCTGACAACTGACTCACCTCATGAGTCAGACGTGTCACTTCATCATCAAATGGCATTGTTGGTAGGACCATGCAAGAGTAGACTACGACTAGAACGTGTCACGTGTTTAGTGACACGTGTCATGATTCCAGAATGGGTTTGAAGAGATGGGGTTGCTTTTCCCTTTCATCCTGAAATACAACTTCGGTCGTTGATCTACAATAATCCAATGGTCATAATGGCGTCATGTGCCTGTGCTGGCCCCGAGCCCCCGTAGGTCCCATTAGCTCACCTGACGGTTGACTCACCTCACGAGTCAAATGTGTCACTTCATCATCAAATGGCATTGTTGGTAGGACCATGCGAGAGTAGACTGCAAGTGGAACGTGTTACGTATTTAATGACACGTGTCATGATTCTAGAACAGGTTTGAAGAGATGGGGTTGCTTTTCCCTTTCATCCTGAAGTCCATTGTACATCGTCAATCTGTGCTCATCCAATGGTAGTTATTTGCAACGGACATTGTTAAATGTTATAATGTTATTTTTTCCTTTATAAATATTAATTAATATTGGATAATAAGTTAATAACATTTAAAGTTATTTAATTGAATAGTAACAATTTTAGCCAATCAAATTCAAAATGCACTATTTTTTTAATAATATTACATTCTAACAAATTTCAGAGGCCGGAGGTAAGGTTAGTGTTTAGAGATAACGAGATTTATGTGGTCGCTGACTCGCTAGGTCTCCCAAACATGAGTTAAAGTAATATTTTTTATTGATTATATAGTACACTTAATGTTAAAATGATATTTTTTATTGATTACAACTTTAACATTGATAATTATAATCACATATAATTATCATACCTTATAATTAGAAAACAATAAATTATTTCTCTAACCTTATTAATTCATTTGTCTGTCAAATTGATTATATAGTATTCTTAAAGTTAAAATGATATTTTTTATTTATTATAACTTTAACGTTGATAATTATAATCACAGATTCACATATAATTCTCATAAATTATAATTAGAATACCATAAATTCTTTGTCTAACCTTATTAATTCATTTGTCCTTCAAAATTCTATAAATCTTTCATATTAAATGTACGAGCGTATGAATTTTGACAAGTAAATTTACCCAAACTTAATATCAGTACTCAGTGATAACTGATAAGACATTTCTTTTATTAACTACAACTGTCTACATTGTACAACTGTGATACATCATACATGTCTCATATGCAGATAAATCATAAAGCAAGTGCAACTAATTAAAATATTGCAATCACATTGACAAAGAAGTCTAAAAACCATTTTGTACAAATTGAAATGAGCTAAAGCTTGTGAAATTTTTATTGTTTTCTTTCCATAAAATTATAATTACATAAAATGAGGTATGTTTTTATAAAAAAAAACCACTAGTAGACTAGTAGTCCACTTCCAGTACAATACTACAAAAAGAAACCTACTATAAACAAAAAAAAACCCATAAAAGACTACAAGGTATGTTTTTATCAAAAAAAATTAAAAAACCACTAGTAGACTAGTAGTCCACTACTGATTTTCCCCTTCGGCTCCGTCTATGTAGAATTCTCCAGAGGGGATTAATTGCGAGAATTCATCGAGCCACCCAAATTGCCCCACTTGAGCCTCCTCTTCATCAAGCATAAACCACTTTCAGATAAAATCCCTAGCAATCAGGGCCTATTTCCTATGGTGCTTATACTGCCCAGCATTCAGGCCCAAAAGAAAAGGTTGCATGGCCACATTCTAGCCAGGGATGAGAAGCTTGGGTATATCACTTGCCCAAGGGATCCCACCCCTATTTTTGCGAACAAGACAACATTAACATTGTCCCCTAGGTATTCTTCTTTAAAAACCCTCCTCAGCAGCATTAACATGTCCACCTTCTCTTCTCTGAGGTCGAGAAGAGATGCCAAAAAATGGGACATAATGTCTGTGTTGACCCAGTGCCTATCTTCATTGTTCATAAACTCTCGGCCCAGCACCATTTTCATAGCCTCTATTACGAAAGGTCCACCCTCCTTACAAATAGATTCTAAGGTTTCATCAGAAAAGGAACCCAAAAAGGCCTTCTGGGCCTCCTCAAATGTGCATATAAGCCTAATTGGAGTGTCCATCTAAAACACTAAAACTTCAAAAAACTTAAAAACAAATTATTTGTAGACTGCAGACTACAGAACCTAAACAAATAAATTATCTAGCAAAGGTCAAAGATGAATCGATGAATAATGAAGCTAGATCGTCTATAAATAGCCCTTGAATTCTTGATCGTTACTTAGCAATAAATTATTCTATCTTTAATGGTATTAAATCCATTGTCCTTAACATGCCTGTAAATCTTTCATGTAAATCTTTCCCCTAAACGCATGCGTGTGAGAAATTAAAATTTTGGACTTTCACTTAATCTTTCATATCTGGCAGTAATCTTTCCCATAAATGCAAAAAAGTCAGATATCAGTTATAGCGTCTGTACAAATTTGGAATTTTGGAAGTAGTGTGTGTCTATTCTGCATGACAAGTAAAAAAATGTTGCTTGTCACTGACAAGGCATTTATTGCTTACCGAGTTAAGAGGTTACAAGTTGCACTATAGTAATAGAACTGTGAATATCGATACCAACATGTGTACACTGTAGTCTGCAAACAAGTAGCCCTTATTTGATACATGTCAACATTTCGGTGACTTCCTCCACAACTCTATTTCCTTCAAGAAATTGGGGCCAAAATTAAACTTTAGCCATTGATCTTGGATCATCAGATGGTCTCAAATAATATATTTAATGTATGTATGTTAGGTATGTTAGTCTAAGGTATTATAACAAAATAATTCTCATCTTTTCAAAATCGCCAACAAAATATTTTTTTTTTCATAATTAATGAACAATTAGCCAATAAAATAAATAAATTTTCAAATGGTACATAAAATTCGCCAATACAATAATTTTTTTACCCTTCACAAGAATATCATTCGCCTCATATATTATAATTTTTTACTTCATAAGAAAATTATTCACCTCAAATATTATAAATTTTTACTTCAGAAGAAAATTATTCACCTCAAATATCATAAATTTTTACTTCATAAGAAAATTATTTGCCTCATATATTATAAATTTTTACTTCATAAGAAAATTATTTGCCAGCAATTTATGAAATTTTCATTTGGTGGGAAAAAAATTGCCAATACAAACTATGAAAAATCGTGGATATGAAAAAAAATTTGCCTCCATTAAAACAAATTCCCCACTAAAATAATGTACGATTCGCCAAGATTTTACACATCTTCCAAAAAGGGAGTTTCTTAAAGTTATCCTTGATTTCCTTTGCATCAACTTTTCTTCTATTCTCTTTTGGAATATGACAAAATGTCTTACTTCTAGAGATTCTCAAATGACTAACAATAGACTTAGCATAATGCCCCGCCAGGGAACCCAAGAGAAATTAACCTAAAACATGTTACTAAGTTTACATAAAAAAAATTTCTTAAAAGTTTATACAACATGAATAAAATGTGGAAGCAATACAACACAAGACAAAACATACTCATAAATGTAACTCAATCGTCGATTACAAATCTCAAGGGTTCCATACTAAATTACGTAAACATTAATTTATCTACAAATTACAACATCATATAAATGTGAACATGAATAAAACCGATACCACAAGGTATACATAATCAACCAATATCCATTGCACAAGTCGCAGGGTATGTAATAATGACCAAATATTAAATACAATACAATATATGAAAGATAAAGGAAAGTATCCAATAATGATGAACAAGAAAGTAAAACTTCAACAAGGATCATCCATCACTGGTACATGAACATCAGAATCTCAAATGGTAAAAGAATCACTACTACCTGGCCTCGTTGAATCAAAGGTCCACTCCCACCATGTTGAGGAGATGACAACAAACCCCACTCGGATAACAACACCAAAATCAACCACAACACAAACTAAGCAAGGGATCCTGAAAGCTCTCTATCTCAAAAGGTACAATAGAATAGCAAAGGTAATACATACTAAACCAGAGACAACCAACACCTGTGGGAATCCTAAGATGTCTATAGGGAAGTGTCATCACATACGTCTAACTCTTGAGTTTTGTCCTAGCGGCCTCTTTGGACCCCGGCACTCAAGTGAACATATGTGGCATCAGTAAGCCTCTCATATAGACAAGGCTACTAGCCATGCAAGACCTCAATCAAGCATCTTCTCCCACTCACATCCTAGTCAAGACCTCAATAAAGTACTCAGGCATGGGCGAGGAACACATTATCTTATTAATTCATTTTAAAACCCCAATTAATGTATCATGTTATCACTTAATTAAGCTACTTATAATTAGTGATCCTGACAGCCACTTGTGGTCCCTAGTGCTTAGTGCAAGCCACTCTCATCTATACACCTAGATAACCTACCATAATCTCATAAGTCATAAAAACATCTCATAAATCTAAAAGACATGATAATCAATTTCAGTTCCATAAAAGATACCTGGAACGCAACTGGTCCTCAAACCATAAAATCATAATTACATACTGGTCCTCAAACCATAACATCACAAATCCATACTAGTCCTCAAACCATAAATTAATAAAAAAAAACTCTCTCAAAGAGCTCACAGAATAATGAGCTTAGGAAATCAGGTTGGGTAAAAATAATCATGACCAAGTCAACATCACAAAAGCACTGAAAATACACATCACTTAAACAAAAAACCCCCAAGCCTATGTGTACCACTCCTTTAGCCAACGTAATTTCTCATATGAACAACACCAAATAATGCAATAAACACACCAACAAACAACTCATAATATAAGTCTCAAATGTATAAAACAATCAAATTGTTTTCTAAAGTCCAGTTTGACTATAAAACGTTCATATAATAACCCATGCATATTTACATATGTGATAATAAGGTTTTAAATAAAATATACATGCATGTTGAAACACCAAAATAATAATATTAATCACAAATATAAAAAGCATCTATATAATTTTCTCAATATAAGATATGTCAAATATTTTCCTATTAACTCCCTTTACCAATTTTCTTTAAATCAAAAATAAATATTAAAATCATTTTTATTAATTATTACGATATTTTATAAATTAAATCTATTAACATTAATAAATATTAATTACTCTTAATATATATTAAATATTAGTAAAATTTAGAAAATGGAGCCTCTCCTGAACTTTGTTGCGACAAGGGTTTCTTCGTTTCAGCTTGTTCATGGTGATGACCGAGGTTTTTTGTAGATGGGCGGGGGGAAAGTTGCATCGCGGGACTCTTGGAATGGGGTGATTGGTGGTCGGACGAAGATCGCAAAGAATGGTGTGCAACCCTCACAAAATGGTGATTGTGGCGGAGGCACTGTCGGTGTTACGACTTGTCTAGAGCTCGTCCCCATGTTGGGTGTGCAGAGATACTTTTGAGGGCCTTCAAAAAAAATTGTTCCAAGGAGTCGACTGGTGCAGGTTTGCAACATGTTTCCCATAGTGATCAAAATTGCACAACACTCTGAGTTTGCTCATCTCCAAGCCTGAGTGCGACAACTACAATCGGAGGGCGTAAACTTCCATCTATGACTGATTCTAAAGATAATGTGGCCTAGATCCAGTTTAGATAGCCTGGATTCTAGGGATAACAAGTCAAGAAGAAATTGGTTTCTCCATCCAGCCCAATGCCCTCTCCAAATAAACTTCGAGCAAGACATTTTAAAAGAGTTAGATGAAAATGTGGAATATTTCACAAAACATGGTCTGATCGGTAGATTCTGAGGGTTGTGGATGAGTTTAGCAGACTTACATAAATGGATCTCAGAC